>CP092093.1:6202500-6812500 GCA_029203775.1 Neoneuromus ignobilis | reverse complement strand
TAGCTTTATCTTTAATTCGTGTATGTTCTGCTTCAAGATGTGCTGAACTTAAAAATGGTTTAGAGCCACCACATACATCTTCCATTAATGACTGATACAGTTCTTTTGCTTCAGCAACTGCACTCAAGTTATTTGCTTCTGCAGTAGCCTACAAATCATCAATAATTATAACTCAATTATTTAATAACTTTATTTTTTTTAAAAAAATTGTAAACTTCATATATATTCACAAATATTTAATTACAAATCATCTACTGAAAAATAGGTTACAATAATTTTGCAAAAATATATTATTTACAAATAGTAATTTAAAATATATAACACTCGTAATAAATATATTATAGAATAATCTTACAAACACAAAAATAAGTAAATTTAATTGTAATACTTGATTTTCAATAACTTATGATTACATAATTTTATAATTAGGTAATATAATATCAAATATGAATGTGTGTATATACTTTTTGAATATTTTAATAATTATGTTCACATATATTTATAATTAAAAAAACAAAGAAATTATATGCTAAACTGAATGAGATTATTTAAATGCACAAGACATAAAAAAAAATTAACAAGTTTAAAATTACTTTTTCACATGCAATACATAAAACAAAACTATAAATTATTATTTCACATTATGCTTTGAAATGTTTGGGCACTGTGATAGAAATGTAGTTAAAATTTTATTATCACTTTATAATAAACATGGTGAAATACCTACCACAAGCATTGATTTTGGCTCTGGTAATTCATTTCCACTATAGATATTAATATAAGATTTAAAGTATTGTATAAGATCACGAGCTTTAACTTTCTGGCCATTTATTTCTTTCAATACAAGATTTTCTGGTGATAACAACATTGGTACTAGAGAACGTAAATTTCTTTTAAACTCAGGTTCAATATCTGATAACCTTCCATCGAAATTTGGATGAGTTGCTACTTTAAGACCTGGATGTGGCATAAGATAACAGGCAATTTGTGTGAAACATGATGCAATATGTTTTCGAAGAGACTGTAACTCATCATGTTGTTTATCATTAACTTTTAATCGTCTATCGAGTATTTTTTTTCCACCGAGAGGACCATACTCTGCTTCATATGGAAAACTCCAATCTCTAATAAGGAATTGAAGTCTTTGAAATGGAGCTCGCCCTGAATCAGCAAGAGCAAGCCTACCATACTCAGTAAATAATTGTAAGTGTTGCAAATCATCTTCTTGAATATTTTGTGACAAATTATAAATTTGTACTGAGCTCACCATTGTACTAAGAGCAAAAACAGTAGCACAATCTCTTACAGTACTTTCACTATCAAATGCACCTTGTGTATCTAATAAAATGACAGCCACCTAAAAAAAAAAAAAAAAAAAAAAAAAAATTAAAATAAGTTAAATTTATGATTTTCAAAATTACTTACTTTTTCACCTGATGGTAATTCAGCTAAGTAAGGTTTAGACCACATTAGAATTCCAGTAGTGTCACGTTCAGAGCCACCACGCCATGAAAAACCTTTTAAGGGTTCATCCTGAGCCCCTAACCATTCAGCAGTACTCTGTTGTAATATATACTGAAATTTTTTTATTGCACTATTATAAAATCAACAAACATACACATACATGCCTCTAAATTTACTACCTTTGATTCCATATAACGTAAAAAAAAATCAAGCAAAAACGATTTTCCTTTTCTAAATGCACCAGCTACTGATACAACTACAACTGTCCGATCACGTATATCATCTTGCAGTAATATTTTTGAAAGCGCTTTCTCATCTAAAGAAAACGTATGGTCCTTGGTTGCCAACACAATCTGTACGGGGTATCCATCCATTTCGTTTTGCATTTCTAATTAAATTGAATAGTTATTTAAATAAACTAGGTTATATGCAATTAATAACAGATTAGAACATTAAATGTAGATATATTCATTTTTTTGTACTTCAATAATATTGTCAAAGATTAAACAAATATATCATTTAATTATCTTCATGTTGGTGATATTTTTTTTGGATAATGTAAATTTTACTTTTACTCATTTTAATATTTTTTTTTAAATTAACAGCTAACATAATCTTAATCAATCATTAATAATAATTAATTTAATAAAAATTACACTAATAAATAAAATACATGAGCATTTTTCTTTTTATCTCATTAAAATATAAGATACAAGTGCATTTAAACACTGTCAGATTGATTAACTACTCTACAGTAAATGCTATAAATGGCACACACAGGTGGGCATAAAAAACTAAACGGAAAATTAAATATAGTTATGAGGACACGTGGCATGAAAAAACGTCTACATATTATATATATATATATAACACAAACACTCAAATTCATATATACATCAAGCACAGTACATACATACATAAACACTATGATTAATGAAGTCCAAAATAGCTATTTCAAACAGCTGTCAAAGAGATAAAAACAATGTAACCTATATATTCAGGCATATCATCCTTGATTGAGACCTATGTACAAATATTAAAAATAGAATCTCAAAAGTATTTATACGAATTTCACTATACACTTAAGTACAAACCTACCGAAGCAGACAAAATTAAGGTAACGTTTACTTCACTCGATGATTTTGCAAAATTGCCACAATTTACTAATATGGTATATATAAATAAAAATAGTTCGGTATATTATGATGTCATTCGGAAGATGAGTCTATATTTATTCTCACAGCACTAAATTTAATGGAATATGAACGTACGAAAAATTCACTAATAATTTCGTTTTATGTACACATCACAACGTACCTGTTTTTTTTGGGACTTCTTGTCCCCTATGTTTACTGTGATCAACATTTGACTCAGACATGTTGCTCGTCCCTACAAAGATGTTCTCAACGCAAATTCAACGCGAATAATGAATAGCGAGAATATTTTTTTTACCTTGATAATATCTGTCTCTTTTTAACGCATTTGCAATTTCGCTTTTTTATCTTTTTCAAGGTCTTTTGACACCAACTTCGTACACTTGGCCATACTTTCTAACAAAGATCGCAATTATTATTTATATAATATTAAAAAAAATCCGTATATACATACATACATACATACATATATATATATATATATATATATATATATATATATATATATATATATATTTATTTATTTATTACGTATAAACAGTATAAAATTATTTAGTGGTACTCAACTCCCGAATTAAAAAATAAAAAAACACCGGTTATTAATTTTTTGTTCATTACATTCAACTTTACTTAACATTCCAAATAACACAAGCATTATACATTGCTATTAGTCTGTCCTACTATTTTTTATCATACAAGTTTCTGTATTCTTTAACTCTTAATTCAATTATTGAAATACAAAAAGTACATTTTTTATTCATAACAACTGTGATTAAAAAATATATTTATTTGTATTTAATACGTAATTACAAATAAATATATACTGGATATTTATTGTTCTAAAAAATACAAAAATATAATTTTATAAACATTTTTTAAAAATTACTACTAAAATACAAAATATCAAATAAAGGAATTTATACCCACATAATACTCCAACAAATATGCATATTTTTTTTAAAAAAAAATCATTTCAGACTTTTAAATTCATTTTATATATATATCAGTAATCCAACTATATAAAACAATTTTTTTGTTTATGCATGAATTGATACATTAAGTGTAACTTTTTCTTCACATTCTTTTTAAAGGTGTAAAAACACGCACCCACACGTGTATACATGTGTGTATGTATATACATACATACATATATATATATATATATATATATATATATATATATATATATATATATATATATATATATATACACACACACATGTGCATAAATTGTATCATGTTAGAAGCCAAATAGGATTTTACACACACACACACACACACATATATATATATATATATATATATATATATATATATATATATATATATATATATGAAAAGAATTAGTACTAAACATTTATTAACACTGGAAATTGAATAAATTTAATGGTTTTATTTTCAAAAATTTTTACATTTTTTTCCTTCACCTAAATAATATCAGATGTGTTAATTTTAAGTACATTTTATTATTAAATATTAAGTGGACATACATTATTTAAGTACATAAATATAATTCTAAAAAAATACTATGAACTAAAAGAAATACTTTCAAATTTAAAGAAAAACACAAATGTAAAAGGTAACATTAAAAAAATATATGTTGTGTATGTAGATATATGTATGAATATATATATATATATACACATACAGATATACATCCATAAACACACACACATGAATGATTGATCAAAATATTTGCATCTATAACTTGTGATAGTATGTTATTTAACTGTTTATTTATGAAATTCATCCATACAAAGTTTACATGACCATGATCCTTCAGGTGGTGTTGACAATGGTGGGCTCAGGCAGTACATATGATATCCTCGATCACAGTCATCACAAAACAGAAGTTGATCCTGAATAAAGAGTCAAAATTATTATTTACATTTTTTTTAAAAAAAAACAAATGTTTATTTGGTAATTGGGCAATTCAATAATGAAAAAAGAAAATAACAAATCTTATACTACTACTTACATCATTATCTGATGTACCACAAATAGAACAACATTTGCATTCAATACATTGCCATCTATATTTTCGAACAGAAATAATCATATTCGCAGTAAATTGTAAACAGGTTGGATGACCTATAAAAAAAATTAATATTGTTTTGTAAACACAAACCAATGTTTTTCATTAAAAAAAATAAATGTACAAATTTATAAAAATACACTATAATAATCATGTCATATGTAACATTTCTACTATTAATTGGGCTATTTTCAATACGAAATAATTTTTTAAAAACTATTTCATTAAAAATAGTGTGTGTATACATATATATATATATATATATATATATATATATATATATATATATATATATATATATATATATACATACATACACACATACCATTTAATTACACTCTATATACAATAAAAATTAATTTCAAATGTATCGAAGTTGGTTTAATATCATATTCATTGTATTGTATTAATTAATTCTCAACTATTCAGTGACAATATTTAAAATTGGCAATTTTAAATTATAAAGTAAGAAAATGTTAAAAATATTTTTTAACAAATTATTTGATGTTAATAACAAAAAAAAGATATTAAAAATAAATTAAATTATTTATGTGTTTACTTTTTCTAAATGAAATCAAAATATAAATAAAAAAATATTTAAAATGGATAGAAAAAGGATTTTAATTACAATGTGCCGAAGAACAGTGAATTTCCAAGATAAGCATATAAATAATTTTTACAAATATTTAATTGAAAGAATCTTTCAATTAACATAACATATCAATTAAAATATTGAAAATCTTAGTGCTTTTCACTAGTCCTCAGCACTTGTTTTTTCATGAATTAAAAAACAAGTAACATGTATATACTCAAAGTTTTTATTGCACTTTTTAAAATATATAATAATAATAAATGATGATAATATTCTAGATTATTTTCATTTACAATATATAAAGTATCCTTATTATTTCACTTGGAAACTAACTGTTCTTTAACACTGTTCATACAAACTAATTTCTTTCAGTTCATGAAAGTGAACTACTAATTACATATGTTACTATTTTAATCTTTAAATGTTTGCATTAAACTGTTTCAATATGAACTTAAACATTATCTGTCTAATTATTACTTTTCATAATTGATCTGTCGATCGGCTCAACATTCAAATTACTTGCAAAGTACAAAAACTTTTATAAATGCAAGTTGTTAATCACAATATTCAGTGAATTAATAACCAGTTATGAAGTAAATTATGAATATATTATATAATTTAACTGATAGTTTGAATACTAATTTTGTTAAGTGCAAATATTCTTATATAATTGACATTACTAGAGTAATATGTCTTCAATGTATATTTTTAAACTTCTCATTCACTATGATTTAAAAAAAAAAAAAAAAAAAAAAAAAAAAAAAAAAATATTTACATACACATGCATACACATCCAAGTACTTATATTCTTGTTCATCAATATTTTCTAATGTATGATAAACTTTCATTATTTAATTCCAAAATAATCACATCAAACAAATCAATATTATTTTGTTAAAGCACATAGTTTCGAAAACAAAGATAATATTATATTAAAAAGACTGATGTGAATAAAGACTTTATGCATTGATATATACACTTTTTAAAATTATTATTTACAATTTTTACTTATTTTCTAAATTCAATATTTTTCCTGAACACATGGGATATTTTTTTTATCTAAATATAAAACATACTCTTTCATTTTACACAAGTAACTATGATATTTTGTTGATAATATAATACTGATTCAAGGTACTCGTAGCATTTTTAATTTATCCTTTCATTCAAACATATATACAAGCTCTTTTTTACAGAAAATGTGTAATTATTTTTTTTAGTATTATATAAAGGAACAATGGAATATTATATAACATAATTACATTATTTTTTGGTAAAAAATCGTATTTTAAATTCAAATAAAAACATAACAAATTCAATTCAGTCTCATATTTGTTTTTAAATTTTGAATAAAATGTTACTAGTTATGAATTCTCAAACTACTTATTTTTTTTATTCACTGTTTTGTAATACTCTACTGAATAACTAACAATACTTTTACTAATATAAATATAATTTTACAAAAATGTATTACGGTTCTTTTTATGAAGTTAAAAATTTCATGTTTTAATACATAAATGGTCATTCTTTTATTTACTCGGTAAGAAAAAGAAGAACCAAACATAAATAATTAATTTATGATTATGCCAATCATTGTTTATAACCGAAAAAAAGTTATTTTTTGAATATTTAGTAAAAAAAATATATATTGGCACAAAATGTTGTCACATTTTTTAAATTCCAATTTAGTATTATAAACAACCAATTTAAACCACTTTTTACCAATTATAAAACTAAAAATATTTATATTTTTTATACTTTATGTATATTCAATAACATATATATATATAATATATATATATATATATATATATATATATATATATATATATATATATATATATATATATATATATATAGAATCATTTATTTATACAGGACTATATGAAATAATATATTTCACATTACTGTAAATTAGTTTTGCAGATGCATTTCACATATTTTTTTAAAAAAATGATTTTAAGTATTTTCAGTATATATAACTATATTTTAAAACTTAAAATGTTTTAACCATAAATAAATTTTGTTATGAATATTTGAGCCAATCAACATAATATATTTATGCACTCTATAAATGTATGTTGCATATTTGTTTGTTGTTGAATGTGCATATATATATATTTATATGTATATATATATATATATATATATATATATATATATATATATATATATATATATATATATATATATATATATATATATATATATATATATATATATATATATATATATATATATATATATATATATATATACATATATATATATATATATATATATATATACATATGTATATATACATATATATATATATATATATACACACACACACATCATCTGCCTAGTGTATGTATTAATATTTCAAAAATTTACATCATAGCAAAACGTTTTAAAATAGTGAATACACAAATTCAGCTTTTAAAATTTATTAAAATGTAGATATTTGATATTTATTTTAAATAGCAACATATATTCTAAAAAACAAATCTATTTAATAAAAGTTAAAAGCAAATTCAATATTTATTAACACAAATAATAATCAAAATCAATAATGAAATAATCTTAAATCATTGCTTATGTTTTGATATTACTACACACTTAAATTATATAGTAAACATTTATAATTTATTAATAATAAATTATTCTCTTCAAATGTATGATTGCAAATTACTGAAATACCGAAACATCATCACTAGACATAAACGTATATTTGTGCATATTTTACATAAATACTTACAGAAATTGTAAATTTTATATATGTATATAATTAAAATATACCAAAACATAATCAAATTTAACTAATTACTTAATATTTTTTTTTAAAACAAAAACAAACACCAAAGTAGTTCTGATATTATCATTCAATCTTTGGTAAATATTTAAAAAGTCCATATTTTGATTAAATAAGAAATACACATATTATCAAATATAAGTAAATATCTTGTATGCTTTGTAATAGCCAAATTATTTTTATATTGTGTAACAAATTACTATAGACACAACATAATCTTTTCATAACAAATAAACTTTTTGTCCCTACGGAAGACTCTAGAACGTTTGTTGACTAAAATCTAAAATTTTGATTAGTTTACAATATACTCAATTAATGTTTATATTTTTTTTTTGGTAGTTTCAAGACTTAAGGCAGTGTTGTTAAGAACAATTTTCTAATAATATTAATTGGTCGATACAATTTTTATACATTTAAATTACCAATTCAGCCACACATTTCAGACTAGAAATTTAAACAAAATTTACATATACATATAATTCAGGAACATATAGATCTTTTTTTAAAGTAATACATGTGTATTTACCAAAAAATAAATTGTGCTATAAAGCACATCAAATCACTATTATTTACATATTTTAAATTGACAGGTATAACAAATAACTTCAAAGTAAACTTATGATGCTAGGACAAAAATGCATACTCCAAATACTAATACAAAATACATAAATTACACTTTCATATGTACTAATGCCATTACTAATAAAAAATATACTTTTGTATGGCAAACAATAAAAGAAACCAATTTTATATCCTTTATAAAAAAATGAGAATTACAACAATTAACATAATTGTCAATTTTTTTTCAATAATCATCCCTGAATTTTTATATTGAAATCTTTAGAATGGGTTTATCAAAAGATTAGAATAATCGTATAATTTTTACTGTCACTAGTCATTTACTACAGCAACAATCCTTTAGTATGAATTTATCACATTAGAAATGCTCATTGATGTTCTACATAAATTAATTTTCAGTATAATATATACTACAATGAAAGTACTGATTTGAATTATACTTTTTTCACAATGAACAATAGTTTTAAAAATACATTATAAATTATTTTCATGATTTGTAATTAATAATTTTTATTAATAATTAATTAATAATTTTTATTAAATGGCAAAAGCAACATATTAATGAACACATTAAAAATGAATGTGTAAATAATGAATATAAAAATAATATAAACAATCATTTGGAGCATATAAAAATACTATTTTGGAATGCTATACTATCAATTAATCCCATTAATGCTAATAATAACTACAATTTAACTAAAAACTTTTTATTTATTAATTAAAATTAGAAATATTCAGTGCTATGATCGATTGATATATACATATTTTTAATAATTTAATATTAAAAAAACAAATGTATTTATTTTTTTATTTGAAATTAAAATAATTTAACTATATTTTAAGAAGATTCAATGGCTTTAAAAAAATGTACTATTACGCTAATTCTTACTATTAACACTAATGTAATTTTTTTAAAATATTAATTTTGGTAATATATATATATATATATATATATATATATATATATATATATATATATATGTGTGTGTGTGTGTGTGTTATAAAAAACTGCTTCTTTTATTACATTAAAATAAAACATTAAAATAACACTGACTTACAACTGAAATACACTATCCTATCAGGTGTATATTTACAAAATGTATATTTAGTCAATTTTTTAAATTATTAATCAATTTTAATATTTTCAGGTAAATACATATGGTAAATGTGTTCATTTTAGAGTGACACAATTTGTATTTAATTTTAAATATCTGTTTATGTACATTTTGTGTGTATGTGTGTGTATGGCAAATTAATGTTTTACTAAAAACCAAACAAATAAGAACTAGGTTGCACATTATTGTTTTAATGTATATATAAGTAATTTAATTACAGTCAAAGTTTTTAACTTATAATTATTTCTTTAAAAAAATATTTTATTTAATTATTCCATGTCATCATACTATTGATTTCAAATTAAACAAATAGTTAAATTTATATAATCTATTACTGAATCACTCTAAAATGTTAAATAAAAAAATCACCTACTTTCTTTTTCACGATCGGTAAATTACACTGAATACAAATTACAACGAAAAAAAGATGTTTAAAAAGTAACAATTAACACAAGATTACAGACAAAGAATAATGTACTTGAGAAACATAAATAATAATCATGCGTTGATCAACATTACTACAACACTTTATTTGCATTAATTGTTTTCTAATAATTCCATGAGATACATACGTATTTATTTAATATACTTTTTATACAAACGGATATTTAATTGTTTCAAACGAAAAAATGCACTACTGATTAAAAAAATCCTAATATGTATAAGCAAGATGCGCCAAAAATGTAAATAAAAAACATTATTTTTTAAAAAAGTACTTCACAGTTAAGAGTTATTTCGAAATTTTAAAAACAAAAACTGAATTTCATCAAATAAACATTAATGTATATATAAAAACATTTTTTAAACTACATACTTGAAATTAAATAAAAATTACCAATATCACGAAATTCAGAAACTTACGTAAGATCCACTTATATAATACATGATTTCAACCATACAAGATTAATTTGAAATATTTCTGAATTATTCAATAACAAATTATAACTGCTAAAATACCTGTGCCATTATATTTTATAATCAAATATCTACAATAAAAATTAAAAGCTTATATACATCTTTAAAAAATTGTAAAGATGTATCAAATATAATTTAATAAATATCTAATTTATTATTTAAAAAGATAATTTTATAACATTATAAAAAATAATTAAACATTTAATAATCACAATATCCGTTTGAAAATTTCAGTATTTATGTGTATGTGTTTAGTATTTACGTTTCTTAGAAGAACCTTTTCTGGTCCCACTTTTTGAGTTATCATCTCCTCTACCATTACCGTTACTGTTACTACTTCCCGAAGCATCAGAGTTAGTTTCATCTCTCGACATATTTTTTGACATTTGTTCAAGGATCGCTTTAGTATCCTTACCTGAACGTCCACAATCTGAACAAGAAACCAGTTCTTCAGAAGTGCCAGTCTTTTTGTTCTCTCTCGCATCGCCTAGACAAAAATCACAATAAGGACTAGGAGCAGCCTTATCTTTATTGGCAGCATTTGTATCCGATGGCATTGATCCACAAGAAGTAGGTGCAACAGTACTTGTACCAGCTATAGGACCGCCAGAGATACTATCTGGTGTTTTAGTACCTTCTGTTTGACCCCCTGGATTTGAATTTGACCCTACACTTTGATTTGAATTTGAATCTGATGTATTTGGTGGAGCAATTTTATTTTCTGGAATTAGGATAGGCATGGGTGTATCCTCTGGTGTAGGAGTGATAGAAGATAGAGATGGTGGATTTGGAGGTAATGTTGGAGGATTTTGAGATGAACTTTGATTAGCAAGAGAATTTGCACTGTTTGGTTGACGCCCACGCCGACCTGGAGTTCCTGTAAATTATATATTTTATTATGTTCTAAAAGTGTTTTTCTACAACAAATATATTATTACATATAAACAGACATTACCATATATAATTTTAACAAGTTAACTTTAGGCAGTGTAAATTTATAATCAATATTATTACAAATAACAAAATTACTGTCCACACTTATAAAATTAAAAATAAATATAAAATTATTTATATATGTATCATTACAACACATCAAGAGAATTAATTAGAAAAAGACCTCAACTTCATTTCCAAATTTGATAAATTATAATTTTAAAATTAAATTATTAAAATTTTAATTCTCTTACATACATCTGTAAATATACACAGCAATACATTTATATATATATATATATATATATATATATATATATATATATATATATATATATATATATATATATATATATATATATATATGTACATTGTATAATTTCAAATTAACTTGTTAAAAAAAGTACAATTCAATTTCATAAAAAACACACAAACAAAAGTCATTGGAGTAGCAATTTTTTAGATACACACCTAATTTAACTTGGTGTAATAATTAGAAATAATAAAAAATAATAACAATAAAAAAAATAAAATTACCCTACTGCACTACGTCAGCTGTGTATTAGAAAATCCAATTACATTATTCAGAACTTTTTAAAATTATTAAACATTGTTAAGATATGTACTAAACAATAATAATACAATACCATATATTTGTGAATATATATATATATATATATATATATATATATATATATATATATATATATATATATATATATATATATACATATATATACGAGGGTGGTCCCAGAAGTACCCGACCCAACAAAGAAAACACAAAAATTTTGGAAAAATATATATTTATTTTTCAACATAATCTCCTTTCAGCTCTATACACTTTTTCCAGCGATGTTCAATAAGTTCGATACCCTTTTTATAATAAGAACTGTCTTGCTCCTCAAAAAACTGCCGACATCACTTCTTCATCGTTGGGAAATCTTTGACCATTGAGCCATTTTTTCAAGTTTGGGAACAGAAAATAATCCGAGGGGGCTAAATCTGGCGAATAGGGTGCATGAGGTAGCAATTCAAACTTTAATTCATTAATTTTGGCCATTGCAATAACGGATTTGTGAGCTGGTGCATTGTCTTGATGAAACAACACTTTCTTCTTAGCCAAATGCGGCCGTTTTTGCTTGATTTCTTCGCTCAAACGTTGCAATAAGTTCGCATAATACTCGCCGTTGATAGTTTTTCCTTTTTCAAGATAGTCAATGAAAATTATCCCACGCGCATCCCAAAAAACCGACGCCATGACCTTGCCTGCAGATGAAACGGTCTTCGCCTTCTTTGGAGCTGGTTCTCCCTTTTCAGTTCATTGTTTTGATTGTTCTTTTGTCTCGGGTGTGAAGTGATGGACCCATGTTTCATCCATGGTTATGAAACGGCGCAAAAATTCTGCTTTGTTGCTGTGAAACTTCGCTAAACACTCAATTGAAACATCTTCACGACACTGTTTTTGCTTGAGCGTCAGCAAACACGGCACCCATCTTGCACACAGCTTTCTCATGTCCAAATTTTCAGATAATATGCGATGTACCGCACTTTTTGAAATGCCTACTATGTCTGCTAGCTCGCGTACTTTCAGTCGACGATCATCCAGTACCGCTTTGTGGATTTTCTTCACAATTTCTGGAGTCGTCACCTCATTTGGTCGACCATTACAATGCTCGTCTTGGCAGCTCGTACGGCCTCGTTTAAACTCTGCTACCGTAAACGAAGGAGCAGACTCACCCAGAGTAGAATCCAGTTCAGCTTTTATATTGCTTGGGCTGAGGCCTTTGAAATAAAAGTATTGTATCACGTAACGATGACCAATTTTCTCCATTTTCACAAATTCACTAAAAACGTTCACTATTGATGGCTGCCAAACAAATAATAAACAACGTGGCGTCCTCAAACTTGAAACATATGCTTTATAGATTGTGTACTTTCTAATACAGTGATATTTTTCAAACAACTACCGCCATCTCTAGGTCAGGCCGGGTACTTATGGGACTACCCTCGTACATATACATATATATATATATATGTGTGTGTGTATGTTAGAGCACGTTTACGAATGCATACACACACACACACACTCATTAAGAAATAAACAGACATCAGCCATCAATAATCACAGCTAATATAGCGCAAGAGTTCACTTTATATAAGTATTATTAAATGTATGTAATTAATGCAAATAAAATATGATTATAATAAACAAATAATCACTTAAAGAATTACAAGAGCAATAAAATTAATAAGAAATATGCAAATTATAAAAAAGTTGTCGTGCAAGAAATAGTCCAGAACTATAATAGAAAAACACGAAGGAAAAATTAGGTTAGGTGTGTTTCTAAAATGGTTAGAATTCAAACAAGCACTAAAACTATGAAATTAAGAAACAGGACAAGCAATGATCTTTTATATGTTTTCTTTATATATTTACTAACATATATTGCATATATGTATGTGTATATATGTGTGTACATATATATAAATATATATATATATATATATATATATATATATATATATATATATATATATATATACATATATAAATATAAATACACATACAAGTAAAATAGGTATTTTGCTGTTTAGAAACAAATTTACATTAATTATTTTATAATAAAAAAAATTAAAAGAAGATATAATACTAATATGACATTATTTGTTTTAAATACAGATTACTGAATTAATCATAATATCGAGGACATTAGTCATTTTCAAATATAGATGTTAATAGATATTATTCTTTAAATTATTTATGTTCTTATTTATCCTTAATACATACATACATACACATATATATATATATATATATATATATATATATATATATATATATATATATATATATATATAAAATATACAGTCCAAAAAAAATTTAGTTACTCATATAAAAAAATTTCGGTTTACATTAAAAAATTACACTATAAAGATTCAATTCTAATATATGCTAGATAAACTATCGCATATATGTGAATTATACATCCACACTAAATTTACTATATGAATATAAACATAATAAATTTATAAACATTATATAAGTAATTATTTACTTACAAGGGTCGTTTAATAAGTATGGTAAAAAAGTAAGAAAAACTAAATTGAAAAATTTAATTATATTAATTAATTAAATTAAACAATAAATAAATTTACCATACTTATCAAACGACCCTCGTATGTAAATAATAAAAAATAATACTAAAAATTATATATATATATATATATATATATATATACACACACACACACACACACACACACTCAAAACATTCATGCAGTCACACATACACATATATAACTCGAATAATTATTATAGTAAACAAAACCTAAAGAAAAGGCCTTTTAATATTTTCTTTACCAAAATATTTAATAAAATCTGCACTAAAAGTCCTCATTTAAATTGTTATACTTATTTTTATATTGAAAATAAAAAAAGAATAACCTTTTTTTTCTCATTGGATAAAATAATAGCAAAAATACCAATTAAAAATTATTTAAAAAGATCACTACTAGTCAATACCAAATAAAACAATAAAAAATGAACAATAATAAAAAAAAAATATGACAACAATTTGATAATAAAATACAACAGCAAAATACCGATTGGATGGTTAAGAAAAGTGACATAGCTGTCTTGGTAGACAGAATTTGTCGTAGTGGCAGGAGTAGTGGTGGTATCAGCGGCCGCCTGTGACTGGCTGGACCCGATGTTGGCGGTCGGCGCTGCTTGCTGGGGAGAAGGCAGTGTGGCAGGTAGGAGAGGTGCACTTCCGGCTCCGCCGGGAGGTTGTGGAGATGGAACTTGGGATGGAGTGTGCACACGTAAACTTGGGGAATCACGGGAATTTTCATCGGAGTTTGGTGGATCCCGATGGGAGTGAGTGTAGTGGTACGTTAGGCCAGGCCGGGTCTTATAGCGAGCACTGCACACTGTAAAGGCATGCCATAGTCAGTGCGACTGTGTCTCGTCTGTATGCATATCATCAACATTATACAAAGAGCACTTGTAAATGGTATGAGTTTTAAAGATATTTCGAATTGCATCTCTTTTCATTTTGTTTTTAAAAATGTTTTATGGAAACATTATCTTTCATAACTATAAAATATATCTTTTAAAATTATAGAAAAAGAATATTTTTTTAGTTAACTGCCTTTTATAATTACCATTATTTAATAATATATATATATAATTTACTTCTAATATTACATAGGTCAGTTTATATAGTATTGGGTCTAAAATAAATTTTTAACTAAAAACAATACTATAAAATCCCCTGAATATAATACCTAATACAAAAATTTGTTTTGGAAAGATGTTTAAATTATTTAGAATGAAAATACATTTAATATATTAACATTTCTATAATTATTTTAAACAATATATATTCAATAAATATTTATATTAAGATGGCAACAGTTAAAAAATATATATATTTGGAATAAATTGAAAATAAGTTTTTATTTCACTCTTCATTAATATAAAAAAAATATTAAAATAAATTGAATCTATATACATAAACACATATAATTACATTGTATAAAACAACTTTTTTTAAGACTATTTTTTAAAAATATATATATATATTTACTTAGTATAAAATGAAACACTCATTTTAAAAAACTACCATTGTAAATATTTTTACATGAACTGAATCAACATAATTTAAAGAAATTTAGAAGAAAATATTATTAAATAATAATAATAAAAAGCACAAAAAAACAAACTGAACTCGCACCATTCAAGTGTTATGTAGCTAAATGAGTGTGCTTATGTCCATTAAATCTATTTTCCCTTTTTTTAAACTACAAGGCTATAAAAATTATTTGTTACTATCTACAAAGTATTAATATATATATATATATATAAATTAATTATAATATAACCTTTAAAACTAGTATATTTTTTTCACAAAAAAAGAAAAACAATGAATCTTTTTTTAAATTTTCATGCAATTATTAATTTACTAAAAAATAAATAATTTTAAAATATAGTAATTTAATTCTAATACTATAATTACTAATTTCTTTTTTATGTAAATCAATTACAAACAAAATAACAGAATAATAAAATAACATTTTATTAAATACATACACACACACATATATATATATATTCTCTTTGTATATTTTGATTACATAATAACTAAATTATTAAATATGTGCATCAATTTAATATGCAGTTTTTTTTAAAAGAAAAGAAAATAAAACCAAATTTATTATCTTCAAAAACAAATATACACTGTACTTAATTAAAATCTAAAATAAATAAAGCACTGACTGTTTTAATTCAGTACAAAATGAAAAAAGACACAAACATTGAATTTATCGATCAATGATATAAAAAAAGTATATATGTATCTTTTTTTATTTTAAAGTGATCAGCATATCTTTTTTTTAAGTTTTGATTACTAAAATAGAAACCGCACAACTGACAAAGTGTACAAAATATTAATTAGCATTCCATTAAAACAAAAATAAATAAATTAAATTATAATGATAACAGTAAAAGAAATAAAAAAGTAAAGAAATGAAAAATAAAGCTTCAAAAAGCTGAGAAAAATCAGATAAACATAAGATTGAAACAAAATATAGCTAAATTGTACATTCTTGCCATATTCATCATAAATTCATTTACTTATTGTGTATGTATGTGTGTGTGTGTATGTGTATATATATATATATATATATATATATATATATATATATATATATATATATATATATATATATATATATATATACAAATAATCATATTTCAAAATGATTTAATCTATTTTTATTATTTATAAGAAAAATAATAAATGACTATAATTGCTCAGAACTATCAGAATTATTAATACATTAAATATAATTCAATGAACCTCAAAATATCAAAAATGTAATATATATTAAGAAATAACATTATAGATTATTATTCATTTATAGATTAAAACAAACACAATGTTGTATACATATACATACATACATACATACATACATACATACATACATATATATATATATATATATATATATATATATATATATATATATATATATATAGTTAAAAACAAATTTATGATAAATACTGAAATTATTCAATAATTGTATTAATGAAACACCACCAAAACAAAATCAGAAATAAATCGGCAAGACTTACGATCGCACGCAAATGGTTTATCTGTATCACCTGGTGTAGGTTCAAAATTGTGTATAGTTTTTTTACGACCTCGCCCACTTCCTTTACCACGACGGGGAGTACTCGGTGAATCAAGTCCACGTGCCTGTAAAATTATTTAAACTATGTACATATATGTATAAAATAAGTTTTAATTATATATAAATATAAAAGTTATATAAGTATGTAAATAAACATATGAAAAATATACACATAACATGCCTAAGATAAGAATGAAAAATATATCAAAATTTAAAATATACAATTAACAAGTTTATTTATGTAACAATTTCCAAATTTTAGATAACTATAACCATTTATTTTACTTATAAATATTCATATGATAAAATTCAATAATTATGGCTAGTAATTTCATTTATACATATGTGCAAAATTTTATAATTAATTAAAAATTGCCAAAAAAAGTTAAATATATTGAAAGTAACCTGTATAAAACTGGATATTTTCATTATATTATGTATTAATAAATACATTTATAATATAAACAAACTATTAGATTTCTTTGTAAAATTAAAAGTTGTAAAATCAAAAATGAATTTATACATTTCTAAATATATAAATTTTAAAACAAAATCCATATGTAACATTATGCTATAAAAATAGAATTAAGGATCCTTTATGAAAATACTAAAATCACTTTCTTCAATTTTTTGTACAAAATCAAAGATAATGAGCATATGGCATTTTTATATAAATATATTTATAACTAATTTTAGATAAGTTACTTATACATAATATTCAATAAATAGTCATAGTTATATTTGAATTAATTTTCTTTCTTTTTTTGTGTACACACACATGCCAATGACATACTTTTGTTCTTCTGCGATTTTTTCTTTTACTGTAACTACTTTCTTCATAATCGAGATCTGAATCTGGATCTGGTTCATCATAACCTTCTAATTCTAACATATCTTGTTCATCATAATACCAATCCTGCAAAGTAATAAAATACAATAAAAAAAAATAAAAACCTTTTGAAATCACACAAACTAGAAAAGACTTTTTTAAACATAATTTTTAATTTTTGTACAAGATGTCATAGATTTTAAAAATGATATTTTAATTATCTCTATAAAAATTAATTTTTATTATTTTTTCATTATGTCTAAAAATTAAATATTACTTTTGTTTACGTTACAATATTTTCTCAATAACTAGTATAGAATATGTTTATTAATATTTATTTTCAAAATATTATGTAGTATTCTAGAAGTTATTTTAATAATACTAATAAGAAACATAACAAATAAGAAATGTTTTATATATATATATATATATATATATATATATATATATATATAACTCTCTACAAATGAACTTATAAATAGTACTTTTGTATATTTTATTATTATCATTTCATGACAAAAACAATTCAAATATAATCAATACATACATTTCTTACATACTTCACAGACATTTGTGTGTGTATAAAGAAATAAGTACTCATAAAGATAAAAACTTTAAAATTTTAATAAACAATAACTGTTTTAAAATATAAACCAAATCTATATTCCTATTTTATAAAACATTAATTTTATTAAAATAAACTGTTTGTCTACCTTGGCATCATCTTTTAACTGACTATCTTTGCTGTCAGTATCTTGTAATGCAGGATTTTCCATTTGAGAAATACTATGCAGATCTGAATTTCCATCCAACATATCTGCAGCTCGAGACAACATTCGAGAATTGATTATTAAATACTGACGACGTTTTTTTCTCCATCTAAATAAACAATACACAAAAATAAAAAAATGCATTTTAAAATACACAATAACACATATACCATACCTAGCTCTTGGGTATGTATAAATTTGACCAGGTGCAAGAGGCGGCATACGTTGTCTTTTAGACATTAATAATGCTGAATGATTCTGTGCAACTCCCGTCTGGCTGTCTAACCATGGTATCCGCATCCGCCTTTCTGAACACAACCTACCATTATAAGATGATGAGCTTTCTATGATTTCTTTATATTCAGGAGCATTAAGGAATCTGAAAAATGATTATGGATATTTATTTTCAAATACAAATTAATTTTCAAATAGATATAGTTAAAATTAAGTAATACATAAATAATTATAAGTTTTAAAAATATATGCTATAGTTAATTATTCACTACTTATTTACTTTGATAATGAATGTTACGAATTAGTTTTATTTCAAAAAAAATTACTTCAAATACTACTTTATTTTTTGCTAAGTATACTAATGAAATGCATCAAAACTGCTAACTATAAAAATAATGTAAGTTATTTTCATATATAAAATCTTAAAAAAATACACAACTTTTCACAAAGATATGTAGATAGAATCATTAGTTGCAATAAAACTTACATCGTATTTGCTAAAAAATTGTATGTTTTCATTAGATAAATATTTAGTTTCAAAATTCAATGTTTTCCTTAATTACAAAAAAAATACTTAGTGTGTTTATAGAACAAACAAAATGCTTTAATGTTTGCTTTGATATAAACGTGCATCCAATAAATTAATGATCATACGAACTTATTTTGATATTCTGAACAGAAATATATTTTTATATATTTTCTAAAATGATCACATATTATTTTTTTCAAATAACCGTAATAATAAAAATCTACTTACGATTCTATTTTGAGCAAATTTGCTGGCTCAGATATTTGAATAACGGGTGCGGATCCCGTTGACGCCATTTTAGTACTGAAATATTTTTTTTTTATCTTTAAAGTTAAAGTATACCATCATTTATAAACATTACATCTAATCATATTTAGCTTTATTTAACAAATTGCATTACCGTATAATTCACCTTTGTCAAGTAAACAAATAGAATTAAAGAACTATAAACTATTTCAAGTAAGGACTTGCTTATTGATTTTCTCAGTGGCGTACAACTACATACGCTAGCAGTATGCAATTGTATATGTATACACATCTAGAAAATTACATTGCTTAGCAAAACTGAATTGTCAATTTTCTTATTACATGTAAATACAGTAATAAATAAATATTTTCGAAAGTAGTTATTATTAAATTTAAATAAAATAAAATGTTCATTCTTAGAAATTATTTTGTGTATGAATATGTGTGTGTGTGTGTATACACATATACAGGAACCCCCATATAACACGGCTGTTACGTTCTTAGAAAATGCCGTGTTATGCGAATCCGTGTTATACGAAACAAAGAATTAATGGAAAAAAGGGAGTTAGGTTCCAAAAATTAGAAAAACATACTATTATATTTTTATAATTAGGAGAAATATATTTATTAAGGCAATTTTAATCAAAAGTATTACATATTATTATGTATTAAATGTTTTCTTCACCACTAACAACCACCACCATTAACCAAGGGTATTTTCTTTTTGACAAGATATCCTCATCCTCTAAACTTTCTTCAGCATTATCTTGAGTTCTACGATCTACTTTTCGCAAAAAATCTGTTATTTTAGATTGCTTGTTTTTAGCCGAGAGTAAAATCTATAAGTTTTGTTCTATCGAGATGAAATGTCTTTTAAAGGTATTTTTTTATTTCCGCCAGACATAGTTCAGGGCTATAAATTAATTCACAAAAATGAAAAATATAATTACTATTTCTAAAAAAAGGTTAAATAATATGCACCCGAAAATTTTTAATCTATGTATAATGTAGTAAATAGAAAAACACAAAGTTTTAAAATGTACTTCATACTCCACTAACAAAATGGATTTCAAATTCTAATAAATTTCACAATTTTGCAAGCAAATCTGATTCGACATACACGCTCAAATGAAACATTTCCAATGAGATATCTTGTGCACTTAAGATCTTATTTCGTTCCGTATTGTACGAGGATTTTCCTAATTTCGAATTTTATTCTTATAAACTTTAAGCATTGTATGGGGATTTATCTAATTCTCAAACCGTTTTCTAGGTTGCCGTGTTATACGGGAGTTACCTGTATATATATATGTATACATATGTATACATATATATATATATATATATATATATATATATATATATATATATATATATATACACACACACACACACACACACATGCATACATACATACACACACGCAAAATAGTTTTCAAGAAATCAATACACATGCATACAATCAATACACATATGAACTTATTAGTATATGTTCAGTACATTTTTATATTATGAAAACATTAAATATATATTTTTTAAAATAAAATTAAACATTAGAGCTTTATAGAAATGAAATTATTTTTTCATTTTTATTAATTGAATTCTAATGAATAATTAACAGGTATTAGAGAAATCTTACATTAACAAAATTTGAAATAAATATACACTTTATAAAATATGAATTAAATATTAATACATAATTTATTTTTTTAATAATATGAATTATATAAAACAGAGTATTTTAAACAGTGACTTAAAAATTTATAAACCAATAAATCTTATAACTACTTTAATAATAATAATAATGATATCAAAGATTTACAAAGCTTCATTTAGTTAATCTAAAGTCTTTAAAGCCAACCAACATTTTTATGTCTCTCTAGATTTAAAATACATACAAAAAGTTACTTATTACATAGTAAATTAAAATAAACAATCTTTTAAAACCAAATGTAAATAACTGCATTCGTTTTACTTATAATAATGGTAACAACCTAGCAACAATGCTGTTCTTCACTTTATGGTTGCCAAAAGAAATAAATTGTCATTTTTTTCACAAACATTTAAATCTGCAATTAATGATATTGACTTATTAATGAAAATATTATTAAATACTAACATAAATGTTAAAAAGTTAATAGTTTATATATATATATATATATATATATATATATATATATATATATATATATATTATATACACATATAAAATATGCAAATACTCTTCTATTTGATTAGAATGCAAAATTTGTTAAATCATTACTATATTCATTAAACAATGTCAGAAAATGATTGATCAAAATTACACACAAAGCACCATTAATAAAATGAAAATGTAAAACTTAATTTTACTGTAGATACATTTTCATCAAATCACTTACTTTAATACTGGCTTCAATCTGAATATTTTGATATTATTAAAACAGTACCTTATGACATTTAAATTAAATGAAATTGACAACTATTAACAAATTAAAATTTAAGCTTATTTTTGAAATGTATTTTTTTCTTCAATATAAATTACATAAATATTAACCAAATGCTTAATCTATATATACTTTCATTTTATAACTTTACATATCTTTTTACTTATATGCATACAAATTATCATTTTTAACATTGGATGAATTAAAATTGACAAAACTATCTTTATTGCATATGTGTTTGTGTAAGGTGTGGTTAAAATATATAAAACCTTATTTAAACAATTTTAATTAAAAAATGAATACTTAAATTAAAACAATAAAAGAATAAGTAAGAAATACATTTATTTGACAAATGTAATAAATATAAAATGAAAATATTATAGAAGCATATGGTTATTAATATACATAAAATATGAGATTCAAATAACTGAGACAAAAATACAAAACAACTAGTGAAAAATTGTTTAATCAGAATATATTTTACTGAATAGAAAACTTTCAAAATGTTTGTGCTTTTTAATTTGTATGTATTAGCTTTTACTATATATTAAATCTTAAATACACATACATTCATACATGTATATGTGATGTGTATAATCAAACAAATACACAAGAAAACATTTACATAAATATGTATATGTATATTGCAGTAATATAACAGATAAATTATATATATATATATATATATATATATATATATATATATATATATATATATATATATATATATATATATATTCATTCATCTATCATATTTATTACCATATGAAAGATAATTGTGAGGAAAAATTATACAATTTATTTTTTTAATGCAATATTAATTAAACATTCTATTCAGAAAAAATACAAAAATTAGTTTTATTATTATTATTTAATTTATATATATATATATATATATATATATATATATATATATATATATATATATATATATATAATTCTTTTGATTATATTATTTTAAAAACTACATTTTGACACATTAAGTGATAAAGTATTAGTTAATATAAAAATAAATAAAACAAAATACAGAATGAGACAGTCTTAGTATTATGTATTAAATGAAAGAAAAACGTGTGTTATATACACACAAAATCGTGTATATATATATATATATATATATATATATATATATATATATATATATATATATATATATATATATATATATATATATATATATATATATATATATATATATATATATTTACATATACATATATACACACGTCTCTGGGTGCAACTATAAAACACAGTTCAAGAAAAATTGAATTAAGTTACTAAACACAACCTCTTATTATTGTAATGAGTATTTATGAACTTCTTAAATCTGTAATTATATAGCTATCCAAATACAGCTATACATAATATAAAATATATTTTAAAACAGCTTGAGATTTTTTTGAAAATTGTGCATACTAATGAATTTAAAAAAATGTTGGAAATTTTAATATTGCTTCATTTTTAATATAGACATTAAAGCACACATTTGTAAAGGTACTGAAATGAATACATTTTTATTATTTTAAATTGATAAAAAAATAATAATGTATCTAAAAATAACTAATACTGTGCTGAATTTCGATGTTTTAAAGTAATATAATACTTTTACCAGTTCTAAATTATAATATATACTTATTTTTTGAGTAATACATATACAATTTTGACAAAATTGAAAACCAAACATTTCATTAAAGGATATTTGGAATAAACTGTTTCATAGTTGACGTAACAATTATTTCAAATACCAAAAATAACTTAAAATTAATTGTGCAAATACTCGAAATCAAAATACCACTTAAAAATATAATGTATATACATTATTTAAAAAAATATATACAAAGATTAATACTTATTACATAAAAGTACCTTGAAAATGTTTGCAAAAGGAAAAATTAGTTTTGACTTTTAGCTAAATCTTTCATTACTTAGACTGTTTTGATTTTTTTAGCACAAATATATATATTTTTAACAAAAGAAAAAACTATTATATTAACATTTAAATCGCAGAATATAAAACAAATTAATTTATCACGCTTATTTAACTAAGTAAAATACATACAAGAAACACAGATTTAATATATTTTATTAGTACCGTTTTTGGTACCATGAAGATTTGACACTAGATACATTAGGAGTTTTTACGGGGCTTGAATTGCTTGGTGTAGGTGCTGGTGGTGTAATACCTTCCATATCATCTGCAGACAATGTCAGTTCATCTTCACTTGAAATGTAATTATCTAGACCACCTGTACCATGGAAACTCTGAGAACGATGAACTGAACTGGAGTGGCTAAAATAAAAATATATTTAGTTTCTTTAGTTCTATCAAAATGAAGTGTCCATTTCTACAAAATTTATTTCTTCATCTTATTCTGTGCAACACTTAATGACTTGAGAAAAACAAAACAAACAAATATAAATACTATATATATTTGGAAGCAACATAAACATGCAATATATAATTAGAATTAGTGTTAAATTTGGAAAAGTTTTTTTTATGTTAAATTTTATACCTTTTGTCATTTATTTAACATAATTTGTGCAGTAATTTAATTATATTAACAAATTATATCCATTTCCTTTTATACTGTAAAAGTTCTGGTATAAAAGTGCTACATTTGAAATTATAACTTTGCCTTAAATGCAATATTTATAGCGTGCATTTATATGAGCTAAATTTATAAAATAAACAATATTGTTCTTTCAATTACAAAATATCTATATAGTAATAGATATTTAGATAAAATTATGTAAATTTCTTCTAGTTTCATTTATAATTCTACATTATTTTGAATAAAAACAAAATAATTTCAATTACAGTATAAGATTTTATATATTTTAACTTTTATGATTAAAATATTTTTTATGACAAAACAATTCAACTGCGATACATACAAAAATGAATATTAACTCTAATATGTAATTATCTGTTAATAAAATCAAAACTTATTAATAGATAGACTAATAGATACTTCTGTAAATTAAAAACTAATTTATTATAATGATTTCAATTTATAAAAATATTTCACACAAATGATTAATTATATAAAAGAGAATTAGTCATATAAACAAACCAAATGTGACTTCATATTTGAAAGAAAAAAAGTTACAAAAAATAAATAATTGTATTTTTTTACACATAAAAAAACTGAAACTTTATTTTTTCATAATTTGTAACAAAATTATTTTTCTTCGAGTTAATACAAAAATTCTGCAAAATAAAATTATTAGTTTATTAACATTAATATAAGACTTTTATGTGTAAGCCTGGTGGCTAAATATGAACTATTTCAATTAATTAATAATACATTAGTCTGGTGTGTAAGCAAATGTGATGAACACGTGAATCATTATATACATATTATTCAAAAGACACAAAATGCAAACTTTTGAAAAATCAAAACGTCAGCTTTGACATATACGACATACCTATATACATCCTAAGGTTTCGTTTTGTTCATTTTCACTGTAATTATAAAATTAAAATCTTACTTTTAAAAGTATTTTAAAAGAAAACAGTAGTAAAACAAAGCAAAAAACTGAAAATTTATTCATTAAATAATTTTATAAAAACTTACAATTTAAATGGTGAATAATAAAAAAAATGGCACCGATGATTATCTTTCAGATTATTTATTAGTCACACATACCTCGGTGAACTATCACAATCCTGGTTAGTTTCTGTATACGATTGGGTCATTGTATTTGATGAGTTATTTTGATTCATCTTTTTACTCATTTCAGCTTTTTTTCTACCTTCAGCTGCTGCTTTCATTGGATCATAACTTTTTCGTCGTTTCCAATTTTGAAATTCAACTTCACGACTTGTAAGTGTTGAATTACTGCGATTACCTTTTTTTGCTGAAAGTATGATAATATAATTGATAAACAAATTGGAATTATTTTTTAAAATATAATTATTTAAACTTAATAGTTTCTAATTAGATTTGTTATTCTTCTTCTTTGTATAGTTATGTTTAGTAGACCAAAACAAACTAAAGGATGTTAACACCACAAATACATAAATAATGTATGTGTGAAAATAAAAGTAATAACATTTTTATATTATATTTATATTGTTCTTATTATTTAATAATACTTAATAATAAAAATTCTTGTAAATTATCATTTCAGAAAAATTATAATATAACATTATCTCAATTGAAGTTTTCAAAAATACTTTTTATTTAATAAAAAATGTAAATACAATTATTTTGTCTATTATATATATATATATATATATATATAAACTCGCCTATAATTTTATATGAACATTACAATCGAAGTATGCATCAAAATAAAAAAAATGTTACATAAATCTCATTTTTTAGTAATTATTAATAACTACATATTTTTTTCACTTACGTACATATATAACAAATATATAATTATGATTTTTTAAGTATTTACAAATTGTCTAGATTACTTGACTATAATCAAATATAATTCAATGATTTTATCTTGATCATACAGTAATCATCAAAAAATATTATTTCTAGCAAAGCAACCCTCAACATAAAAAGTTTTAAATTTTAACAAACATACCGTCTTTATTTATAACAATGAACTCGTATTATATAAATAAGGCCAAAATATAAATAAGGCCAAAAACACACTCCGCCGAATTGACTGCCGAGTCAAAGATAGACTTTGTTAGTTCACACGAGATTTCCCGCAATTCGGTAGCCGATCGTACTGCTGACTTGTTTTTTAAATCGCAATTTCGTTTTTTTCTATTAAAAATCAATGGATTTAAATGAAGAATTTATAATTATTTTAACTTTATTATATTTTCGATTAAAACAAAAAAAAGGAAGAAGAATGTGGATGCATCACATAGTTTTGCATAAAATGCCAATGAATCAAATGCCTGATCTCCAGCAAATATATCTACTAATTTTTTCCAACTTTTTCTTTTCAAAATGTTATCTCCATACGACTTTGATAACTTATTCCAAATAGCTAGTTTAGTTTGAATTTGTTCTACAAGAGTTTTATTATTAACACATTGTTTGCGGGCGTTTTTCGCCAATCCACGTCGAAAAGCGGGCGATTTTTTCAAATATACTCGCAAAATTATAAAAATAAAATTAAAAATAGAAGATGCATAATTTTTACTTCGCCAAATACCCATGTTTACACGTTCTCCACACCATACCGCTAATTTGTAAAAACCGTGTTGTTTTGTCGGCTCCAGAGCCTAGTGATAGTATGCGAAAGACGTATTTAGACGTTTCCCGCACACGATGTATTAATATTTTTATTTATTTTCTGTAAAATAATGACCTCATGCCATAAACTGGATCAATATTTTCGAAATATTACAATTTAACTTCATTCAATATTGAAATTCAAATCAAATTTCATACCATTTAACATTTATATTTCAACATTATTTGCGTACTCCGAATGAACCGCTTGTGAAAATGAGTCTTTTTCGCCATAGGCATATGCCAAATGATGCAAGATGCTCGTGTGAACAGTTAAGTAAAATACCAATGTATTGATAAGTCGACACGAGTTGGTATCGAGAGAAAATGAAGGAATACCGGTTGCCGAGCTGTTTCGCTTGGAATCTTGTAACGTGTTTTACTACATAAGAACGCAAAAAAATCATACGACGAATCGATCGCCAACTCAATGAAAACAGTCTATTGTGTTTTTGGTCTAAATGAATTTTTTATAACATATCAAATTTATTTAAAAAAAGGCTTCGTTGTTATTTAATACTTATGTGTAAATATTAAGAAATCAATTATAACAAAATAATCTCACTTTAACAATAAAAGAAATTAAATTTGAGAAAAATCATCTTAATTAAATTACAATATTTACTTTTTCGATAAAAAATGAAATCTATGCATAAACTATCGTGTACCTAAAACTTTCACTTTAAATACATAAATTTAATTAATGATTATTGACACGAAAATTCATTTACTTATCCATATATTTTCAAATGCATTTACTTATCCATTGTTAGTTTAAAATAAACTAAATAATTACTTACAAGTACTTTTAACGGTGGAACTTGAAGGTTTAGGTTTCGACGTTCTGATACTAAAACGACCAGAATCGGTTCTAGCCATCACTGGATTCCTACTATTAGAGCCACTAGATTTCGATACAGATATCATCTTATTCTGGGTAACGTTTTTCACTGAATTAGAATTATTATTATTAGGCACATTTTTATTAGTGCCGATCTTAGCAACAGCATTTCCTTTTGAAATATTCATGTATCGACTTTGCACGTCTGTTGTTTTCTTTGGTTCTGATGATATGCTCCGAACTGGACCCCTTTTATTTGAATCTGAGCTAACTCCGGAAATGAATTTTCTTCTCATTTCCGGCGTATTCGGGCATTTAGATGTAGGTGGTTCAATATCCAAGCGAGCCCGGCGTAAACTGAATGCTCTATTATGTCGTGTATTTGTAATAATGCCATTTTCTTTCGTTTTAACATAACTGTCATTCACGAATTCATCGTCACTGCTCGAATCCGGACTCCTAAATTGATTTCGATCAATTTTTTTGTGCACGGACTCGCTACTTGATCCGTGTCGATTTTCAAAGACTTTTTGATGAATGGACTCGTTACTCGAATGCCTATTATTTTCAAGATTAATTCTATCTGGCGAATTGGCGCTATGTCTTCTAAATGGATTTAAGTGATTCTTAATACTCGCAGTTGAAGATGATCTGTGTACTTTGGATCCGTCACTTCGATTTAAATTTGGCGAGTTTCTATTCAAATTTGATTCTTTTTGAACAATTCGTGGCGACGCTACCGGGGAATTTATATATATTGGCTGTGTAAATTCATCATCGCAAATTAACTGATTTTGCATATGCTTTACGGAAAAACTACTCGATCTTCGTATTGGGCTATTGTTTGGAGCATTGTATAATTTATGAGTCGGACTTCTCGTTACTGTGGTTCCGGTAAATACATTGCGTTGTATATTACATTGATTCTGTGAACTAGACAATGTTTGATCGATATTCGGTTGAAAATTTTTCGTCTGAAAATTTTCCAACTTATTGGTGACAGAGTGTGTATTTTTTGAATCAAAAGAATTGTGTCGGACATGTTTTGTTTGGTTCTTAATTAAATGTTGTGCTATTTTTCGTTGATCGTATTTTTTACTTTGATCAGATGTTAGTTTTGCTTGTAATGAGGTTATAACATTTTGCGTATGCTTCAAATAACAATCGGTTTCTACACTGCTGTCCGATAAGTCTAGACTAGCTCGACTTCTGGGCCTCCAAAGTGACGATTGTATAGGTGACGGTATTTTTGTTGGACTTAACGGAGGTTTTTTGTCGTTCATTTCGGATTTAGGAGAAACATTCACGACATCTTCGATCGATATCATCGACCCAATGTTTCGATGTGAATATGTGTTTACCAAATTATTATCATAGTAGATTTCGTTCTTCGTCAAGCTATTTTTTCTCGAGTTCGTTCCATGTTCTGGTGAAAGATCGATCGGCGAATTGTTTGCAACACTACTAGTTTGAGAATCAGCATTTTGATCACGTTTAAATACACCGCACGTGGTTATCGAAGTAAAACATCCCTCGTCTACGACTTGTTCTAAACCGGCGCTATTTTTCGACTTTTTACTCGCAAAAAGTATTTTATTCGTGTTTTTCTCGTTTTTTCGCAAGGAATCTATATTATTTAAAATAATTGTTTTTCTGACTAGATGTGGACTAGCCGCCGTCGGCTGATTTTCAACAACAGCATTGTTTGGTTCAGATACACCAATACTTTGTTGTGGTGAAATCATTTTTCGTACGGATTTTTTTGAAATATATCGATTCTCCGAATGATCTTGACTTTGCACAATCTCACAACAACTTTTTCTCAACTCGTCTTCGAGTTTTAAATTCGGTCGAATATATTGCACTTCTGTATTGATATTTTTTACAGTAACCGGTTTAAGATTTACACTCTCTTCCATTGATATATAATTTTTTCTTTTACTAAGTTTATTTTGATTTGAAGGAATTTCTTCTACTTTATTATTCGAGACATAATGAAGGGTACTTTCAACATATTTTTGTGTCATTCCAACAGGATCGACGTCTGTTTCAATTCCAAATTCTTTGTCTATACTCATTCTTGCTTTTTGTTCTTCTGTATAATTATCTGCATCCAATGTGTAAGTGCCTGCTTCACTAACCGAATCTGAATTATGATCTAAATCCAATATTTCATAAGTACCGCCGACTGTTTTTCCATAATCTGTTGGTCCATAACCATCGACTGGACTTTCAAATGTTTCCGGACTACCGTAACTATCACAGAGTACATAAGTTTCTCGATTTACACACTTACCGACTGGAAATGTATTTTGTTTTCTTATTACACATCTTGTATTGTTTTTAATGTTATCTTTAGGGCTTATAATGGATTCTGTGCTTGAATTCATTTGAAATGTCACTGAAACATCTTTGGTTTCCTTTTTTCGGAAACTGTTTGAATTATCTGGGTTATTTTTCAATAATCCTGGACTCTTTTTAACAGGAAAATTCAATTCTGGCATAGATTTAATTAAATTCGGAGTTGGATCTGACGGTGTTAATAGATCCAATTCAGGACTAGATATATCTTTTAAGTCAATTTCAGGACTCGCTATCTGAAGTAGATCAAAATTATGCTGTTTTACTGGTTCGTTCAATCGTTGTACAGTAGTATTTTGAAGAGGTAGTGTCATATCGTTTTTCAATGTTCGTCTTTTAACTGCACTCATAGGACCGGACTTTAAACCGAGTCCTTTAAGTTTACGAATAAATGTTGGATCGGTCTTATCTTCTTGATCCGAAGAGAAATATCCTTCAGAATGATAATCGGCTTTACGAGGAAAATTTACACTCGACGGTGGTTTCGGTACAGTTTTAGGTACTGGTTCTTTTGGTTCGATTTTCGAAAGCGATTTTCCTCTACGGTGTCGGTTTTGATACTTTTCAAATATGTTTTTAAATCGATTTGTGTCGATTGTTTTTCGTTCTCCGAAGTCTATTGTAAATGCAAGGGGTTTTGGTGACTCTGGTACTTTACGTGTATGGGAGCTCTCTTCGCTTGTGTCTGTCTGTGATGTTGACGGTTCTGATTCTTTAGAATCATCTTTTTCTGGAGATATCGATTCTACAGGCTTCCCTACATTACTTTCGTATATGATTATATCTGTCATTTCAGCCATCATGCTTGTATGACAGTTATAGTTTTCAACCTAATAATCTTAACTGTGCTTGATTATGTACACGAAAGATAATAAGATTTGGTAACATATTAAATTTTCAAGAAAATAATATGATTATTTATCAATATTTGCAATAAAATACCTATGTTTTAACATTTTTTTTCACTAAAATATCACTCACTGATCAGAGTTGTCACTTGCACCAATGAACACAGATGACACATCTCAAAATAATTTATTGTTCGCCATTATATATATCCGAATTAAATAAAAAAAAAATAAGTTAATTTTAAACTATAAATAAATTAAAAGAAAATAAAAAATAATAAAAGTAAATGTTTTATAGATTTAATAATATAAATAAATTTATTAAACACAATATAGATTTTTTAGTACTCATACAGTAATCTACGCCACTGACAGCAGGTGTATTTTTTAATAACATAACAGAAAGAGATGGTAAATCATAAATATTAAATATCTAGACATTAGTTTATACATATCCATATGTATTTAGTATATACATAACAATAACATTTTTTTTATGCCATATATTATATATATATATATATATATGTATATATATATATATATATATATATATATATATATATATATATATATATATATTATGTATGATAAAAATATTATTGTAATTCTTAAATGAAATCGAATTCAGTTAAGAAATAAATTAATGTGAGTAAATAAAATCAAAAATCATTTTTACAATGGTTCACAATCACGTTTGTATTTTTAACTGAACAGGAACTATTTTTCACTATAAATTACTAAACTGTCTCCATTAATCTTCCAAAAATGCAAAATACATTAATATAGAATATTAAGATAAAAAATATATTTTTTTTTCAAAATATATTATGTATTAAATGTAACATTTTTATTTATTCATTTTATAAAATAATTGTCAGTTCATATAATGAAAATTTTATAATTTTTATTTATTATTCAAATTTTGATATAAAAATGTTTATTCTCATACATTAGTAATTTTTCAACAACACTGAAATAAAAAATTATAAAAATACTTTTTATAAAAAACAGCTATTTCTTTTAACTCGAGTTCATATTATTAAATTGTATTATTATCAGAATAAAATATTAATTGAATGTAAGTTAAAACAAATTAGTGTTTCTATGAAATAATAATTCCATTATTAAAATGTATCTAATTTTGTAAGTGTAAATATTTAAATTATTTTATACAATTCTATAAAGTTTGAATTATTTTTACATATTTGCTGTTAACAATAATATTATATATATACTGTGTGTATGTGTGTCTGCATACTAGTTTTTAAAACTAATTTTACAATCATGTTTTAGGTACAAAATGTAAATGTTTTATTAATATTAAATAAATGATTTTTTTTATAAATCCTACAATATATAATATAAAAGAATGTTTTTTAGGTGTTCATATTTTTATAATTTTATATGAAATTTTTAAATTTTCCGCAAAAAATCGTCACCAATGTATAGACTTTAAATCCATAGTCCTTACTCTGATGTGTTGTCAAACTTCATAGTTATCTGTTCAATTACATTGAGCCGGTTGTTCAAGTTTATCCCAAAATATACCGTACTATTTAATTTATTGACCACGTTTTATATAAAACTTGACAGTCTTGTTTAAAACACAATGGAAAACGATATTTTGGATTCACTTCAAGATATTAAGTAAATATTTTTATTTAAAATTTATTGTATACATATGTAAAAAATAATCAATTTACAGATATGAGGGCCCTATGAAAGAAGAGAATAATTTAAAAAAAGCTATTGAAGAAGGCCCAAAAAGTGTAGAATATACTAAATTAGTATATTATATATCGAATGAAATCAAAAATGTTTGCCCTCTGGAAGAATCTATTAATCCCATAAATTCTTCAGATGATTCGAGTTCATTTTTAATGGAAGTTAGTTCGTTTTTGAAAGAATTAGGTAAATACAAATACTTCGTCTACTTACGTATTTATAGTGATTGTATTTTAAATAATATACATTTTCATTAATACGTATCTAAGTATGTGTAATATATATAAATATATATATATATATATGTATATATATGTATGTATGTGTGTGTGTGTGTATTGTAATTCATTCATTTTAAAAAATATAGACATACACATTTTTATATGTACAATGTTAAATTTAAGGATGTCCATATAGTTGTTTAACAACTGGCCATTTAAGTGAAAGGTTACGAAGTACTGCTGACAAATTGCTGCTTTTAGAGTATCTTTTAGGTGAACTTATGTCTGCTAGAATGATCAAAATTGATAAACCTGATCAAAATAATAAAATGGAAGTTCAATTGGTATGTTTGATTTTTATTTCTGCTATTGTACTCACATACACTCACTTGCGCAATCAATCACTCACTCACTCTTTTATGTAGATATCTCATATTTATGTAAAAAAGTTTGTAAATTAAAATAATTGAAATTTACTGTATTATAAAAATTAGGATTCTAAATAATCGTTTTTTAAATGAATGATGTAAAATAAATAAAATTAGTTATTTTATATTTATTCTTAAGTTTCTTAAACAAATGTATTGTATTTAAATTAATTTAATGCATTTAATTTTAATACATTTCAATAAATAAATGTATTTTAGCATGAAAGTGAAACTGCAAAATACTTAAAAGAAATGTTACTTTCATTACAATTTAATAAACCTCCTCCAAATATAACACCATCAATATTATTTTCTAAAGTTGAAAGTAAACTGAAAGAAACAGTAAATAAAGCTGGATTAGAATTAACTGGGAAACCAGCATTTAATGGTTATTTATCAGATAAGCAGTGGCACACTTTAGAAGAAATACAAAAGGATCTTAATGCTGAGTATACTATAAGACGTGAGCTTTTATTAAAAAGATTAGATGTTACCATTCAAAGTTTTCAGGTATATAAGATGATATTAAATGTTTATCAGTTTTAAATAGCTCAAAAATTTCTTTTAGTGGTCAGATAAAACAAAAGGAAAGGAAGAATTGATTCGTAACTTGTATAATAATAAAGCAGGTTTTTTAAAAAAAAATCCTGAAATTGATCTCAGCGATTTACTTGCAGCACGAGATGACATATTTATTATAGAAAAAACTAGTAATGCATCTGTTCGTAAAAATACTCAGTCTTCTGTTAATAAAGTTATTATTGGAAAGGTCAATTACTTTTTTTTTATATATATAATTTCTAATAACGACAGTTCTTTATTATACAAATAATTGTGTTATAAATGATATTTTTTAATATATATATATATATATATTTATTTATATATATTTATTTATTTATATGTTAATTACTCTACTTTTTTGAACTTTTTATTATTGTGTTTAATATTTTTATGGAATGAACATTTATTTTAGGTACCTGATCGAGGGGGTAGACCTTCTGAACAAGCTCCGCCACCACCAGAAATGCCATCATGGCAGCAACAAAGGCAACCTAGTGGTGGACGAGGTGGTGGACGTGGTGGTGGTGGTGGAGAACGTGGTAGTGGTGGAGAACGTGGTAACTACTCACAAGGAAGTAGTGGTTACTCTCGTGGTGGTAATCAGGGAGCTAGTAGTGGTGGAGGTCAGAAATTTTATTTTTTACAGTTATTACTAAATATATATATATATATATATATATATATATATATATATATATAAATATATATATATATATATATAGGAAGATCGTTTGATAAGTATGGTAAAAAAGTAAGAAAAACTAAATTGAAAAATTTAATTAAATTAAACAGTAAATAAATTTACCATACTTATCAAACGACCCTCGTGTATATATATATATATTTATACATATGTACATATATATATATATATATATATATATATATATATATATTTATACATATGTACATATATGAAACATACTGATAATTATTTTTTTCTGATTATGTATATTACAAATTATAAAATTTACAGGTGGATATAATAGAGGTGGTCTTCAAAGTGGAAGCAGTTATAATCGTGATGACTCTAGTCGAGATTATGGAGGAAATCAAAGTCGAGATTATGGAAACAATAGTTATGGTAGTAGTCATACTCGGATTAATAACAGTGCAAGTGGCGGGGGTAGTTACAGTCAAGGAGGATATGACCGAGGTAATTTTTATAAATTTTAAAAATCTATTTCTTGTTATTATAGAAATATTAGTATTGTGTTTTTCTTGTTCTCTAGACACAGTATGATATTTATATAAACATGCAATTAATTTTCTGATAAATGTATAAAAAAAATTTTAGGCGGTTATAATCGTAGTGGAAATTACCAGCAAAATTATCAGATGCAAAATTTATCATATGCTGATCAGTATGTTCAAGATTCATATCATAATCAACAATATGGTAATCGAGGAGATAGTGGAAGAAGCAATAGTGGTAGAGGGCGTGCAGGAGGTCGATCTAATTATAATCGTGGTAGCAGCAACTACAGATAAAATTTTGTTATAATTTTTCATACATATACACACACACCCATATATATATATATATATATATATATATATATATATATATATATATATATATATATATATATATATATATATATATATGTATGTATATAAATAAAATATGTATGACATGCATGCATTTAAATATTAAGTTATTTTTTTCTGTGTTTAGAATTATATTTAATTAAAAATCATGTGTTTAAATATTAACAAAGAGTTCATTGTATTTGTAAACTAATTAAAATGTATTGATTTATTCATTTTTATGAAATATAAATTTAATGAATATATGATTGTAGTAATAAACATATAATCACCTTTTTTTATTTTTTATATATATATAAAGGTATGTATGTATAGTTGTTTTCAGTATTTCAGAGGTGTAACCTTTTATTAGAAAAATTTAGTAACTTAAAAAACATTTGTAACTGTACGATTATTTTATACATTTCAACTTTATTAATGGGGGGAGGGGGATAAAAACTTTTCCCATATAAAAAAATAATTCCTAATTTAATTACTCAGTAGTTTAAAATTCACTTACAAATTATGATATTTACTTTGTACTTAAAAAATAGTTCAGTAATGGGCAAGATTAGTACAATTAATGCAAATATAATTGGCAAATATATTTTATATAAAATATACTGTTGTATTTATAATTTTATTTTTTAAAATGCTTATTTTCATATATTACATTTTTTAAATACATTCTTAAAAACTAACTATGTTAGTCTAATTTTATTACCTGATTGCATCTGTGTTTCTGTTCTATCCTGTAAATATAATTTATATATATATATATATATATATATATATATATATATATATATATATATATATATATATATATATATATATGTATAATGTAAATAAAATTTACTTACATAATTATTTTTAAAATCACAAAGGTTTAAAGAATGTATCAATATTTCTGAACTTTTTTCCATTTACTCTTTCACTAATAGTATTTTTTCTCTTTTTACTTCTAACTTCTTTTACTTTTTTATGTACTTCAACATTGTTATAATTAATTTCTGCATGTAATTTCTTTGCCTCATGATAATCTAAATGCTCAATAAACTTTTCAATTAATATTTCTTTATTGCAGAGGCTACATTTTTCAAATTCATTTCTGGAACTTACTGACCTTAATTCATCGGAATTTTGAAGATAACTTTTTATTGAAGGGTATATAAAATTTGGTTTCTGTGATGTTTTATTTATTTCATTCCTTTTTAATGAATTTTCTCTATATTTTACTTCTTTCATTGTGTTTATCTGTGTATTATTTTGAGCTTCAATTTTCTGTTGTTCAGCAATTTTTAATGCAATGTGATAGTCACGATGGGATTCTGTTTCAAATATTTGTATACATTTGGAACAATCACTACATATTTCATACATGTCAGCATTTTTTTCACATAAATTGTTTAAAACATTTTCAGGTAATTTACTACTACTTTCTTTATGACTGTTGATACCTTCATTTAAGTTTTTATAAGCATTACTATTATCATTTGATTTTTCAGTTTGATTATTTTTATTTAACAAATATCTAATGATAAATGATTTGGTATTATCACTTGTTGGAACATACTGTAAGTTTTTATTTTCATATTCACTACATTCATTAATACAAATATCATTAATTTTACTATTACTGTCAGAGTTGCTTTGATTGAAATTAATTTCATTTTTATAAGTGAAAGCATTCTTTTCCTGGTCAGTGTGTTTATTTTCAATTCTATTATTACTAATATCATTTGTCTGATTTGTAATAAATACTTTATTTTCATTTTTATACTTTTCAGCAGAATTAATAAAAAAGTTCTTAATATTTACAACATTTTTACAATCTTCAAATTTACCCATACTAAGACCTAAATATGTTACAGCATATTTAAATTTAATACCATTCAGAGGATTTGCTTTTTTTACAACTTCCAAAGCATCTTCAGCAATCTTATCTGCATCATAAGATGATAAAGTTCTTGACCTTGAACTGGTTACATCTTTGTGATCCATATACAAAGAGTAACTAACAATTATTTGTTTTGCTTTACGGTGATATTCAATTATATCTTGTGATAAACGCTCAATTGCTTCATTACTAAGTTCTTTAAACCAATGGTGTACATCTTCAAAAGTATGAAGACTCGCTTTACCTGGAAAACGTTTACAACATCCAATTGATTTTGGACATAAACGTGGTATGACTGGTTCCAAATCAATACCTCTTGCTATATTATATAGCCAAGTTCTGGTAAAAGAATTAAATATCAGTAACAAATAAAATTAATATAAGACTGCTATTTCAAAACAGAAACAATTTAAGATTAAGAAAATTAAATTTTAAAGCATTTTAAAACAATTAATTTCAAGAAACTAAATATTTTTAATTTCAGAGAATAAATATATAAAATCTATTTGAAATTATTGTTTTTAAAAATAGCTAAAGATTTAAATGTAGAATATAAATAAAATAATATTCTTTATTTCAATTACTGACCCTGTTTTTTCATCATATTTCTGTTGTAATTGTTTTTCTGTAAATTTTTCTAATTCATTCATATACGTTATATTTAAATCTTCTGTCAAAGAAACTCCAAATTTCCCCCCTAAATTTTTAATTTTTTTTACAGGTAATGTATCATATAAAATTTTAACATTTTTATGTGGTAATATAGTTTGTTTATTAGGCTTATTCAATCCACAAGCTAATTTGGCCAGTATTTTATTATGAGCAATACCAGCTGAGCATGTATAACCTAAATAATTAGAAAAATCTGATGTAAATTTCTAAAAAAATAATTGTCAGAAAATTATATTTTCTTTAAATTATAATAAGGATAACAAACTCATTGAAATAAATTACATTTCATATACCGTTACAATATTTTCTAGCATTTTTAATAGCACAAATTTCTTTTTAACTTTTTAATTCATCAATTGTATTAACTTCATGATATTTTTATATTTCATTATTAGTAGAAATGGAAAAAAAGATAAAATATTATATACATATATATATATATATATATATATATATATATATATATATATATATATATATACATATATGTACACATATACATATGCACTATAAATAAAAATTGTATGTTTATTTGAAAGCAACTAAGTCAATTTTAATATTTATTTTTATTTTAATTATTATATAGTATTTTTTATTTTTGCTTAAATATTAATCAATTTAATTAAAGTAATATATCAACAATTTACCTGTTTTTTCATACACAATTAATCGAAGTTCTTCTACAATTAAAGCACCAATAATCAACTTAAGATCTGCTTCATCAATCTCATCACTTTTGTAAGTATTATAAATAAAATTATCAATATCACATCCCACAACATGTGTATGTGGTAAATCACTACTTTTCATTTTATGAAATAATGTAGATTTTTTCTTATTAACTAATTCTGTTATATCCAAATAAGCTTCATCTATAGATGCTCGTAACATTAACGATGTAAAATTCTGAAGAACATTTGCTACTTCTTTACCTGCTGCTCTATATCTATAATAAAATGTTAATTTATATGTATTTATGTATAATAGAAAAATACACATTAAAAATGGAAAAATATTATATATATATATATATATATATATATATATATATATATATATATATATATATATGTCTGCCTGTGTGTATTTGTATATATGTACGTACTTTGTCAGATCTGCTTTTCCTCTTATGTTTGGTACACGACAAAGTACAATTTCTGGACACTTTTTTTGTGCTTCATCTCCTCGCATATGTCTTGTAACTCCTTGATTTCGAGCAAGATAATTAACAGCAATAATACTAAAAATTTAATTTGTATTTTTCTCTTTTAATTAATAAAATGGTTTCTTGATATAATTTACTTACCCACCACCTCGCCATGTATTATATTGTACAACTGCTATTGGTTTTCCTTTAATTACTGGATTTAATTTTTCTTCAACTTGACAATAAAAACAATCCATATCAACTAATACAATGACTCTTTCTATGTGTGACATTGTTATTCAACATATATAAAATAAATTATTTTCGAATAAATTGTATAAAACTAAGTTTTAAAATTAATTTATGAATAATTCTAATAAATGTACAAAAAAATATATTAAACACACAATTTGTTTGAAATTATTTTTGATTACAATGACAACCCGCCATAAACCATAAATAAATAAAAAGAAAAAGATTAGATAGCCAGTGAACGCTAAAGCTGTTAACCTAAAAATATTTATTTCAATTGTCTATGAATTGGCCCATAAAAACTGAGTATAATATAAAATGCCATCAAAGAAAAGAAAATACAATGCTCGTTTTCCAGCTGTACGTAAAATTTCGTAAAAAAAATATTTTGTTTTATAAATTTTGGTTATATTATTTTTGGTATACTTTTAGAGTCGAATTAAAAAAATAATGCAAACTGATGAAGATGTTGGAAAAGTTGCCCAGGCAGTACCAGTTATTATTTATATCCTTTTTCATACTAATTTCATATTAATAATTTTTTAATAATACTCTTTTGAGTTTTGACTAAGTATGGTATATGTTTTTTTCTTAAAAAATATTTTCTTTTTTAACTGAAAATCTTTATGTTTAAAAAATGATAATACTAGTCTTTAAGGTAATAATAGCAATTAGTTTAATAACATTTTTTTCATTATAAGATGTGAAAAATATTATAACCAACTCTCATAATAACAAAATAATGAATTGATATATTTTCATTACAATTTGGAACTTTCTTGTGACCTGAATTAAATTTAATTACAAAATTTTACACAATATTCCTTAACAGTAATTACCTCGCACTTTGGAATTATTCGTAGAATCTCTTTTAATGAAAGCAATGCAAATCACGAATGCAAAAAATGCAAAAACTTTATCGCCATCACATATGAAACAGTGTATTTTGTCAGAAAGTCGATTTGATTTTCTTAAAGATCTCGTTAAAAATATTCCTGACATAAATAATGAGGAAGGAAGAGAAACTGAATGTGATCTTGCTGTTCGTAATATAAGTCCATTGCCAAGTTATCAACCTAATTTTTATACAGAACAAAGTACAAGTTCAGTACAAAATACAACATCAGTCATACAGTATAGTCGAAAAACTCAACAAAATTCTATTAATGAAAAACATAAAGTTTCAAATTTGACAAATACTGCATCAGACTTTAATTTACATCAAGATAAATCAAATATTGTCAGAATTGACATTCCACCATTAGTACCTATAAACAAAGAAAATGTATCGTCTTGTATCAGTTCAACAGTAAAATCTGAAGTTAATCTTGAGAACAATGAAAATGGTTTAGAGTCGAGCAAAATACCACCATTGGCACCGATTGTACAAGAAACACAAAATGTGTATCATATTGGAAATCAGACTGATAATTTGTGTATTGATGAAGATTATGATAATTAGTAATATATATATATATATATGGAAATCAATAAAATACCATTCTTATAAATAGTAATTTATTTGATCGATGACAATAAATATTCATGTTGTACTAATAATACTGAGTTGAATTTATTTATAAAAGTATTGTTTTTATCGTAATTTTATAAGTAAAAATGTTCTTTTTTCATTTTATTCATATTTTTTTTTTTACTGTTGAATGAGTTCTTTATAAATAATAAATTTTATTCTTACTGTTCATAATATTGTCTGTACCATTAAAAAAATTCTTTTATAATATAGGAATGTGTAATAATTTAGTTATTGTAATATAAATTAATGTCACATAAAAAAACAATTGTGAGGTAGTCTATATATTTGTTCAGTATTTTTTGGTTTTGTATATGTACTAGATATGTATTGTTTGCCTCATATAACTTTTTTAATAAAATATCTTTTCAATGATGATTCGTGCTTATTTTTTTAAAAAATAAAACCCTAATTTTCACTATACATGATATTAAATTATATCAATAATATTAAATAACTGATATATGAAATTAAAAATTATTTGGTTTAGATATTCTTGACAAAAAATATACTGGCAAAATTAGTTATAAAAATATAGAGATGTTAACTTCTACATTAATTTTGTTTTACATTATCGTTTTATTTATTTGGATCATTTTTAAAGGATAATTTGTGATATATATGAAAATACAATATTTATAAAAATTAATACTTTTATGTATTCAGTAATTGTACAAAAAATGTTACAGTTTACATAATGATAATATAAATATTAAAATAACATTACATTACATTGTTTTGTACAGTATTATTAAACAGTCAATTGATTTTATGAACTTATTTGGGTCATTTCAATACTTTGCATAAACACATTTTATGTGCACACATATACACACACCACACACATCACATGGACAAACACACTCACATATAAATATATAGATTAACAATTAATATATTGCAACTACATACTGATAAAAGTATGCAAAATGCAATGTAAAATATATTATAAAAATATATTTTACTCAAGTTATGTACAATCAAATAACATATTCTTTAATAATGATAAAAAAATTGTCACATTCACAATTTAAGAGTATTTATTCAGAACCCGTAACTATAAACATGATTGAGACTCTGCCTCAATTAACTCAAAACTTATGTAATTAATTAAACTTGAATAGTATTGTAAATATTTTTTTAAAACATAGTAGATACAAAATGAACTTATTAAAAATAACTTATAGTCTGTAATTTTTATTTAATGTTAACTATTTTAAATCGAATAAGTTAAGTCGTTATATACGAACAGCACACTACTACTTATATTTAAATTTAAATATTGGTTTTTATAAGTTAAATGTTAAATTAAGATGAACTTATAATAACTCTTAAAAATTACATTGTTGAGAAAATTAATATTTATATTACATTGTCTATATCTACTTATGAAATGAAAGAAAAATTAATCAATTTTTATTATTAGATATAGAGGATGTTCAAATCATTTTGTAATTTTATTTCATTTATTTGCAGTATTACTTAACAATGAAAACTGACTGTATATTATTTCTCCTTCATTTCTTAACAGTAATTTAAATTGTTTTTAACCATGTAATCATACAAAGAAATTTTGCATTTTTCAAACCTAAATAAACAAATTTACATATTAAACTTCAACTAAGTTCATTTCCTTCATAAAGACTTTCACATGTTTCTAATAACCTTAAAACTGGACTTATATTGTAAGGAAATAACTGTTTACTTACTAATCGACTAATTTGTAATCTTAACCTAATTAAAACAGACATAGTGGCATCTAAACCACTATTATCTGTACGTAGATTTTCACAACTTAGTACAAATTTTGACCAATTTCGTCTGACATATTTTAAAAATCTTAAAAGATATAAAAGAAAACAAGTTTCATTTGAAACAAGATAATCAAGTAGAACATCTGAATCATGACTGACTATTTTTAAAAACTCAATAAATGTATAAATTGGATTTAACATCATTATTAAATCAGGAAAAACTGAATTTCGGTAAAATATTCCTACAGTAATATCTAAAGTACAAACCATAGATTCAATCATGTAATCATCTTGATCACTAAATAAATGAATAAGCATTTTGGTAAATGCACATTCTGGGTGAAACTCTAAACTTGTTTTGATAAAAACATCTAATTTTTTCAGTACATCACGAATTGATCTTTCAATTAACTGCATATCTTGATTGAAATCATAATCATCACTGCCTACACTTGAATCTGAACTGTCTGATCTTGTTTCTTTAACAGTAATTGCTACAGATTTTAAAACTAAAAGTGCCATCTTTTGCAGTAAAGTTTTATCAACACGATTTTCATTTTCAGATGTCCTTATTGATCGTACACTTGTTCCTATAAAGGAATTTACTGTGCGAGATCGTCTATATGGTAGACAGTCAAGTAAACGAAAATCTTTTACATATCGTACTATAAGATGAGCCAATGAACATGTTTCTTCTGGTAATAAATCTTGTAATGCCAATGTACTTCCATAACAGAGTACTTCATTAAAGAGTGACAGAAGTTGACGCCAAATAATAAACGGAAGATTAAAATTTAAAAGACCGACAAATTTTTCAAGATGTGCATAAAATGGTTTTGTGTCAACAACACTCAAATTAGCTTTAACAGATATGATAGTTTCCCAGAGAGATAAAAAATTTAAAATACAATATTCAGAATTGACTGACAGATTATGTGTTATAATCAATTCAATGTTTTTGACAAGTTGTGGCCACTTTATTTCTAAACTTTTGATAATGAGGCACTTTATTGGTGATGTATCAAAACTTTCATGATCAGTCAAAGTTATTTTTGTACAATTTGGATCTCGGTCCATTTCATTTTGAGAATTCCGTGCATTTGAGATGCCACTCACTCCTGGTTCATTATGATTACTCATATTTGTCTGTTCTTCTTCAAGTACATGTATATCAATATCTTTCCATTCTACTATGCGCTTTATAATTTCTATACTAAAATTTATTTTTTTATAATCATTTTCAACTGATAAATTCGATACAATTGTTTCAAGCCAAGAATTATCAATATTTGCTTTAGCAACAATAAAAAAACTAGCGAGAACTCTAGCTGTAAGATAATCAATCACTTTATTTTGTATATTACCAAGTTCAATAATTTGATCAATTAAACTATGTTCATCCCTGACTAAAGTGTTACAAATATTTAGTATTCTTGAACATATAAATCCTTTATTGTTTTGTTTTAAATACACATCGAAAAGTAATTGTAAATTGGAAAGAAATTGTAAGATTTTAGGCATCGGCCATTCTGATAACATTGCATTTCGTTGCGTTCCATCCGATTCTCTGATTCTTTGAGCTTCAAACGGTTTACGTAACGTCGCTTCACTGATTCCACACAAACACTGTTTCACTAAACTATTCTGAAATAACACCATTTCTGAAATGTAGTTTTCCGTTATGTCTTTTGTACAGTTTTCTATTATTGGTGCTAAAGATTGTGAACTAGTAAAAACATTTTCTACCACTGATTCAGCTTCAACATTAACAAAAGTTGAGTGTACATGATTTGTGTTATTTTCTAATTCTGAATTTTGAAAAATCGAACAGTTATTTTGCACTGAAGTAAATTGAAATGCCTGAGGAAGTTTATTGACGTTTTGACATTTTGAAACAACAGATGAAACATTTAATGTCGGATGATCAGATGTAGATTTTATACCATTACAATGAAACGCACTTGAAATTTGTTCTTGATAAGACACTGAGTTTGTATAATCAATAAAATCTACACTTTCACTCGAGTAATTTACATCTGCACTTGTTTGAGAAGTTCTATCATCGAAATTATAATTAGACGTATACTGTGTACTTGAAGTAGCATCGCATCTAGGTAGATACGTATCCAAATTCGTCGTTTGTACCCCATTGTGAGTTGAAAAGCGATGCGATATATTCGATATGATCGGAGGACGATACTGAACGTTCATTCCGATCTGTCGAGCCGGAACACGTCGGAATACCTCGGAGGTCATGTTTGTGTTTTGAAAACTAGACGGTCCGCTGATAAAATTTGAAACGGATACGTCTACTACATCTTCCAAACAATCAGCACTCGGAAGTGATAACTGTAAACTTGTAAGATTCGTAGTATCTGGTCTTTTATGAACAAAATCCGTTTCATCACTTTCACTCGTGTCACCCCGATCTGCATCGTCTGTTATTCGCAGTTTCTTTTTTACAGGCTGTTCCGATGCCATTTTATAATCACAATTGCATAGAACCATCACAGGTTCAATATAAATCGATATCCATTTAGTAATTCAATACTATCGAATTAGTAATTCAAATATGTTTTTTTGATTTTTCAAACGAACTTTTTTCATATTATTTTTTTTTTATATATGCTGAAATAATATTACAGAGTTAAAATCTATTGATAAACATAAATATATCTGAAATATTTTTACAAAATGTAATGTTTATGAAGTTTTCAAATTATTTCATATAGCTTACTATAAAATAACTTCATAAGAAAATAACTGAATTAATTTACCATGGTTTTAAACTCTCTGCAGATAAATAAATATAAGTATTTAGATTCTTGACATACCTTTATATTTTTAATATTTTAATATACTTTTAAGTTAAATTATAATTAGTTTTCCAAGCACATAATCTCCATTACAATAATTCAGTAGCACTAGAATCAATTGAAATCATGAGTTATTGTTGTTAATAGAAATAATTCTAAAATTTAAAACATGCTATAAATCAATTATGCATAAAACTGTATAAATTACAGCACAAAATGATTTAACTATAATAGAAATGAATAATTATAAATGACATATTTACAAAATACTTTTTTATGAATTTGACTCGATAGTAGGAGGGCACGCAACTATGTGTGATGTTGCCCAATTTAGATAGAGAGGTCGAAATTTTGATTTGTATTCATTTGAAAATAAAAAGAAAGAAAGCATATTATGGATTATTTTCGATATTATTTTGGATTTTTGTATTATTTCCAAAGGCTTAAATCATGAAAATACGTGTAGAAATAAGTAAAATCGAATAAATTATCTCATTATGCACGAAAAGCGTAACACAGTAGTGTGCATAAATTACTCTATTCTATAATTCTTAGGAATGTGAGTGATTTCAATAACTTAAAACAATTCTTTATAAATGGATATATCTTATGCATGTTGGATTAATGCTATTTTTTACACGTTTATGTTGTCGACGAAAATGTAGAATAAGTTTTTTTAAAAAAATAATTTATAAGTAAAATACACTTAAAGTGAAGGTAATAGTAATATAGAATACATGTACTTTAGGTGTGGTTATTGAGTTCACAAATACAAACATAATTATGAAATACTTTTAATTTTAATAGATTCCAATAGATGTCAGTAAAGGTGTATCAACTTTCTTGTGAATGGAAAGAATATTGTGCGTTTTTATTGTATGTTTATAATAAAATTAACGATTTTAGTTTACATTTTTAATATCATATTATTTTACAAATATGAAATGATGAAAAATATTGATTCGATTACTGTTAGACGTTCGTTTTTATATAATTGTAATCAGTCAACACAGATGTGGTAGGGGGTATGGATGTCTAAATTTGTCGTAAAATTCTTTTTTATGTTACCAATTCATGAATTATGACTAATCGGCAACGAATTTGTGAAGGTAATGGTTATGTATTACACAAGAAATTCCTTCCTATAATGTTTTACATAGTTATATATTGAATAATGTTATATAGTATATTGTTCAAATGACAATTAATATGAACTAGGTTAATAAATTTGTCGTTTAATTTTTGACATTTTTTAGATTTCGTATACTTTATTTTTATTCGCTATATTTGTTTTATTGACTGTATGAATTGTATTATTTAGCGAAAACATAGAGTGACGTAATTCATAAGTAGAGTATAACTTCCTGATTATATATATATATATATATATATGTATATATATATATATGTATATATATATATGTATATATGAGGGTTGTTTGATAAGTATGGTAAATTTATTTATTGTTTAATTTAATTAAATTTTTCAATTTAGTTTTTCTTACTTTTTTACTATACTTATCAAACGATCCTCGTGTGTGTGTGTATATATATAAATATATACATACGAGGATCGTTTGATAAGAATGGTAAAAAAGTAAGAAAAACTGAATTCGTACATTACACAGTTTAATAGTTTTTACTGAATAAAGCCTTTTCTAAATTTTACTGTTGTTTAAGTGAAACAGTTTGTGTTAGTTTTAAATATTTTCCATATTTAATTACGTGTGTGAATACATATATATATATTCACACATTGCGTGTTTAAATATACGTGTTTATACTTTATTCATATATATACCATTTATGGTCCTTTTTATAGTTATTCCAATGATTTATTTGAAATGTTATTTTTTATATCATTTAAAAGTTATTAAAAAAAATAGTTATTTCAATTAGAAGAAAAAATGTTTTTTTTTAAAAAAATATTTGTAGACTATAAGAATGAGAAATTCTTAAAAACAATTTTAAAATATTTTTGTTTTTAATGGCCTTGCTACATAAAATGAATTAAATTAATATTACTACCATATTTTACTGAAAAAATATTTTTATATATATTTTTTATATATGTAGTTATTTAGTAAAATAACTGAATGTAATATCAATGTTAATTGCAGTGATTGGATAAATGTATTCGCACTAACAGAAAACATGCAAGTAAATAGCAAATATATGATTAGTTTTTTTATAAACAAAATTGTATTTCATTATGTCTGATTCAACAAGTGCACAAATTGGGGGTGGTAGTTCTGTAGCTGTCATGACTGCTGAACAGAAACTTAAACAATTGGAGGCTATGTTTGTGGGCGGGCCCCCTGAACAATGCCTTAGCATCGAAACATTAATTGACATTCTTTTGGTGCTCTATAATGAATGTTGTAATTCAAGTTTAAGGCGAGAGACAACAGTTTCACATTTCATTGAATGGAGTGAGTATGGAATATAAATTTGTGAAATTAAAATGTTATATTTGTTATATATGATTTGAAATAGAATTTTTGCTTAAATTATTTTATTTAGTTATAAGTAATGTTATTTTAGATATAAGTAATAATATTTAGAGTTGCATATATTAATTAAAATTGCTTATTGTGTTTTTAAAAATATGCAAATGTCTTAAAATAAATAAAATTCATTGTTGTTGGTTTATTTATATTCATTGTTCATAGTGAAACCAATTGCTTCCTGTGTGAAGTCCTTGCGTTTGTCTCGAGATGACTTTGAAATAATTAAAGTTATTGGAAGAGGTGCATTTGGCGAAGTGTGTGTTGTAAAAATGCGTTCATCAGATAAGGTGCATTATTATATTTCAAATTTTATCATTTATTTCATTAATTATATTTACCCTATAAAATTGTATTTTATTTAAGGTGTATGCAATGAAAATTCTTAACAAATGGGAAATGTTAAAACGAGCTGAAACAGCTTGTTTCAAAGAAGAAAGAGATGTACTTGTTTTTGGTGATAGGCAATGGATTACAAATCTACATTATGCTTTTCAAGATGACAATAATTTAGTAAGTGTAATCTATTAAACTATTATATATTAATTATCTTCATTAATTTAATGATGTGAGCAATGTTTTTTTTAAATTTCACTGTAGATAATTCCACTTATATATAGTTGTATAGATAAATGGAAAATTAATATTGAATATTATTATTTTATATGATTTTTTTTATATTAAATAGTTTAAATTAGAAAATTTTCTTATTATAATTATTTTTAAATTAATATAATTTACAATTTAAAAATCTTTTCAATATCATTAAATAATTTTTATGTTCACTTTGAATTTTTAATGTATTAATATATGGATTTACACAAATTAAAATTTGATTGAATAAGTATTAATATTACTCATTCATTAATATAAAAGTATTTAATAAATTCAAATAGCAGTAATAATGAAAATATTTAAAAGACTTAAAAGTTATTTAATACTTTAGTTAAATTGATTTTAATTTTATTCTTGAAATTTATTTTTTAGTATCTAGTCATGGACTACTATTGTGGAGGTGATCTTTTAACATTACTTAGCAAATTTGAAGATAGGTTACCAGAAGATATGGCAAAATTTTATATTGCTGAAATGATTTTAGCAATCAGTTCAATTCATGATTTAAAATATGTGCATAGGTGAGCTAATTTTTTTAAAGTACTTTATTATTGCATGAATTCACAAAAGAGTGAGAAATGTTTCAAAAACTAAATATTTAATATAATTTTTTTAAATTGTGTTCTTTTTTCAATCATATTCTCGACTTTTTACATATTAATTAAATATTTTATATATGTAATACATATATGTAATAAAAATATAAAATTCTAATATTGTGTAAGTATGTTAAACAATGCCTTTGTTTTTATTTGATTGTATAGTTTTGTGTAAGTGTGTGTATGTGTGTGTGTGTGTGTGTATATATATATATATATAAGTTTGTATGTGTAAATGTATATATATTTATCATTGTAGAGATATCAAACCAGATAATGTTTTACTTGATGCAAATGGTCATATTCGATTAGCAGATTTTGGTAGTTGTTTGAAATTAATGGAAGATGGCACAGTGCAATCTAATGTAGCTGTTGGAACTCCTGATTATATTTCTCCAGAAATATTACGGGCAATGGAAGATGGACAAGGAAGATATGGACCTGAGTGTGATTGGTGGTCATTAGGTAATTTTAATATATTTTATCTATTTTACATAAATACAATATATAGTTAATTATTCATTTGTACATATTTACTTTTAATTATATAGAAAAATATAAACATTTGGTTTTATATTATAGGAGTTTGTATGTATGAAATGCTCTATGGTGAAACACCATTTTATGCAGAAAGTTTAGTTGAAACATATGGAAAAATTATGAATCATAAAAACTGTTTTGATCTTCCAAATGATCCTTGTTTTGATGTATCAGATAATGCTAAAGATTTAGTTCAGAGATTGATTTGTAGTACGGAATTCCGCTTGGGACAAAATGGAGTTGATGATTTTAAGGTAAACATTTGAAATCTAAAACTGATAGAAATATATGCATATACAATATTGTATATATAAATATATATTATATATATATATATATATATATATATATATATATATATATATATATATATATAGTTGAAAATTGAAAAATAATATTATATAATTATATTTCTTTCTTTTTTTTTAAAAAAAAACAGAATCATCCATGGTTTGAAGGATTAGATTGGGATTCTATTAGGAATAGTACTGCACCTTATATACCTGAAGTTTCAAGTCCCACTGATACATCAAATTTTGATGTTGATGATACTGATATAAGGTTATCAGATGCTGTTCCTCCAACTGCCAATTCAGCATTTACAGGTTTACATCTTCCATTTATTGGATTCTCATTTACTCAACATAGGTATATTTTTATATAATTTTGCTGTATTTAAAAGTAATAAACATTAATTATTTTTATAGTTGTATATCAGATCTTGGAACAATATCCACAAATAAATCTTTTATTCAAAATATTAGTGATAAACAAATAGAATTTTTACAAAATGAAAATCAGTCATTAATAAGAAATCTTGCTGAGGTAAAGAGTTTGGTTTTGAACCAAAATTCAAATACAGACGAAAAAAAAACATCTCCGGATGGCACACGTAAATTGCAAGATGAAATCAATACATTAACAAAACGAAATTGTGAGTTAGAAACTCAGATTGTACAATTGCGCAGTGAAACAAATTCCAGACAAGAATTGAATCTTGATATGCTCGATGGTACAGAATCTGCTAAAATTAGGGAATTAGAAAAAATTGTACGTTTGCTTAAGCAAGATAAGGAAGATTTTATTAAAGAAAAGACTGATCTACAAGAAAAACTTAAATTACAAGATAAAGAACTTAAAGATGCTGTAAGTCAACGAAAACTTGCAATGGCTGAGTACACAGAGGTGACTGACAAATTGTCTGAATTAAGACAACAAAAGCAAAAACTATCAAGACAAGTTAGAGATAAAGAAGAAGAAGTTGAAGCTGCTATGGCTAAAGTAGATTCATTAAGAAGTGATATAAGAAGAGCTGAAAAAGCAAGACGAGAATTACAAATTAGTTTGGAAGAAGCTCTTACTGAAGCTTCTAGGGAAAGAAAACTACGTGAAAGATCAGAAGATTATTGTCGACAAGTAAGTTTATTTATATTTATTAAGTAAATTCATTATTCTGATAGTTATTTATAATGATATTTTAAAATATATAATTTTTTTTTTTTTAATTTTCAGATACAAGTTGAGAATGATCGTCTTCGTGCAACAGCACGTAGTAGTGACAGTGCAGCATCTTCTGTAACTAGTGCTGCAGCAGTTCAAGAAGTATCTAGACTTCAAGCAGAAGTTGAAAGATTGGAAGTTAGTTTGAATAAATTATTCACATAAATTGATTAGATTTCATTGTTTTTGTTTTTATGTGTTGCATAATTGTACAGAAAAATAAGTTTTTTTTTTTTTTTTAATTTAGGTTCAGTACAATGAAAATATGGCTCAACAACAATCTCGTTATAATATGGAACTAGCTAATATTAGAGAACAATTACATGAAGTGGAAAATCATCGTGATTTGTTAGAAAGAGAGGTATATATGTTATTTATTTTTAAATTTTCAACATAATACACATACCTATAACCAATAGAAAGTATTTGAAAACTTATTACGTTATAGTTTTTCTATAACTTTTGTATTGAATTTTATTATTAGATACAAATCTTAAAAGACAATTTTGAAACTTCAAAAAGTGATATAATAAGAAGTTATGAGAATCAGATCTCTGATTTTAAACATGAATATGATTTGGATACTTTAGTATTAATTGATGATAACACTCAATTAAATTTGGAGTTAAATTCTGTGAGTTTTAATATAATGAAATTTTTGTTGAATTTATTGTGATTTGATCTTTATCATTACATAATACTAACTAATTAATTAATATTGTTTGACCTTAAATTTTCTTGAATATAAAAAGTAAACAATAATAATTTATAATTATCGTATATATATATATATATAAATATATATATATATATATATATAAATATATATATATATATATATATATATATATAAATGAGAATTCATCAATGTAAAGATTATTTAAAAATGTTATATTTTTTATTTTAACATAAAACTATTAAATTTTAAGTCATGCCTATTATTAATTACTTTTATTTTTTAATTTATCAAATTAATTGTGGCTATATGTGAATAAATATAAACACACATGTGCTAGCATGCGTATATTTGTGTGTTATATATAAAATATACATATACTCATATATGTTATCAGTTATTTTAAAATAATAATAAGAAATAATACTATTTTAGATAATTTTTAACAATTAATTTTGTTTAATTTTTTTCATCAAAGATATCTTATCTATAGATTAATTAAAAATTGTATCTTTATTAACAATTTGAATTAAAAGTGTTTTTTATATTCATTTTTATATATAACAAGTAATTTTTAATAGTTTGTTTCATTATATAGTGATTTAAAATAAGGAATTTATGTAAATGTATTGTGTACTTAAAATTATAATTTAAAAATTTTGTGTGCATAGGACAAATTTAGTAAGTAGTGCTTGGTAATGAAAATAGTAAAAGATTATTTAACATATATTTATACTGTGCTGTGCTTCTATTAAAATGTTAACTATTTATAATATCGTTCATATAAATAATATTGTACATATCCCATTAAAAATCGACTATTATTATAAAGAAATATTTATATAAATATTTATTTTATAATTCAGTTAAAGGAATCAATGAATCGTATTCAAACAGAAAGACATCAACTTGAATCTGAATATGAAGATCTTCGAAATAAAAAAGATGCTATTACACAATGGGAAAATCAAATTACTGAAATAATTCAATGGGTAAATGATGAAAAGGATGCACGAGGTTACTTGCAAGCTTTAGCTACTAAAATGAATGAAGAATTAGATTTTCTTAAACACTCAGGTAATATATTTTTTGCAGTTTTCATTAAAAAAGTATAACATTTTATTAAAATTTCTTTTTAGTCTATTAGAAATATAAGTTATATAAGATTAAAATAAAATTTATATAATATAATATATAATATAAATACCTAATATATTTGTTATCACTTTATAATTACAATTTTAATATAATCAGTTATAAAGTTAGTTAATAAAATTTGAAATGTAATTGCAATTATTTTTTTACTTTAATCTTGGGATTAATTTATATATATATATATATATATATATATATATATATATATATATTGTATATTATTTATTTTTACTTAAACCCTTCATTTCTTATGATTTTTTTAAAGGAGTTGCAATGCCTGCTACTGGTGGTGACAAAAATTGGCGCAATCGTAGATCACAGAAGTTAGATAAGATGGAGCTTTTAAATCTTCAGAGTAGTCTTCAAAGTGAAATCCAAGCAAAACAAGCAATAAATGAAGAATTATCAACTACACGATCTGAACTGATAGCAGCACAAAAGTATGTGATTTAATCAATTTATCACATTTTATCTTTTATTATTTTATTTTATATCAGAATGTAATGCAAAATTTTAAATAAGAATATAATTACTTTTTTTCAACTTTAATGTATTTAGTAAAATTAATTTTTATGTATTTAATTTAACATTTGAAATGTATTGTATGTTTTGGGAAGTAGAAGTAATGTTTTCAGTAATGAATATAAACAAAATGCCTTTCTTAGTCAGTAAATTGATATTATTGAAGAATTTTCATTAAAATTTTAATATTTTCATGATTGTTATTGATTTATTATTTTTACAGAGAACTAAGAGAATTAAGACAAAGAAATGATGTTCTTTCTCAAGATGTGAAACATAAAGAACATCAAATCAAAGAATTACAAAGTAGACTTGATTCTGGAGAAGGATGTAAGTGTTTAATTAATTTTTTTAATTTGTGAAACCAATGTTTAATATGTATATTCATATGCCTTCATGCACATACATATATAAATAAACACACATGCATACACACAAACACGTGTGTGTATGTGTATATATATACACACACACACATGCGTATGTGTGGGTGCGTGTGTGATTTGTATAATTATTAAGTTTCAAAGGTATTTTTTGACATGTTTTTCAAAACACTTCCTATAAAGTTTTTTATATTTGAGACTATTTTTTTATTTACTATTTAATAAATTTATATGTTTAAATCGAGGCTATAAATATTTTTTTATTGTTAGTAAAGCAATGTCTCTTCAATAATTTCCAGATAGAAAGACATTGCTAAAGTTATTTATTAATCTAACTATAAAAATAATTTTTAAGTAATAATTTTTTTAACAGTAACTTTTCATTGTCAAAATATATAGAATATATATATTTTTTCAATTTAAAAACAATTTTAATTTTTATATCATAGTTATTTTATTATTACTGAAATTTATTTTTGAAACAATGAATTTATGTGATTTAATTGGAATCTCATCAAAAAATTATCCCATGTTGCAAATTTTGTAACTTCAGTATTCTACATATGAATGTGTATGTGTGCATAAATTTATTTCGTAAGTGTTTATTTAAAATGTATATATTACATTGAAATTGTTATTTATTTTATTACTTTTAAGTAGATTTTTTTATTTTTCTGTGCTTATAATTATTATTATTATTTTAAAGAAATATAACTTCAGTATATATTTCTTTCAATCCATCAAATTATAACTTAAAATTTAAAAAAATAACACTACATAATTGTAATTGATTCTGATTAAATAGTTATTAAATTGTAAATTGAAATGCCTAATACTATTATCATGTTTGAAGTAAAGTTTGTATTATTTGATAAAAAAATGTTCACACAATGTAAAAAAATTTTATAAAGCAATAATTAAAAATAGAGTAAAATAATTATTGAAATATTAATAAATATATGGTTTGTTCATGAGGATTATAATTTCTGTTTGATAATTTTAAAATGTTACTTTCTTTTATATTAGTTTTATTTAATATTTCACTTATAGGCATTTCAGTTTAAAGCAATAGAATAATATAAAAATGTATTTATCTTATCCAATCCAATATCATTCTGAAATAAAACACTTATTATTATGGATTGCTTGGGAATTGGTTTCACAGATATAATTGTCAGGCTTGTTACATTAGTATATATATTTTAAAAAAAGGCTTTCGGTTTACATTCAACAGTTGGTTCGTGGTTACAGCAAGTATCGTTAGTCATCGGAATCTCATCCTGCATTTGGGGTTTTTTTCTACTTGTTTTTAAACTGTACTGTTGATATTACATTCAGTATCATCAAATTTTTTTATGAGATTTTATTATGATATTAAATAGTATTTTTTTAGTTTTTATTAAGTTTTCATATTTACATTTTATATTTTGAAGTTATTAATATATCTAGTCAGTCTCTTAGTCAACATTTGATCTTTTTTTTTTAGCATTATTGTGCTGTCATATTTGACAGTTTCATTATATGTAATATTGAAAAATTGATTAAATAACATAATCATAATGTGATATAAAAATAACTTTGATCTCTCTTCTTAGTAATTTGTTATTTTGAAACCAATTATAAAAAATATTTTATCTTTAGTTAATGAAACTGTACAATGTTCAAGTTAAAAGCAACTTTTAAAATTATAAATTTGTATGTACATATTTGTACAGGATATAGAATTAAAATAAATTTATTGCAGATTTTTTGTCATATATTTGTTCAAGTACAAAATATATATTAATACAAGAATAAAAGTTACCTTACTTTATATTTTTTAAAACATCGCTATTAAATTCATTGAAAGTTTGCGCTATAATCAAAGTTAAACTTTAGGAAAATTTTAGAAACTGATATGTTTTTTTCTTTTTATTTAAATATAAAATTTAAATTCTTTTTATCTATCATTTTATTTATTTTTTTTTTTTCGAGAATATTTATTATGTTTATTTTTTGATAATTTTTGATAACATAGAAATGTACTCAAAATTGACTATAATAAAGTCATATATTAATTATTTTTTTTCGAAAGACATGAAATATTTAGTTGAGAATAAACATATAAATTAGTTTTTAATTTATTTCTTACTGTATAAATTTACATTCATTAAATTATAATTATTTTTTCAATCGTTTTGCTCTATATTAAAAAAAAAATATTTTATGTAAATCATATTTACTAATTCAATTTGAATAAAAAATACATTTTTAAATAGAAATTTTATTAGGTATCTTTTATGGTACATATATATATATATATATATATATATATATATATATATATATATATATATATCTGTGTGTGTGTATGAATGAGTGAGTGAATATTGTATAAGTAATGTATTTATAATTTCAAGTGAAATCTATTATCTTTGATATTATCAATAGGATAAAAATTTGAGATTAAAAAAAATATAAATCAGTTATTTTCTTAGTTTTTATATCAAAGTTGTGATTTAGATCCATTAAAATTGGGTAAAAAATCATTGTAAATATTAGATATATGTTATTTACATGTCATATAGTACACATTTACAAATTTACTCAAAACTCCAAGCTGCTATGTCGGGATTGACGGATGGGATGGTTATCGAAGGAGTTGACGGTTCGTTTAAAAATTAATTCAAAAGTTTTTCATTTTGCTAGCGCTCAGTTTCATCGTTTGTTGCTAACGATGTGTTTCTGTAACTTCAGCTAATACAATAATAATATTTGTGACAATCAATAGTCAAACGTTTTTTTTAGAATTAGTGCGCATTCTTTACCTGTTGTTCCCTTAATATATTTTTTTTTCTTTTGAATATTTATAATAAAAAGTTTTAAGCCTGAAAATTTTTTTTGTGTTCTTTTAATTACTATGTGGTTGTACATTTACTCATTTTTTTTATTTCATACATTGCACATTCTGTGTTCTTACTGTTTGTTCACATGCATTTATATATATAAATATGTTGTTATTTGTAAAAAAAATGTACAGATCTTACATTAATACATACATACATATATATTTATATATATATATATATATATATATATATATATATATATATATATATATATATATATATATATATATATATATATATATAAAAGTTTGTTTATGTATAAGCGTATGTATGTGTACACACACATATACATATATGTTATAATTAATTTAAATTGTGTGTATTTGATTTAAGAATGATATGTTATTGTACGCATTATTCATAATTTTTATTTTTCATTTTTTTTTTTTAATTTATAATTACTTTATAAGCACTTCAAAACATTTTATTATTATTTTTTAATTTTAATGTCAAATTACATTTGAATGAATTATTTATTAAAATTATATTTATGTAAATTTAATCAGTGTTTGAATAAGTAAATAATAATTTAAGATAATAAAAATATATTTATTATGATAAATTATACAGTGGGTTTTATGGCATTTGTTAGAACCATTTTATAGATTATTTAAAATGCTGATAATTATAAATGATTGAATATGTCTTGTACCAAATTATATTATTATTGTTAAATCTTTTTTTTTTTAATATCTAGTCATTATATTTAGATGAAAATAGTAATAAACTATATTATATTGATATTATTACTTAATATAAAAGTTGTTTTTATATTGAAACTAATTTTAAAAAAATAGAATGATTTTTTCAATTTATTAATTTTCAAGTTATATTTTGTTAGTAAGTTTTTTGGGTATTATAAGTTTCATTTTCATTTCAGTAAGCAGAATGATTTTTTAAGTATAGTGAATGTTTTAAGTAGTTTGAAATATGTAAGAAATAGCTGCTATTTATTATTTTGGTTAATTAATAAATTTTTAAGTTATTTATTAATAAAAGTCGCAATTCTGACAAAATATTTTTCATTTATTAATATGTATGTAAAGCATGATATTGTTCAAGTATTTTGTTAGTGCTATTATAATTCTATAATAACTGAATGCATAACTTTATTACTGCAATATATTGTTTAAATTTCATTTAAAATAAAATAAACTAATTCCATATAATGAACATTAAAAACTATAAATAATTTCATTGCTTCTGTAAATAAACTCATTACTAGTTCTTGTGTGAAGCTTCGCAATTCTAATCTTTTATAGCTAATGTTATAATCTATTTTTTTCTTACTTTTTGTAAATTTTACTTCATTTATATGTTATGAAACAAAGTAGTACATTTCTGATTTATTTTCTTACATATGATGTACATGTTCAATTTATATTACATTGCAAACATTTTTGATGAAGTGCTTATAGAGTAATTGTAAAATTGATACATTGTGACTTGTATTAATGTAAATAGAATTTTTGTATTAAAATAAATTGAATTTTTAATCATAGTTTGTTATCACAAACTGTAAAAATAAAATAAAAATGTTTTATAAAAATTATAGATTTTAATAATGTTTACATTAAAATATTAAATCAAAAAATATGCTTCAGATAATGTGTGTTTTTATATATATGTAAACACACACATTATCTAAAGAATAGGAGAATATCTATATGCAGTACAATTATTATTAGTTTAATAACAGAAAGATTGATAAAAAAGTAAAAATGATTTTTTTATTATGAAATAAAATAGTAAAAAATAGTATAAACTTTTAAATGAATAGTAAAAGTTATGAAACTATGAATTGTTTATGTGTAAATATATATATATATATATATATATATATATATATATATATATATATATATATAAATTTGCAGATAACTATAATATAACAAAAATACATTTTTACATAGTATTTTTTTTTAAAAAAACATTTAAAATTATCACACAATGTCTTTGTACGAAATTTGTGTACATAGATATATGTTTAAGTGTATGTAATATGTGTGTGTGTGTATGTATGTATGCATATATGTATGTATGTGTATATATATATATACACACACACACACACACACACACACACACACACACACATACACACACAATTGCACACATACACACACATAGAGCATGTCACAGAAATGTAAAGATACAAATGTTGTAATCAGAAATGTATTATTACAGTAATAGTGAAATTATATTTATTAATATTTCAAATTTCAGTTCTTGAGAGACCATCGTCACAAATGTCATATCTGGATCAGTTTTTGAAAGAATCATCAACAAGTCAGCAGTCAAATACTGCTTCACAACCACTACCATCAAATCATCAAAGTCAGCCACAAAATATTGTTAATACTGGACAACAACCAATGCTTTATCATGGAGCATCAATTGAAAGTGAAGAAGGAGACATTGAGGATAATAGAGCTCTTTCAATTACAAGTTCAAAATCAAATTTATCCGATCTAAGTTTGGTAAGTTTATAATTTCGGTAATATTTTAAAAAATAATTTGTGAAATATTTTTGAGGTGTTTTAAAATTAGTCTTATATAATATAATAGGGATATTTTATATTAAATTTATACAAAATTTGTTGTAAGTATACTTTTTTATATTTTACTTTGAAAATACTAGTTCTAGTTTTAAGTTTTTTTTTAAGAGTAATTTGTTTTTCTACAGTTAAGAAATTTATAAATAATCATTTTTATGTATATTCAATAAATTAACAACATATTTCTAATAAAATTCCTATTACAAATAAGTCCATTAAATTTTTAATTAGTTTTCAATTTTAATATTGTTTTTTTTTAATTAGGATCATCAGCATCAGCAAAGTCAGTTACCTCAGCAACAGTTACCAATGACTTCAATGCCAATATCTGTACATCATTCAACTGGACAAGTACATCATAGGACTCATCAGTTTTTGGTACGCACATTTTCAGCACCGACAAAATGCAGTCATTGCACATCCCTTATGATTGGTCTTGCAAGACAAGGTGTCGTTTGTGAAGTATGTGGATTAGCATGTCATGCTGCCTGTTGTCATCGTTTACCAACTACTTGTCCTGTTCCTCCTCATCAAAGTAAGTGTATTAACTGTATATTTATTTTATAATACTCGTATGTATGTGTTTTATAAATTGTATTGATTTTTTTTTTAATATTACTACTTAATATCTGTTGAAAGTGCATAGAATAATAAGTTATTGTTTCAATAATTTGATTAATTAGTTTATTGTCAATTTAATAATTAATTGTAAATTTGGATATATTTTTTTAAATATATATATATATATATTAAACATTTATATAAATTGTATTAATTTTTACAGCTAAGAGACCCCTTGGTATTGATCCAACACGAGGAATAGGAACCGCTTACGAAGGTTATGTAAAAGTACCTAAACAAGGTGGTGTAAAAAAAGGTTGGACTCGTCAATTTGTTGTTGTGTGTGATTTTAAATTATTTCTGTATGATATATCACCTGATAGAAATGCTTTACCAAGTGTTTGGGTATCACAGGTGTTAGATATGCGTGATCCTGAATTTGCTGTTAGTGGTGTACGAGAATCAGATGTAATTCATGCTGCCAAAAAAGATATTCCATGTATTTTCAGGGTAAGATTAAATAAATGTAATATATTTAAATAAACATTTTTGGGGGTTTTTGTAATCTTGTGAGTATATAATAAAAAAAAATATCTTTTTTAACGAAAGAATTATTCTCTCAGATTATAGAATTTTATAAAAATATTCAAGTCACTTTTTTATATTATTATTCATTTCAATGGCCATACTATTATTTTCAGAAGATGGTATTATAAAATGATAATACAAGTTTTAAGTTTATATTCATTTACAGATAACGACATCTTTAATTGAACCGCCGGGATTAAAAAACCATACTTTAATGTTAGCTGATACCGATAGTGAGAAAACAAAATGGGTTGTTGCCTTAACAGAATTACATCGTATATTAAAACGTAATAATCTGCCTAATACATCTGTAAGTACTCAGTAACATATTTTTTAAAAATTCTGTAATTAGTGTATTTTATATATTTGTGATTAAAGTATATATTAATTTTTGTTATAAAATTTAATTAAGTATTTATTTTATTAGATATTCAGAGCAAGAGAAGTTTTAGACAATACAGTTACAATTACTAAGAATACTATGTCTGGTGTAATAATAGACCCGGAAAGACTTGTAATTGGAGCAGAAGAAGGCTTATTTTGTGTTGATTTAGATCGGAATGGTAAGTAATTAAAGTAATTGGCAAATAATATGCTACACTATATACAATTTAATACAATAATTGCACACTTTGGTTTATATTTGTATTTATTCTGATGTAACAGCTTTTATATTTTTTTACATGCGGCAAAGTGTATCCATATACAGGCACGTCATATGACATTTTTTTGATATTGTTTTATTAAAAATATACTTTTAAAGCATGCATATATCAACTATATATTATTTTCTTAAAATACACAATTTTTATTTTCAGTTTTTCTTTTGAATTTCTTTTTATATGTATTTTTATTAGTGTGAAGTTTGATATTTTTTACTATATTTTTAAACATTATGATATAAAACACTGCAAAAAAAAACTGAAAAATAATTTGTACATGTAACAAAGTAATTGTTGTAGTAAAAATTAGTATTAGTTGTTTTATTTTAAATTATTATTAATAAAACAATAGCAAACATGATTTACTAATTGTAAAATGAGTAAATATAATTTATTTCATTTTTTTAAAAATAATCGATTTGTAAGATAAAGTATACCTTTCTTATATGTTAAAAGTATTTAAAAAATCATTGAAATATAGTCAACATTCACATAAATTTTAAATAATTTAGTTAGTAAAATGCAATTAACTGAAATAAGCATATTTTCACTTACATATAAATGACTGAAGATATGTATGACTATAATAGTTTTCGTACAAAAATACACATGACAAATATATTTATTGTACTATAAATTATTATTATTATATAGTGCGTGGATATGTTTTTATACAAATAGTTTAGAATGTTGCATTTAAATATTTACAAGTATTAATTTTTTGAACTGCAGAAATTGCTCGAATTGGAGAAAGTAAAAAGATACATCAGCTGTGGTATGTTGCTGATGAACAGCTACTTGCTGTAGTTAGTGGAAAACAAAGGCATGTACGATTAGTTCCAACAAGGGCTTTAGATGGAGCTGATGTTGAATGGATAAAAGTAGCAGAGAGTAAAGGTTGTGTAGCTTTAGCAGCTGGTCGTGTTCCTGCTTCAAGGTCGCCTTCATCACAGCAGCCTGTTTATTGTCTTTGTATAGCAACAAAGCGACAAGTTAGTTTTAAAAAAATTATAGTTATTAAGTAATAAGTAATATAAATAAGTACCATTCTTATTATTTTAAATTTTATTGCCATATAAGTTTTATTTATTTTTAATTATGATTTGTTTAAAAAAAATTTTTAGAACACATCACAAATTATTATATATGAAATTACAAGAACTAAAACTCGTCATAAAAGAGTAAGAGAATTGACACTAGCAACTGTTGCTCAGTCATTACAAATATTATCTGATGGGCGACTTTGTGTAGGCTATCAAGCTGGTTTCACTGTTTATTCTATTCTTGGAGAACATCATCCTATGCGTATGTAGTTTGTTATTATTTTTGTTACTATTTTACATAAAACTGCCACTTAATAATATTTAAGATATTTACTTGTGTAAAGTAATTTTTATTACAATAATTGTAGATTTGAATTAATTTATTGTGTCGTATTTGTATTATACACATTTTTTCATTTTACTGTATAATAAACAAATAATATTTTACAGCTTTAATACATCATGAAAATCAATTATTAGCTTTCCTTCAGTATAGCGGTTGTGATGCGTTATGTGCTATTGAATTACCACGTGGGGAAACATTACTTGTCTTCCGAACTTTGGCAATTTATGTAGATGCTTCAGGTAGAAAAAGTCGTGAAACAGAAATAATGTATCCTGCAGTACCTCATGCTGTCAGTAAGTTAGAGTATTTCTTTTTATGTATAAATTTATCTATGATAATTATCTATAATTATATTCACAAGTAAATACGTAAATAAATGTGCATGTGCGTGTGTATGTTTGTAGGTGTTCATGTGTGTGTATATATTAATGAAAACTGTACGATTTATTTAATGCAATTTTTAATTTTTAGGTTACAATGAGAACTATTTAGTAATATATAGTGAAACACATATAGATGTGTTTAATGTTTCATCTGGGGAATGGATACAAACTTTGAATGTAAAACGTGCAAAACCACTTGATACTGCTGGCTCATTAGTTGTATGTCTTCTTAATGATTTACAGTACATCATTCATCTAGCTAATATTCATCAACGTACGTATAAATATACAATTAAATGTGTTATTTTCGATTTCATGATTATTGAACAAGAAATTTTCAAGTAAACAAATATATTTATTTATTGATATTTGATGATAATTGATTTTAGTAATGTAAACTTTGTATATGTACATTATAGATAAATTATATATTGATAATATGTCCCTTTTTATCAGTAGAACTTTAATATGTTATCAAGTAATAGGTTATAAATTATCTTAAAATAAAGCATTTTTTAAAAAATAGATATTTATAACACTTTTCAGTTACGAAATATAATGATTTCTTTTTCATTTTTGGTTCTAAATTGTAGATGAATTATTGAATGTAGGTGCTCATGACAGAGATGGTAGACCTGTTCAACGACCAAGACGTAGATTTTCATTAAGAGAAGGAAATCGTACAACAAGAATGTAAGTACATATAGAAATATTTTGTACTGAAAACAGATAAGATTAAATTTTAGCATAATACAGCTCTAATTTATTTATATAGAGTAACTCAAATAAGACAGAGAGGTTTAGATATACATTTACTTGTTTACTATCATTTTTCTATTCTTTAATATCCTTCAGTTCTATTTGGGCTACCTTTATATATGTTTGTGTGTGTATGAATAAATAATATAATATCTTGTTTTTAGTGATTGTACTAAAATTTTTATCTATATATAAAGTAATTAATATAATTGAAATATTTATATTGAAAAATAAGCCATTTCTCATAAAAAGGTATGAATCTAGTACGGATCGTCGTTCGAAACTCATTTCTGCACCAACAAATTTCAACCATATTTCTCATATGGGGCCAGGTGATGGGATACAAATTCAGCGTTTGATAGATTTACCAACAACAGTAGAAACTGCCGGATCTGCACATGGACCTTCAGGTCCTCAGTCACACACATCAACTTATCCAACACATCCAGTACCACCACCTCCAATTCATAGGGTAGGTTTAAGTTTTTCATGTTCTTTATAAAAAATTATAAATAAAATATTTTATAAATCAATTTTATATGTATAAAGTGTTTTAAACTATCTTTTTATGGGGAAGAGGTTGCTTATTAAAAATTTAAAAAAATATAAAAATATATTATGATTATTTTGTAGCCTACAAAAGCTGCCCCACTGCCACCCAAACCACGACCTTTACAACCTCCAGCTCCACCTCCGAGTGCTTATAATGGAGCAACACCAACTACGCCTCTTAGTACAGCATCTATAGGAAGACCACCTCCTCATAGAGGTGGAAGTGATCGAACAGCTAGTCTTGTATCACTTCAAGATGTGATGAAAGTAAGTAATAATCATATATAAACATTTGGTTATATTTACATATATGAGTAAATAGAATACATATATGAGTAAATATGAATATGAGTAAATAGACAATAAATTAACAAATTGTTTATTGTCATACTTTAATTAATATAATTATGTATTTTGTTTATTTTAGACTGACAAAAGCAGCCCGCGTCACTCCATAGCGAGCAATAACAGTTCAAATTTATCAACTCCGCCTTCACCTCAAGCTGACCATCACAGTTCAAGTTATGACAGCTAGAAACTGTAAAATTAAAAATTCATTTTAAATGAAATCATTTTCTAAGAATTATAAGATAGTGAACGTTTAAAAAAAAATGTATGTAATAGGAAATGTTGAAATTGTTTTCAGTGAGTAGGTGAATATTAGTCTGTTTGCATTTATTTAATTTATTTACTTTAAATTTTATTTTGAAAACCTTTAAAATAATTTTACATACATAATAATTATTCCACTGAAATAAGTTTTTTATGTGTTGTATTTAAAACTGTATCAGTTTTTTTTTTATTATCTACGTATATTTATGTATTATGGATAATTTTAATTATTATTGAAATGTAGCTGTTACATAACTTTCAAATGAAATTATTTATTATTTATGTGTACATACACTTGTACATATGTATATGTATTTGTGTATGTTTGTACGCATGTATGTATTGTCACAGACAAAAAGTACTTAATTATTTTAAGGTAATTAAAAGGTCATATTTAAAGTGGTCGGCTCCTTTTATAATCATCTTATGATGTATTTAATTTTAAAAATATAAATCATCAGTTGTTAATATACATTTTTCAAACTACTAAAGCACAAAATTGTTAATATCGTTTATTGTTTTTAACCAGTAGTTCACAGAATTATTCACAACATTTTTTAATTATCAGTCCATTAAATAAATCCATAAGATGTTTATAAATCTAGTCATGGCAGTAATTAAAGAAAAATGTGAGATTGAATTTGTGCTGTCAATTTTAAGTCATTAATACTTTTTATGATAAGACATTAATTGAAAAATTTATTTATTATTTATTTTACACTTATAACAAAACAATGCATAATTATAATTTACATTTTAATTGTTTATCTCTTAGTACAATTTATTTAAAGGTTAGAACTGTGTTCCCATAATATATTTTTCAAAGCCCTTGTGTTGTAAATATTTATTTTTATTGAAAACAATAGAAAAGAAATAAGTGTAAATATTTATATTTTAATTAATGCATATATACATACTTGTTTATATGGATTTGATTATATGTATATATTCACATGTGTTGTGTGCTGTGTATATTTGTTTAAATCCTTGTATGTATGTATGCATGGGTTTGTAACATTTTCATGGCACTGTTAATGATTCAGTATACAATCACATTTATAAATGAAATATATACGCACACACACATACATATATATATATATTATATATAATGAAAAATATGTTAAATAAGTTTAATACACTACGAATCAATATTTATTGCCTTTTATTCAATTGAAGATGTTAATAGGCACAAATATACATATGTATGCGTGTGTGTGTGTGTATGTATGTATATATATATATATATATATATATATATATATATATATATATATATATATATATATATATATATATATATGCGCACACACACAGATATGTATTTGTGACATATTAATGTCATTAAAGTAAATTTCGTACTGTATTGTATCACATTTTTAATAACAAATGTAAACAAGTCTTCGAAATATTTATACTTACGAAATGTATATTAAAAAAGTTTTGCAATTTAATTTTAAGATTCAGACAATAGTATAAAGTTATATGTTAAAAATTAAAGAAAAATATGGTAGTTATACATTACAAAACAATATATTTAATAATAATAATATTATATATGTGTATATATATATATATATATATATATATATATATATATAAAAGTATTTATAAATGAAATTAAATAGAAATAATTAAAAAAAATTCATTTCAATTCAATACTAACTTTAGTAATATCAATGTATCAAAAAAAATGAAATAAATGATAATTTTAGTCTGATAACATTACATGGTACTGAAATGTCATTTCAGAAATAATGTATTGTGTAATTATTTATATTTTTAACTTTATATACGCATTCCAAATTTTTAAAAATTCGTTGTTTGCATGCAAACATTGTTTTATTCATCAAATTTATGTTAAGAAAACTTGAAAAAAAACTCATAAAAATAGTATACAATTTTCTTTTCATAAGGCATGTAAATTATATAACATTTGTTTTATTTATATATATATATATATATATATATGTATGTATGTGTGTGTAACCAAATTCAGAATTTCTTTTTAGATTTTCTTATCAATAAATCAAGACTTGAACTTACATAAAAATCATGTTTTATTTATTTTTATCATTAGTTTATATTCTTATTGTTAGTATTGATCTTCATAAATGGCAATTCTATTTTTTGACAAGATGGTGCTTTTTTAGAAGAAAATAATTATTGGAATTATAATTGTGATTTATTTATTTTTTTTTTAGAAAAAACTTGAAATCAGTATAATTTTCTAATTCTTTTGATTATAGTCAATAATAATGTAAAAAATGTCAATTTAAATATGTATGTATGTAATTGTAATGTTATGAATGACTTTACTTTAGAATTGTCAGTTTGCATTGTACATTATAAATTGTCTTTTTTTAATTTGTTAACGCAATTACAATAAAAAATAATTAATATATTTATGTTAGTTTTATTTTTTTCTTATGACTTTTAGAAAATATATTTTTTCCTTTCATTTCTATGTTTTTTAAATATTTTAGAATTTAATAAAAAGTATGAATGAACTGAGATTTAGTTTTTACATGTAAGGTAATATTTAGTAATAACAAATAAAAATAATGAAAGTTAAACTTTCTTGAACCAAGGTACATTTTAAATTATAGTTTCCATAATCTTAAATTTGTAAATTAAGTAAAAAAATATATTATCGATATAAGTAGGAAAATCAATATTTAGTATTTTTTTAAATTATTTTAATCTATGAAAATCCTTTTCGGACAATACAATACATAATTTTTTTATATATTAACATTAACCATACAATTTTAGAGAACTAGTGTTGTATTGATTCTTTCTAGTTGTTTTTAGTAAGTTATTGTATACAGTTGTGAAAATGGCGACCGCAGATTCGGAAAGAGAAAAATCTCTTCAAGATTACAGAAAAAAGTTGTTAGAACATAAAGAAGTCGAATCGAGACTTAAAGAAAGTATGTATAAATTATATACACCTTATTTAAAAACGTAAAAGCATTTCGAATATTATTAATATTTGTCAAATCATGCTCACAACAGTCATTAATGTTTTCATTGTCTCTCTCTAACATACTAATAGATGCCGTATATTCTATATACATCTTTTTTTAGTGCGAGAACAATTGAAAGATCTAACCAAACAGTATGACAAATCGGAAAATGATTTAAAAGCATTACAAAGTGTTGGCCAAATTGTCGGAGAAGTTTTAAAACAATTAACCGAAGAAAAATGTTAGTAGCTGTTATATAATCATACATACACATATACACACGCATGTACACGCAGCACATAGATATATATAAAATTTATAGTTATAGTAAAAGCAACAAATGGACCACGTTACGTAGTTGGCTGTCGTCGACAATTGGATAAAAATAAGTTAAAGGCTGGCACTCGGGTAGCACTCGATATGACTACATTAACGATTATGAGATATTTACCCCGTGAAGTTGATCCGTTAGTTTATAATATGAGTCATGAAGATCCGGGCGATGTTACATATTCAGCTATTGGAGGTTTAAGTGAACAGATTCGAGAGTTACGAGAGGTATGTGTAATAAAAAAATAAGTGGCATTTGTATATTCCATGTTTTATTACAGGTCATTGAATTACCATTATTAAATCCTGAACTGTTTATGCGTGTAGGAATTACTCCTCCAAAAGGTTGTTTACTTTATGGTCCTCCAGGAACTGGTAAAACACTTTTAGCTAGAGCTGTTGCATCCCAGCTAGATGCAAATTTCTTAAAGGTATCTTTTTATAACATTACATGACTAATTTGAAAAAGTAAATAGATGAAAATATTATAAAATAATAGTAAGAGTACTATTTTTTATTCAATATTGTCTTTAGCAATATTTTTTGTATAAATTGCTTTATTAATTATAATGGTTTAACATAAAATACATAAGTTTTATTTACTTTAAAAATGTTTTAATGAAAATCTAAGATAAGTTTTTATTTTAGGTTGTATCGAGTGCTATTGTTGATAAATATATTGGTGAAAGTGCTAGACTTATCAGAGAAATGTTTAATTATGCAAAAGATCATCAACCTTGTATTATTTTCATGGATGAAATCGATGCTATTGGTAAATTAAATATGCTATATTAACTACATTTAATGATTTTCTGAAATAATTGTTTTGTATTTGATTAGGTGGTAGACGTTTCTCTGAAGGAACTTCTGCAGATCGTGAAATTCAAAGAACTTTGATGGAATTATTAAATCAAATGGATGGATTTGATTCTTTAGGACAGGTTATTTAATTATTTTTTTTAATTTAATAAATTATTTCATTTGTATATTTAAAAAAATATATATATAATTAAAACTAATTCATCAACAATATAAAACTTAAAATGTATCAGTATTGTGTATAATGTTTTTTTAATGGCAGGTTAAAATTATTATGGCCACAAATCGTCCTGATACTCTTGATCCTGCATTATTACGACCTGGTCGTTTAGATCGCAAAATTGAAATTCCTCTACCAAATGAACAAGCAAGGTTGGAAATTTTAAAAATTCATGCTGGCCCAATTGCTAAACATGGCGAAATTGATTATGAAGCAATTGTTAAGCTATCTGATTCATTTAATGGAGCTGATTTGCGTAATGTATGCACAGAAGCAGGGCTTTTTGCAATACGATCTGAAAGAGAATATGTTATTCAAGAAGACTTTATGAAAGCTGTACGAAAAGTAGCAGATAATAAAAAACTTGAAAGTAAGCTGGATTATAAACCAGTGTAATTTATTTAAAAGTCAGAATGCATTTAAATGTATATTTTATAATGTGTGTTAATAAATTGATGAATTTGTAATTTATTTTAATTTTAAAGTACCTTTATTGAAAAAAAAATGTATTTAGATAGTGAAGAATTAAATTTGTATTTAATAAATTATAAATAAATTCTGATAGAAATTTATTAAAATATTAGTTAAATACTTTAATAGAGATTAAAGGTCCTTAATTAGAATTTTTATAAATCAGTCTTTAAGTGCCTAATTCTTTGATAACAGCTGGACTTAGATTTTTTAGTAATTGAAGTTTTAAAATGTCGATGTCTAATTCAATAATATATATAAATATAGGATCATCCAAATGTGACACCTAAAATAGTGTTTTATTAAAAAGAAACGTGTGTAAGGAAACGTTTCTTTTTTATAAAATAGATCTAGGCGTCATATTTGGATGACTATACATACATACTATATATTCAAACATATTTCGTAAAGCTTAATTATTTATAAAAATATTTGCTAATTTTGTAATCAAAAGCTAAACTATTATAAATCGATATAAATATAAGAACTTTTTGCATGTATACAATTTGTAAATTATGTAATAATACAGAAAAATTAACATATTACAGAGACCAAAATATGAATGTTTTTAACTAAAAAAATTTGTGAATTATGTACTTAAATTGAAAAAAATAATATTTAAAATGTATTCTTTTACTAATTCATGGATATTAACACGTAAGAAATATTTTTGATATTAAAGAATTGTTTTGATTGAAATAGTTTTATTGCTTCGTTAACAATGAGACGAGATCATTGAGCTTAATTGCTAATAATCGAATTTTGAACCTTATAATGAAAATCTAACTGATTGTTTTGTTGGTAGTCTTGTACTTGTTTCGTCTATGGTGAATGTGTCAGTTTCTATTTTAAGTTTGTGTGCAATGTTTTGAAAATTTACTGCTTTAATGAATTTAAAATAAAGTAAGCATTGTGTTAGACCATTATTTACATATCTGTCAATTTCTGTACAAAACTGAAATATTTTCGTCCGTTGCGTCATTAAATGTTTTTTCCTGTATTTTTATTAATATATGACATTCGACCTTAGGTCTAGTGTCAAGTAAATGATTCAACAAGGTTACTATTCAATTGATTAATTGAATTCATTTTATTATTAGTATTATTTTCTTTTACATACAAATATTCATTACAAATTATACTGATAGTTTATTTATGTACTCGTACGTACATTTGTATACTTTGTAATTTTAATTATACTGTTATTTTTTTGTAATATATGATTTTTATTTTTAGTTCTTTATTTTGTTATATACGTCTGTTTTGTTTATGTTTGAGTGAGTGTATATATGTATATTATATATATATATATTTGCATACATACATATATGAATGTTTGTATTAATTATTTATTTTGTTTTAAGTATAAAATTGTGAAATTCTGATGTTTATTGGTAATTATTTCCAAAAAGTGAAAAATAATTTCAATGTACATTTTATAGAATTTAAAAATAGCACCATTGTGCCATAAAATGGGATCTGTTTGGAAACGACTGCAAAGAGTTAATAAACGAGCTGCAAAGTTTCAATTTACAGCTTCATACCATCAATTGGATTTAGAAACAACATCAAAATGGTATGAGAAATCATTTAAAATAATAATAATGTGATATGATGTTGATCGAGATATTTATTTACTTTAATCATAAAAATATTGTAAAAACTAAAATTATTCCATATTCAATTATGTTTATTAAAATATATTTTATAATTCCTTTATAATTTCTTTTCTTTTTAATTGTAGTCTTTATGAATTCTTATTTTTATGTCATGTTTCTCCAATTTATCAATGAAAATACTTTTTTAGCAACTTAATTGAATAAGTTTTTTTTCTTTAGTGAATTAATGTTTATTTATTTTAATAATTCATGAATAAGTTATTTAATACATTTTTTTAGATAATGGTGAAAAGGTAAACAATTTGTTTTCATATTTTTAAATTTAAAAAAAAACATATATACAAGAAATCCAAAATGTTACATAGTTAAAAGTTGTATAAATGTAATGTTATAATTCTTTTCAATTATTTTAAAAGATGATATAGTATTACTTTTTATTTCAAGACGGTATTTACAAAATATACAATTGAAACAATTTTAGGCAACCTACACGTTTAAGTGTTGTTATGAGTCGGAGATCAAGACGTGTAGCTAGTGACCCGATCGGTTGGGATCCAGGTAGTTTACAAAAGCCACTTGCCGGTTCTATACAATGGGCAGTCCCTGATAACCATTTAATCTGTGTAACATTGTTCAAAGACCCTCGTACTCATGAGCTTGAGGATAAAGACTGGACAATTAGTGTTGAAGATGTATGTTTTTTAAATTTGAATAATTAAAAATAAATGAAGTTAAAAATAATGTAAATGTTAATATTACTATTTGTTTCAACATGAGTTTCTTGTTAGAAAATGTAATTCTTATGTTTTTATTATGCTTTCATATTTTAGGTACCATTAACAGGTAAAAGACGACAATTAGCAATTTCTAGTCTGAATATGCGTAAATATGCTAGTGTAGAATCAACTCAACAAGCATTACGTATTGAATTTAAACCCACAACCAGAAAAATAGTTAGTGCTACTTTAGATATGACATTATCGTGTGTATTTTTACGAGAAGGAAAAGCTACGTAAGTAAAATATATGAATTATTGTGCACTAGTTTGCTTTGAGAATTAAATTTTAAATGAAATAGTTCTATTTATCATATAAAGAATGTTACATATATAATAAATATTTTTACAGTAAAGAAATCTTTTAAATATCTAATTAGTTCAAGAATGGAATATGACAAGTACTGTTAATATATGTAATATTGTTTTTATTTTAATTTAGAGATGAAGATATGCAATCTATGGCATCTCTGATGTCTGTTAATAATAATAGCGATATTGCCCCACTTGAAGATTTTGAAGATGAAGATTTATCTTTAAGTGATAATTCAACATCATTAAAACAGGTTCTTGATTTAACACAACAAATTGATCTCATGACCACTAGTCTATCTGGATCAGACTTTGCTAGCACTCCTATTAGTGGTAAATGCATTATATATTTAGTTGAAATATATATATAGATATATGTATATGTATAAATTCTTCTTTTAACAGTAACAAGTATAGCATCATTTCAACGAAATGATAAAACCCCAACTGCTGAAAATACATTTTCACCGATCTCATCAACAGACTGTGGATCCCCAATGTTGGATAAATTATCTCCTCAGTTGACTGAAACCGATACTGATTTAAATAAAAAGCACACTGACAATAAATCTTGTGAAAATGATGACACAAAATTAATGAATGAATCCAATCGTAATATTAGGTTGAATTTAGAACCTCTTGATTTAAACTCTGATAACGGTAAGTGATTTTGTGTTTTATCAATTATATGATTTATATATTTAAATAAAATAGAGCCAACAAATATATTTATGCTAATAATTTACCTTTATTTACTTACTTTAATTTTAGTTCAATTATATAAAGCACAAAAACAGACTACTCCTGGACAGGATTTATTAGAATGGTGTAAAGATATTACAAAAAATTATAATGGTGTAAAAGTTACCAATTTGACAACAAGTTGGCGTAACGGTATGGCTTTCTGTGCAATTATACATCATTTTCGACCAGATTTAGTGTAAGTAGATAGCATTTTATTAATGATTTATTAGCTATCAGTGTTTAAATAAAATTGTCATTATCTCATTCTCAATGAATTGAATATTATTTATTCATTTTAATTAAAACTAGTATTTTATAATTATATTTCCAAGTAAATTACATTATTTTCTTACATCATTTATTATCAGTTCAAATGTAGTTATTTATATTTTTATCTTACGTTGTTTGTTACAGAGATTTTGACACTCTTATACCACATGATGTCAAAACTAATTGTAAAAAGGCTTTTGATGCTGGAGAAGCTTTAGGAATACCAAGGGTTATAGAACCAGCTGATATGGATCTTTTAGCAGGTTTTTTTTTTTTTGTTTGAACGAAACATTTAAATAATTTATATTTTTGTAAATTATTAATGTAACTGTTACATTTAATACCGTTTGTTAATAATCAACAAAATTTGTTATTTTACAGTCAAATATTTTTAAAACAATTTTTTCTTATATGTTATATTAAAATATTGATATTTTTTTAAAAAAATATTAATTTCATAAATATTTGAATATGTTCCAGTTCCTGATAAATTAGCTGTCATGACATATTTATATCAGTTAAGAGCTCACTTTACTGGACATGAATTGGAAGTACATCAGATAGGCAAAACCACTGATGAATCTAGTTACATGATAGGAAGATTTAGTACTGATACAGACTCTGATGTAACTGTTCAGTTATTTGGACAAGAAATTATTGATTTAAGAAAAACAAAAAAGAAATCACAGGTATATTGAAGCAAAAGAAAAGTGTAATTGAAATTTCTGAAAATAATTCTAACTTATTTATTTTATTTAAACTATTATTTTCATCTATTTTTTATTATTATGAAAAAAAATTATAGAAATAATTACATGTATAATTGTTACTTTCTTCTCTAGACATTGAATAACAGATCAAGTTCTCAGGAATCTGATAGAATTAATACAACAGAATCAGATAATACATTTTCAAAAACTCAGACACTAACTAACAAACTTCGTCTTCCATTAACCAATACAAACTTAGAAGATAATCAAATGAAAGAGAAGTCACCAACATCTGTAAAAGATGTAAAAGATATAATACTGCAAAGTTCAAAGAATATTCTTGGAAAAGTGTTGTCTCCTACAAAAGAAAAACTTCAGAAGAGTGATACAATTAAAAAAAGTGATAAACCCCGTCCTATATTAATGACTAGACGTCAGCTAACAGATCCATTTGGATCAGATGAAGAAGATGAATGTATTGAAATACAGACTTGTGGAGATCAAAAAATTATTTCTCAGACAATTGTTGGCAAAATACCAAGTGTTAATAATAGTCTTGCTAGTATAGATTCAGATGTGAGATCAAATCGTAGTGGATCTGAAACTAGATCAGTGGAAAGCACTAATCTTGAATCACCTAGGACAGATCTTCCAAAACACGTAAGTATTTTTTCAAAAAATTATTTAGCATTTTAAAATACCATATTAATTTTTTGTTTATCTGATTTAAAATTTATTTTTTTTTATTTTATGAGTATTTAATTGACAATGAAAGAAGATTTTGTCAATTACTTTTTATTTATGCATGGTTTTAGAAAGTGTGTAATTTTAAATTGTTTTTGTTGAGAATTGTAGAAAGTTTTTCATATGTTATTAACATGTATAAAGTTGTAATATGCTTAATCTGTTCAGATATTTTATCTATGTAATTTTAAAAAATTAGAAATTTAACATAATTGATTTTTAATGATAAATTTATGATTGATATGGTTTTGTGCTATTAATAAGACATAACATATAAAATACTTGTAAATTATTATTGAATAATTTAAGGCTCAGTTTTGAAAAACATGTATAAAATATACATTTTATTAAATTGACTTTATTGGTGCATATTTAGCCACATAAACACACACACACACACATATATGTAAATATGTATATATATATATATATATATATATATATATGTATGTATGTATATATATATGTATGTATGTATATATAAAATATTTGCAATTAACTATAATATTTGTTATTTAATTAATCTGTTTTTAGTTGTAATTATTTATACTAATAAAAAATTTGATGAATGTTTTTTTATTGAAAATGTATGGTTTTGTGTGATGTTAGCATTTAATAACTCGGCATGATGAACTTCGTGAAAGAGCAAGGCAACTTTTGGAACAAGCCCGACGGGAAGCTGTTTCCAGGGGTAGTAATAATACTTTGGGTCCGACACCTACATCTCCAGCGAAAGTAGGTTATAAGTAAATGATTAATTAGGATCAACTGTTGTATTTTTTTTATCTATGATATTTTTCATTCTACTTGAATTTGATATATTAATTTTTTTTATGTAGACTGAAGAAGAACGCCAAACACAATTAAGAGAAAGAGCTCGCCGTTTAATAGCTGAAGCTCGTATGAGCAATGGAGCAGTCACAACTGTTACTAGTTCAGGAACAGAAATCACTAGAAGTTCTTTTGAAAGAGGAACAAGAGTTTCTCTTAGTCCAAAACGTAACACTCCATCACCTGTCAGTAAGTTAAATATTTATAAATAAATTATTTAATAAAATCTAATTATTTTTAATGTAGTGTTTTTTTTAAATCATATTGATGAAATATAAAACAATCATATATTTTAATAGTGACATCATTTTTACAATTTATATATTTAGTTAGCTACTGTTTAGTACTTAATTGTTGGACTTTTTTTATGGATTTTTAATTAGTATATTTTTATTTTGTATAGGTACAGAAACAAATGGTAATATAGTGACAAAATCGCCTTCTATTCATAGTTTTGAAGAGAATACTAAGAAATCTAACTCTCCTCTACAGTCTTTTACATCTCTTATAGATAGAATAAGTCCAGAAAAAAATTCTCCGGATGGTGTAAATATGAGAGGGGTATTATTTTATTATAAGAATGTTTGTTACTTGTAAATACATATACTTTATATTTGTATGAAAGTAAAATATTTATGCATGTGTGTGTGTGTGTGTGTGTGTATATATATATATATATATATATATATATATATAAACATATACATGTATATGTTGCATTATTTGAAATATGATTTAAATACACCAATTTTCAACAGAGGGGTAAAGATGTAACCAGTTATATTCAAAATGAATTAGAAGCATTAGAAAGGGAACAATCTGCAATTGATAAGCAAGCAGCACAATTAGAAAAACAATTAAGAGCTGTAATGGAAGGTTCTGGTGGAGATCAGCAACAAGAAGATGCATTAATGGCAAAATGGTTTACATTAGTTAACAAAAAAAATGCACTGTTGAGACGACAAATGCAACTTAACATTTTGTTAGTTCTATTTTTTATTATTATTATTTAAATTTGTAATTATAAATAATTAAAAAAAGTCAAATGATACATGAAATTAACAACGAATTGTTTTTTGTTATTTTTAGAGAAAAAGAAGATGACTTAGAACGCCGTTTTGAATTATTGAATCGAGAATTGAGATCTATTTTATCAATAGAAGATTGGCGTAAAACCGAAGAACAAAAAACAAGAGAAAATCTTCTTTTGGAAGAATTAGTGCAAATAGTTAATAAACGTGATGAACTTGTACATCATTTAGATTCTCAAGAAAAAGCGTAGGTTTTTTTTTTTTTATTTTAATAATTTTATAACAATTTTTTAATACTGTTAGTGTTTGAAAATTAATTAAAATTTTAACTTATTTAATATTAATATTATCATTTATTTTCAAAATGTTTTTCAACAGGTTAGAAGATGATGACTTAATAGAACATGATTTATCAAGAGTTGAAATACAGCGTAAGAGTAATTGTATTTTGATGTAATCATTAAACAATCAACGTCAATAGTCTAATTTGATATGCTTCTTTTTCTGAAAGGTACATTTCATATTAATTGAAATTGCTTTATTTTAATAAAATAAAATTGCCTTCTTCATTTCAGTGTTGTGCAGGTGTGTTTTATTGTGACATATTTATCAATTAAAATTTATAATTGAATCACAACTAATATCATTCATACTATCAGTGTTCATTAGTAATATGCAATGCTTTTAATTCACTGAAAAATATAATCAATCTTACATTTATCAATTAAATTTTTCTGTTATTGATGTAGAAGCAATGTAAGTTCATTGTACAAAGTGTTTTATTTTATTCATATATCAAAATTGGCTATAATGCCTGTAATTTTCCTCTATAATAGATTGTACTGATACATTAGTCCTTATTTAATAGTAAGTAAATTATACATTACACATAGATGTGTACATTTGAAGTAAATTGACCATTTATTATCAAATATATTATTCATTTTATTTATATAATGTTTTCAATTTGTATCCACATTTTATCCTTAAAATTTAAATTGAAAATAAAAATTATTCAATTTTACTAAAAATATTTGTTTACTCTTTTCTAATTTCCAATTTTAAAAAAATATTTTCAAACAAATTTATTAATAAAAACCTATATTTTTGGTTATTTCAAATTAGTATTAAATTGTGTTCATTTATATTAAAACCAAAATCAATATGAACATTATGAATTTATTTATATTTTTAGTATACATTTTTTTAATAAAGAAGTATTTAGTTCTTATTTTATAAACTAAATAAGCAATATTTTTATTACATTTATTTAATTTTTTTATAATATATTTTAAGTTTAAAAATAAATAATTTTTCAGATATTTTTTTTTAAATGTACTGTTTTATCAACTTTTTATTATTAGATTTGATAGTACAGAAAGTTGTTTATTTATACATTAATACTCCTATTATATAGGATCATCCAAATGTGACGCCTAGATTTATGTTTTATTAAAGAGAAACATGTATGGTTTGTTTATTTTTAATAAAACACAAATCTAGGCGTGACTATTTCATATTCCAATTTATTTTCTAATTATATTTTATTATTGAAAAAAAGTTTCATTATAAAATTCATCATTTTATTCCAATGTATTGTTCTACCCATTTTATTAAAAGGGCATAAAAAACTTTCTTATTAATAAAAGGATATTTGATTGTAAAGTTATTAGCATTGTAAAAAGTGTTCTAAAAATTTATTTAAAACATGTTTTGGCACAAATATAATACTGTCAACATAATTATAAATAAAAAATCATACTTGGACTCTCATATATACATATAAAATATTACAAAAATAAAAGTAATTTATAACACTAAAAAGCTTTTCTTAAAAATTGATGGAAGATTGTCTTAATAATACTGAAATTACAATTCATCATGATGAGAAGCAAATTTTTTCAAAATTGCACGATAAAGACTATAAAATGCATAAACACTGACTGTTATAATAATGATCAAAGCTCCAGTAAAAACAACACTCAAGAATGAACCATCAATTATACCACATCCTTGTAAATGAGGTGCTCTTCCATTCATTATGTCAGCTGTTTCATTATTTCTTTCAGACATAAGTCGTTTCATTTCATTTAACCGTGAACGTAAATCTTCAATAGATTCATCATTACAATTAGTTGAGTCTAAAAAATAAATAAATTCTTTTAGTATAAAATTTAAGAGAATAAAATATTGAATGAATTAAAAATACTTCTATTTATAGGTATTTTACTGTTGTGTATATACATATATATGTATATATATATATATATATATATATATATATATATATATATATATATATATATATACACGCATGAAATTTAAAAATTATACCAGTGTATTCATTTTCTTTCTCTGATGACTTATCCATCTGATTATTTTGAGACATATTTACAAATTAAATTCTAACTTATCACTTGCATAGTTTTAATAACGATAACAATACAGAATTTTAAAAAAAATCATACGTTTTCTTTTCTGCACAATGTTCTGTTCAACTAGTATTGATTGTTTTCATATATGGAAACGTTTTTATGGATACATCTTTACGGAACTATTCTTACTTCATAATTTGATTGTTTAAATTTTACTTATGTGTGATAATTATATTTTAATTATTTTGTATAATATTAATATAAAAATTGTATTTTCTTCGCCATGAATTTGAAGTAATGACTCACTAGTTAATAGAATGTTATAAATAATATTTTGTATATTTTACTTTATTATTATCAATTAACTGTCTGGAATACAATCATAAGCGTTTTTGCATTATTCTAATTGTATGAATGTAAGTATATATATATATATATATATATATATATATATATATATATATATATATATATATATATATATATATATATATATATATATATATATATATATATATATATATATATATATATGATTATTGTAAAATTATTACCCAAATATAATTTTTTCTGTCATGTACTAATTAATGAAATTACTTTGAAATGATATTTAAAAATATTAATATTATTTAGAATTTTTAAAAATAAGGCCATAATATCAATGGGAAAATAATGTTTATCTATTTTGGTAGTTACCATATCAATATGTTAAGAATATGGTAGTAGAACAGTCAATATAATAATATATATTTTTTGTGTTACTTTGTAAATATTAATAATATATTGTAATTTGATAACTTTGAATTCTGTAAAAAACATAAAATTAAATGTATTAAATGAAAAATGTCTTAATATAATGTATTAGTTTCTAAATGATTTAAGTGTCATTAATTTAGTACAAAATGGCGTTATCAAGGTTCGCATTTGCGGTTATAAGTAAAAATAATAATAATTATGGTTAATATATATATATGTGTGCGTGTGTGTGTGTATATTTATATATATATATATATATATATATATGTATGTATGGTTAATATATATGTGTGTGTGTGTATGGTTAATATACTATGAACAAGTCCCATTTAACATACAATAAGGCTTTAGTTTAGTAGTTGACAGATACGAGCTGATATAATGAATATATTTATAGATTTATACGTAGACATTTATATCTGTACTGATTAAACTGTTTTAAATTATAGTTATTTATTTTGAATTTATAATTTATTTTAAATTCGTTTTCTTTATATATTTATTTACTCAAACTTATTTTAACATTTATTTTTCAATTAGACAAAATCATAAATAATTTTCTCATGTTCTTTGTAGTTAATTGTATATTTATACACTGATAAAAATGTATATTTATACTTTGTAAAACTTTTGTATTTGTTTTATTAGCATTAATATTTCGTACATTTTTTTTTATTTAGTTTATTACCAGTACCTAGTTTACCTGTGTGGGATAGAGATGATGAAAGAAGGCAACAAGCTTTACGTCGTCAAACAACTGATTTGGTTATTGCCCAACCGGTAGCCCCACCGTATGGTGAGCGAAAAGGATGGATACCAAGATTACAATCGGATTTTGGAGGTATTGTTCAAAAATTGTGTTTGCTTCTGTTGTACTTTGGCATTGAAGTATACATATATTTGCTTATGTATTATGAGATATATGTTTTAAACAAATGGCAAAAAGATCTGAAGGTATTAAATTAATTATTTATTTAATATCTATTAAATTTTGCCATAAAAATGAAGAAAATCTTTATTGTATATATTGTTGCTTAATTTATACAATGACAGTTTCTTCAACAGTTCATTATAAATGTGTATATGTGTTAAATATTAGTTTTTTAAAAAAGTTAATATATTTGTTTAACAGCTATAGTTGTTACTTAATTTACATTGTTCTTTTGACTTGTGAAAAATGATTATTGAAATCTATTCATTAATGTATATGAAACTAATGTGTCAGTCTTAGAGTAATATTAATATCATATCTAAGATACCTACATTATTATCAAAGTATAGCAGTGTGGTTTTAGAAGAAAATTCAAGTGTATGTGTAAATAGGTTAATATAATTGTTTTATTTTTTTTTTAGATGGTGGTGCTTTTCCCGAAATAGCTGTAGCCCAGTATCCATTAGGTATGGGTCAAAAAGGTAAAGAATCAACATCAAATGCTTTAGCTGTTCAGCTTGATGCAGAGGGTAAAGTTAAATACGATGCTATTGCAAGACAAGGTCATTCAAAAGATAAGGTAAAGTTAAGTTTTTTTAATATCTAATTTGTACCAAATTATCCCCAAATACTAATTTGTAGAAATATATGTATATATACATATTACATGTATATATATATATACATATTATATGTATATATACATTTTAGATTTAACGTTAATTTTTTTTTTTGCAAAAACTAGAGCTAATACAGTTTTTTAATTAAGTGTATTAGTGGATTTTTTTGCAATATTAATAGGTATTTATTTTGTTTAATTAAAATATTTTTTATAATTATTCAAAATAAATTAATATCTACAGTTATTTAAAAAATTGTGTGTATATATGTGCGTGTAAATAATTTTTAACAAATTCATTTTAGATCATATATTCAAAACTTACGGATTTACTTCCTGCTGAAGTAGTAGCTGAAGATGATCCAGACTTACAAAAACCTAGTACTGAAGAAATTCAAGAAATTACAGAAAAAACACGTCAAGCCTTACAGAAACTAACATCTAGTAAAATTGCAGCTGCAATGCCAGTACGATGTGCTGATAAACCAGTAAGTTTTATTTTATATAATTTTTAATAAATGAGTATGACAAATTCTAACAAAGCTAGCCTTATTTAAAATATGAAAAACTTCAACATATTTTATATATATATATATATATGTATATATAAATAAATTTTTCTTTTCACTTGTTGATTGTTATGATTACTAGTGATTTACCTTAATATAAGAGCAAGAATATAAATATTTTGCTCTTATCTTACATCTCAGTTAATTCATTTAAGTTAATAAGTATTTGAATTATTTTTTATGTGTACATTGCAATTTAGGCACCTGCACAGTATATACGTTATACACCAAGTCAGCAAGGTTCGGCTTTTAATTCAGGTGCAAAACAACGTGTTATACGAATGGTTGAAGCTCAAGTTGATCCAATAGAACCTCCCAAATTTAAAATTAATAAAAAAATACCAAGAGGTCCCCCTAGCCCACCTGCACCTGTTTTACATTCTCCAACTCGTAAAGTTACTGTAAAAGAACAACGTGAATGGAAAATACCACCGTGTATTTCAAATTGGAAAAATGCTAAAGGTATTCATTTGTTTATTATATTTATTAGTTATTAAGTATATGCATGTATAATATATATGAAATTTTATATTTATGTAAATGAATACAAGTGCATGCAAAATTATGCATTTTGTTTATATTGGTATTTTTTTACTTAGGTTATACCATTCCATTGGATAAAAGACTAGCAGCTGATGGTAGAGGTTTGCAGCAAGTTCACATAAATGAAAATTTTGCAAAATTAGCTGAAGCTCTTTACATAGCGGATCGTAAGGCACGTGAAGCTGTTGAAATGCGAGCTCAATTAGAAAAGAAAATAGCTCAGAAGGAAAAAGAAAAAAAAGAAGACCATCTTAGACAACTTGCACAGAAGGCAAGAGATGAACGAGCAGGAATCAAAACTGTGCCTAGCACAGTGCTTAATGAAGATGAACGAGAAAGAGATGTTCTTAGACAAGATAGGCATAAAGAAAGAGCAAGAGAACGAAATTTAGCGAGGGCAGCGCCAGATAAGAGGTTGGATTTTTTTTCATTAATTATTTATCATATAGTTAATGCGTCTTTGTAAATGAAATGTTCAAATTTTTAAATAAATTCATATTTGTTCACAGATCTAAATTGCAAAAAGAACGAGAACGTGATATTTCTGAGCAAATTGCTCTCGGTATGCCTGCAAAGAGTTCTTTAACGGGAGAAGCTCAATTTGATCAACGATTATTTAACACTTCAAGCGGTATGAGTCAAGGTTTTGCAGATGATGAAGCATACAACGTTTATGATAAACCTTGGCGTGATCAAAATAGTCTTGGAACACATATTTATCGTCCTAGCAAAAATTTAGATAAGGAAGTATATGGAGATGATCTAGAAAAAATTGTTAAATCAAACAGGTATGTAACGACTATTTTTTAAATATACAACAAAAACTATATTAGAGACTGAAAAGAACATATTTTTTAAAAAATTCATTTCAGGTTTGTACCGGACAAAGAATTTAGTGGGACTGATCGTAATGCACAACGTTTTGGTCCGGTTCAGTTTGAACGGGATGAAGATCCATTTGGTCTTGATGATTTCTTGACGAAAGCTAAGCGTGCATCAAAACGTAAAGAAGGTGGTGGAGGTGGTGGTAGCAGTAGTAGTAATAATACACAAGAATGGGATCGTAGAAATGATGACAGAGATAAAAGAAGAAGGCGTTATTAATAATTTGTATATGTGAAATGATTGAGGCGCAAATATTTCCATATATATTATTTTATATATATATATATATATATATATATATAATATACAAAAACAGTTTATATGACTAAATCTAAAATAACGGACTATTGATAGTTGTATTCTAATGTACATTTGTATTAATTATAAATATAAATAATACAATACATTTATATACATTGTCTTCACTCATTCTTTTTATATATACCATTAAACCTTAAATGAGATATATATATATATAATTTTTACTGAAAAATGTATATTGATTTTAAGTTGTACATTTTACAGAATATGTAAATAAAATTAATTACAATATACCTAAGATTAATAAATCCTTTTTCATTTAATGTGTCATTTGAAATAATTTAAATAGAAAGTTTTATTTTTCAATAAATTTATAGAACTTTTATTTCTGAAAATATTTTTGTTGTATAGGTATACTTTTTTTGAAAATACATAACGTGCGGTAAATAGTGAAAAATGAATCGTTTTTTTGTTAAAATATCAAAGCCATATTTTTTTTGAAAATATGCATATAAATATATGTGCATGTGTATATATATATTTATGTGTGTGTGTGTGTATGTTTGTGTGTTTATATAATAACCTATTTAGTTAATATTTAATTACAACTAAGAATTAATGTTTGTACGAAATACTCTCAAATGTTTGCTAAACAGATCATTAATTTGTATACATTAGTTATGACGTCAAACAATTTTTCACGCACATATTGAAGAACACACGTTGAATGTCAAAATAAATATAAATGTATTTATTACCATTTAAATTAATATTCAATTAAAGTAATCGTTATTTTATATATTGTTTTTGTTTTTGTATTATACAATTTATTTCAGTTATTAAAAATTAAGTTATATTCTGCAGCTGTGTCATAACAAGGTACAATTAAATAAGTTCCATGTATTATCTTTTTATTCCTAATTACTAAGTGTTTATTAACCGATTTTTGTTATATATGTAAGTAATGTATTTGTATTTTTAATTAAATCTCGTAAATATTCATTTAACTACTTGTAGGAGGTTATGTTCTCAAACGGTATATCTTGCAATCTTCCATTTCCTAGTTGTATGAGTATGAAACGTGATACGGGTTCAGATGAGTTGTTGCCAAAAATAGCGAGGGAGCCTGTTATATTAAATGTGTACGATATGTATTGGATAAATGAGTATACAAATAATATAGGACTCGGTGTATTTCATTCAGGTATATATTATAAATATTTAAATATCACAAAATTATTCAACTGCATTCTATTTTAAGGTGTAGAAATATATGGACAAGAATACGCTTATGGTGGGCACCCTTTTGATTTTACTGGAATATTTGAAATTACTCCAAGAGATGCTGAAGAGTTGGGAGAACAATTTAGATTTCGGTATGTAATTCATTTTTTTAAAATTGAACAAATGATTCAAAGGTATTAATTAATAATATTCAATATAACTGTAAAAAAAATAGAACAAAATAAGCAGTTAAATAACTTTTATGTATCATTAATTATACAAATTAACAGTTAATAGATGCTACTGTAAAAAGACTGACAAAGATTACAATTTGACAATTGTCTGATGTATTTTTTATTGAAATAATTTTTTTTAATACATAGTTTCATAATTTCTTGATATGCAGTTTTGAAATCAGTGTAATTTATATACTAATTTTTATAAAATTATATAAATATTGAAATAAATATTTATTGCAGACAAAGTATTCACATTGGTTATACAGATTTTACAGAAGAAGATGTTAAAAGAATTGTTATAGAGCTTGGCAAACAGTTTCGGGGAAACCGATATCATCTCATGAATAATAATTGTAATCATTACTCAGGAGCATTTACACAGGTAATATCTTTTGAAATTATAGCTACATATTTATTTTTATTGTTTATAATTAGGTATGCGTTTATAAATTGTAATAAATTTTATTTATCAGATTTATTACATATAGAAAATTTAAAATTCTTTTTCTTTGTCAAATTTAAATGTATAAATAATATCCATCGCCTTCAACAGACCTAAATGTATATATGTACATATATTTATTATCATTAAATGTATCTAAAATTGCCTGTTAATTTTAGATTCTTTGTGGTCAAGATATACCATCGTGGGTGAACAGATTAGCATATTTCAGCAGTTGTGTACCTTTTTTACAAAGATGCCTTCCAAAAGAGTGGTTAACACCTGTAGCTCTACAACAAGCATTAACTCATCAAGATACAGCCTCTACAGGCTCACCACCACACAGTACAGATGTAACACCACTGTAACGAAGTTTGATTTTCAAGATTATCAAATAATTTTTTTTAATATATACATATATAATGATTTGTATTTTTTCTAGTCTTAATCTCATTTAAAAATTGTGTTCAAAATCATGATAATTTTCTTTCGTCTTTTTAAAAAAATGTTATTTATCAAAATAAAATTGGATAGCCCTGTTTGAGATAAAAATCAAGATAGTACCATTATACAGTGTGTTCATTTCTCAAATTGTACATTAGCTTTTAAGTAAAAAGAACAAATATTCGAAATCGCTCATCACTGTTAAATAAAAATGTGTTTGTGTAAAGTACAAAGAAAAACCAAATTAGAACTGCTGGTTTCTCAAACAGGAAAAAGTATGTTTACTATTTAAGAACATTACAAGTTTTTCGTTTTGTAAATAAATCAAGCCACCAATTCATAAAGGAAGTTCTTATAAGGTATTGTGCGTGTATGTTTGGATTTGAGATCAATAGAATGGATTATAACCCTAGTTTTAAAAATAATTGCCAAAATATAATATACATGCAATTTGAACACCAAATCGTGTGTAAATTTTAAATAATGTGGAAATTAACAGGGCAACATTTTAATTTATATACAATAAAATATAAGTTGTGTGTGAAGAATGGTGTGTTACAACGGGTTGAGTAATTTTCTCTGTGGTATTGTTAACAAATGGCCTATATTATTCTACAAATATTATAAATTATATGTATATATAAGCATATGTATACACACACAAGCAAGCATATATATATATATATATATATATACATATATATATATATATATATATATATATATATATATATACATATACATATATATGTATATATACATACATACACACACATAGATACACATATACATACACACATACATACATACACAAATACATACATACATATACACACATACACATGTGATGAAATTAAATTAAGGCCTACTCATATGTTTGCAAACAAAAAATATCATAAATATTTTTTTTATACTCATAATAGGCAATGAATGAAATAATAATCCTATTTTCAAAACATCGTAATTTGTAACCGTATCTTCCAAATATATTTAAATAAATTGTTTTTTACTGTTGATACTAATGTAAATATGTTGAATTAATGAACTATGTATACATTGGGACAAATATATTCATGAAATATTTATATATATATATATATATATATATATATATATATATATATATATATATATATATATATGTATGTATGTATGTATGTGTGAATGTATGTATGTATGTATCTATAAACATGTTTGGAAAATGGTGATTATGATAAAAAAAATCAAACAATATTTTACACCATGACAGATATTTAAAGTAATAGTTATATTTATCTCAAAAAGTAAATATTATTTAAAATAAGTTAATTTTTATATATAGAAATTTTGGAGTAATTATCTCTCAAAATAATTGCTTTTAATTATTTATATATTAAATAACAATTATATATAATGTTTTTGTAGTTGAAATATTTTGACCTAAAACATAAATAAAAAACTATTAAAATTTAATATCATTCAGTAATATTAATTATACATAAATATCACTGATTGTAATTCAGTATATATTCTTAATGTATCAGTTTATTTTTATTCATTATATTGCAATATAATTGTATGTTTACAATATATAACTGGTAAATTTAATAATAAATTAATTATATAGTTAATGGAAAACTTGTTTACCTTTTAATTAACAAAAATAGATTAAAATATTTTTGTATTGCAATTAAATGAGAAAAAAATTGTTTAAAGTAAAATAAAAATAGTGATTTTTATTTGTATTATATAATTATAAAAAATAAAGTTTACAATTTGAAATAATAGTATCCATAGATAAATATATATTTGACCCATATAGATGTTAATAATCACTCAGAATGTTAAAATCTTTTACTGTTGTGTAAAATCAGCATGATATAATTCATGAAAATATTTTTTAAATTGTATGTGAGTATGAAAGCACTTCTATTGTAAATATAATTCAATCATAAACTACGGTGTTTTGAAACCACAAAACGTCCATAAAAAAGAATTTTTAAATACTAAAAATGTACCTCGTCGTTATGACTTATAAAAAAAGTACAGAATTTGTGTTCGTTTTTTTCGAAGGCTGTTGCGGTTAGTTTTGCACAAAACGAAAGCCGCTGACACAAACATTCTTACTAGTTCAACACAGTTATTGTTAAAATAATAATTATAGTATTAACATTTTATGTTAAAATATTATTTGTATGTCATGTATATGAATGTAATTAAATAAGTAAAAATAAAGTAATTTTGAAGACTTTATTTATTCTGCATTAAATAATTTTAGTGTTTGTGATAATTCTAAAAAATTAATAAACTGTAAAATGTTAACAGGAGTAAAAACTTATTTCTAAAACCTTTCTTAATTGATATTTTCTTTTTGTTTGTTAAAATTTGTGGAATAACACTTTTGAATTGTTTTTTATTATGTAAAACATTTATAAAAAATATTTAATAGATTTTAAATAGTAAAATAAATAAAAATACATTAATAGATAAATATTGAATATTTTTGTATTTTTTTAATATTTGTAAAATCTTTAAACAAAATTACTTTTATTAATATTATAAAAAACAAGAAATTATTTACAAATTATATAAGTTAATTTTATAAATTATATTTTTAAAAAAGAAAAATTACTGTTCATTAAGTACCTATCTAATCTGTGGAATAAACAATTGTACTCTTTGAACAATTAAATTAATAATTATTTATTAATTGTCAAAAAAGTAAAATTTAATTAAGAATTTGAAAAATCAATCGATTAATTCATAACAGGTATTTTTTGATTACTATTTTACTATGATAAAAATTAATCGATAAAATGAATGAAAGGCGTGTGCGTACGTGTATGTATGTATGCATGTATGTGTGTGTGTGTATATATATGCATGATGCATGGAGATATATATATATATATATATATATATATATATATATATATATATATATATATATATATATATATATATTTATATACAACACGTAATGCATTAAAAGATCTTTTTATGCTCAATATAAATGCTTTTTTCTATCATAATTAATTTCAAATAACGCACTTTTATTGCATATAAATTTAACGTTGAATATGAATGTCCTTCCTAATAGGAATCAAGTGGCCTTTATTGTGGTCGACTGATTCTTATCAGTTGTATGTTATTTTTTTGAAGGTTAGTTTGATGTAAATAAATGGATTTTTAAATTGGTTATGTAATTATTAGAAAAGCGAATAATGACATTTTTACGGAAAAGGCGTTTTATTAAACGGTAATTATAATAATAATTTTATCTTCGTAGGTGCGAAAATACATATGTTTGTAATATTTTATGTATGTATATATAACAACATACATTGTTCTTAAACGTCACTTCACTCAATAAGCAATGGATAAGTTTAAAATTAATTATCTTATCAGTGCGTTGTGTAAATTATTACTTTTTCCAGTAATATTAATGATTATTTACATAAATGAGTTGTAAGTAAAAAAAAAAAATAAAAAAATATTTTGTTATATATTTTTTGATCTTTAATCATGTTTGTAGGTATTATTTCTTTTCTTATATTTTTAACAACATAAATTTGAAATTTAGTATTATTTTTATGTAATTTTATTAATGTATTTGTATTTTACTTACTACATTTAAAAAAAAAAAATCGTAACTATTAACATTTTAGTTTAAAATTTGAGTTATATATATATATATGATGAAAAATTTATTAAAAAAATGTGATGAAAAATAATCTTTTTACTTTATACAGGATACTATTTGGAACATTTAAAATATGTTTGATTAGTTATATCATCATTTCTGTTGTTGTACCTGTGATTTTTATGTTCTCGTGGACGATTCAACGCAATATATTATTCTTAAATTTTGGTAATTAAAAAAATATTATTTTCATACATAAAAATTCCTTGTATTAACATTGTTATGTATTGTAAAATATTAATTTTTTTAGTTTTAATTTAAGGTTTTTTTAAAAAATGATACTTAAATTGATTCTAATATTTTTTTCTAATACATTTGTTTCAAGAACCAAATGTATATCTAATTATTTATATTTATCATATATATATACATATTTGTGTATATATGTTCATATACATACAGTATAAATTATTTTCTGCATTATTTTAGTTAATTATCCAAAGAATGTTGATTATTCCTCACCAGAAAAATATGGTTTACCAGGTGCAAAAAATGTATATGTAAAAACTGATGACAATGTTATGATTGGTGTTTGGCAAATATTGCCAAATAATTTGATAAACTCTTCTCTTAATAAAGATCCTACATATTTTGATGAAGCATTAAATAATGGTCAACCAGTTGTTATTTATATGCATGGGAACTCAAATAATCGAGCTGCTAGTCATAGAATAGAACTCTACTGTTTGTTGAGAAAATTTTTCCATGTGTTTGCATTTGATTATAGAAGTATGTGATTGTTTTTCATTTGTATTAATTTATTTTTATTTTTTTTTTATTTTTTATAGGTTATGGAGATTCAACTTATATAGAACCAAATGAAATTGGTGTAGTAAATGATTCAAAATATATTGTTGAGTGGGTGAAAAAAAAAACAACATCCCCACTTTTTGTGTGGGGTCATTCTTTGGGCACAGGTGTATCGTCACATGTGCTTGATATTCTTTCAAATGAACAAAACATTGAAGTAAATGGCTTGATACTAGAATGTCCTTTTAATAATTTACATGATGAAATTTGTGCTCATCCACTTACGAAAGTTAGTTGTTTTTATGTCATTTTTTCATAGGAAAATATTAATAGTAAAAAATGTTTCATGTTTATTTTAGCCATTTAATTACTTGCCCTGGTTTGAGATAACGATGGTTAGTCCTTATATGACGAATGGTATTAAATTTGATACTGCAGAACACATTTTAAATTTCAAAACACCAGTATTAATTTTACATGCTGAAGATGATGGTGTAGTGCCTTTTAAATTAGGTTTTAAGGTCATTTTTCTTTATTTAGACATTGTTTCATAATAAGTAAATTGTTTATTAAAGCTTAATTATTTTAGTTATATAAACATGCCATTGAACATAGAAAAACATACCAAGGGAAAGTGTCTTTTCAGAGATTTGAAGGAAAATTTAACTATGGTCATAAATGGATTTGTAGAGCACCAGAACTTCCAAAAATTATATTGTTAGTTTATATATTTATATATACATATACACATACATGTAAAGTTTTAAAATCTATTTAATTTTTAGAGATTTCATCAAGTTGAATGTTGATAATGTATCTTTGGATATACTTAACTCTGTGTCATATAAGTGATATTAATTTTTTATGCTCTATATTGTATTTTAAAATAATTTAATGACTATTTATTTAATTTAAACAATTTGAAGGTGTATTGTCATTCCAGGTATTTCATGACATTTATAATTTAAATGTATAAAATAAGATGTGATTTAATTATAAAACAATTAAATAATTATATCAAGTTTAAATAAATTTATATTGTTGAGTTTATTCCCTTAAAAAATTATTAGTTATTTATTTTTTTGTTTGATATATATATATATATATATATATATATATATATATATAAAATATTTGCTATGTAATTTTTAATATATGTTTATTAAGATTATTTTTAATAAAATATCTAGTAGAAAATATTTTGTTAATTATTTTCTAATTTATGTACAGATTCATCAATAAGTAATTTGAGTTGATTTTAAGTAGTTTTGAGTGATGATTATTCATCAAATGAAACTAAATTTTAAAATTAAGAGTCCTATGTTTTTGTTGAAAAATATAAAATAACTATTTGAAAAGTTATTTAACAATTCTAATTTTGGATAAATGAGTAGTAAAAGGGAAATTATTGAATTACTTTTGAAAAGGATATTAAAAGTGTGTAATTTACACTTTTAGAATAGTATTAGTTTTTTTTTCGAATAACAATTTGATCAACAATTGTGTAATATTGTGGTTTTTAAAATTTCCCGCCTCTATGATAAAAAATGAGAGATCATGCGTGTTAACTATCTTTATTATTGGTTTTATACATCGGGCTGGTTCATGATTCACAAAAATGGCCGTATTCGTGTGTAGGGTGTAGACTGTATAAGAGCGATTGTGCAAAATTATATTTTGTTTGACATTAGAAACAATTCGAGTGATTCAATGTAAAATTCGTGTGTTCCTTGTGGTGTTTTTATTAGTGTGTTTGGATGAATTGATTTAATATATTGGAAATATGAGGTGGGTAAAATAATATTATACATATTTTTTGTTATTGTGTAGAGTACAATTAATGAAACATTCACGTTTTATAAAACAATTTTTTGATTATGAAAAGTCGACTTATTTAAATTAGAAATTCATTTATATTTTTTTATTTTGTCGAAGTATATTTGTGTATCAATTGATCTTCGTTTAATGTGCATGTAAAATTTATTGTTAATTTATTGTTTTGTAAGTATGTTTTACCTTAATCTATCAATATAATAGTCAACGATTAAACCGGCTTCTGTTATTAACTTTTCATTAAAGTGCCAAAAAATGTGTACTTATATCGATTTTTGTTATATGAGGGTGTGTATCCTTAACTAATATGAAGCATTACAACCCCTATCGACTAAATGGTTAGGGATAAAATTTGCGTGACTGTTTTTAACTTTATATTGTATGTTTACATTTTTACTGTCAAGAATGACAACAAATGTGGGCAAATAGCTAATTTTAGTTTTTTCTTATTCGATTAAAAAAAATACACTGGTCACACATATAACACAATTGGAAACATGAGCAATTCCCATTAGACGATCTGTTCCAGTTGACATTTATTTTTTTAATTTTTGTTTACTTTCAGAGTAACACAATACTTATTTGAATGGCGATGTCATATGCTCAAGTTGGAAGTATATAATAAGCTATTATGGACAGCTCATGAATCTTTGAAATAATTTAATTTTTTATATATTTGAATCTAGTTTTTTAGGCGTCTACTGTTTTATATATATATATATATATATATATATATATATATATATGTGTATATATATATGTATGTATATAGATGTATATATTGTGAAAATTAAGTGAATTGACCTTTTGAATGATTAGTCAAATAGCATGGATGCATATCAATTTTATATGTCTTATATATTATTGACAATTAGAAATTATGTCATTGACCCAGATGAATAATTCTGTGATTGCTTTTAATTACTACTTTTGCAAGCGTATTCTACCATTTAATTATTGTTTTGTACGCATACAAAATATCAAAACTTGTATTTTGTTAATTTCAATAAGCGAATAAAATTAAATAAATATCTCAAAAAAAACTTTTTTAAAAATGAGTACATTTAACATCTGTTTTTATATTTAATAATTGTGTACCATTTATTTATTTTTAATAAAGTACATTTTCAGCATTTGTTATTTACATTCGTATTATTGTTTGTTAATTTAGTAATGTTTTAGATATTCTCTGTCCAATCCAAACAAAATTCCAAAAATGAAATATAATTATATTTTTAAAGTGTCCATTTGTGAATTGTTATATATCTTGATATATATTGTTTTATTTACAAATATATTGACATATTGCTTAATTTTGTATTTGTTTCAACTAATTATTCATTATTCTAATGTGAGTTCGATATTGTAAAGAAAAGTGTTAAAAAATATTTCTATGATTTTATAACACAAAATATAAAGATGGAAAAAATAAAATAATATACATATTTGCTATCTGGTATAATATAATTATTCATATTAATTTGTTTAATTCTGTAACATATCCAAGTATGTTATTTATTTCATTAAAGGACAGGAATAGAGTAAAAAATAAGTTGTTGATATATTTTCATTTTAAAGTGAAGTCTTGAATAAATGGTTGTAGTATAAATTATGTCTAGCTTTTTAGAAAGCTATTCTATTTCTTCATTTCTGTAAGGGTTTTAAAAAACAGGTATCTATATTCTCGAATTTTAGATTTGTTATTTTTTGAACCAGTTGATAAATAAAATATGTTTGGCATGAAAAGCCTAAATATATTTTTTAAAGAAAAAAAATTAAATAAATACGAAGATTTTTCGGATAACACTCTACAGTATTTAAAATCATTTTTTTATTGAAAAATTAAATTTTATTTATTTAGTTTAAATTTTCTGGTTTGTTAGGCATTTAAACTCAATTAAGTTATACTGTAAGTGTAAACAAGTAAATACATTGATCAAATATTTTTGCCATTAATTAAAGAATATGTTTTGATGTAAATATACCAGTGCTTTATTAAATTGTTCTCCACCTTATTTTCATTTATTTTATTTTTTTACAACTTTATTAGTAAATTGGTCTAAATTAGGACCGTACAACCTGTGACTTTTTGTGCGGCTCGCAGCACAGAATTGAATATTTAAAAATAATAAAAGCAAAGTAAATTGAGATAATTTATTTAGATATACAATGTCTCAAATTATTTTCTATTAAAAAAAAATGTAACAACGTCTCTCTCAACAAACTACACGTAAAATACACAGTTTCTTAGCTTATTACACTTAAAAAAACACCATATCCTCTGCCCTTGATAGAAGAAAGTAGTGCGACCCGCTAAGATTTCACAAAACTTGTAATTGGCCCTTTCGCTTAAAAGAATGCACGGGCCAGGTCTAAATAAACATGCTTTGCAATTTATTTATTTGTTATAATCAAGTTATATTTGAGACTCATTAGGCATAGTTTTTATTTTTACATGGTACATATTTAAACTTGACTGGCTTTGTACCATTTATTTTATTCTCATTCTGTTTTTCGTAAAGAAATTGCCATCTCAACAGCAAAAGATTTTTGAATTTTGTCATTATTTATTGTTGTATATAACATTTTTAAAAGTGAAATAAATATTAATAAGTAGATCGCTGATTTATTAAAAATCAATAAGAAATTAATTAATATTTCTCGACTCGTTTCTTAATTCATTTTAATTGTTATTAAAATAAAGAGAAATATATAATCTTAAAATATCATATAAGCAAATGAGCAAAGTAATTTAAATGTATCAATATCTTTTTCTGTTATGTAGACAGGCTAATATATATCTAAACCATTTTTTAACTAGTCGAAAATTGAACAATGGAAAAAGAAATAATTGACATTGATTTTTGCTAGTGTGTCTTTTTTTTATTACATATCAGTTTTTTATATGTTACATGTTTTTATTTGTTTTTAAAATCAACAATTTTTATAATCAAGTTAACACACTTGCTTTAAATTTGATATTGTCTATTTCAGTAATTTGACATTCATTATTAACTTATTTTTATTTATGTATTATGACTGTCAACAAGGGAAAGATATTTACTTTTTGTGTCGTTATTTATATAATTATTCGACTGAAAACTTGACATATTGATATTAAACAATACGGATTTACAAATTCACAAACATCTATTATTGCATTGTAAAAAAAATGTTATTTCTTCATGTACTATTGAATTTGTTAATTCATTAAATAAATTATCTTAACGTAAGTAGATTAAGAGGAACGTACATGCCACTCCATTTGTCAAACATAAAAGGTGACTGACCGACCTTTTTTGTTTTACTAAACGAAAAATACTTTTCTTGACATTTTTTTTTTTTTTTACAAATCGAATACGAATGTCAGCATTATCATTGACATTTTAATGTAGTTGTCTCTATTAACATTTCCAATTAGTTAAGCTCGGATTTCATTTTTAAAATGGGTACTTTTTCTTATATGAATACACACACACACATATACACACACATACATACATGTTCATTTATAGTATTTTTTATGAATATATTAAAATTTATCTGAAGCTGGTCGAAAAAAGCAAGAAGTTATCTTTTATTTATATCCTTTTTTCTCTCTTATTATATTTTTGTTAATCTTTATCTTGTATTACATGTATTCGTATTGGCTGTTTACAATGCCTAATTTTTTAGATGTATGAACATTTTTTTTTTTTTAGAATTCAAATATATGTGTTTATATATATATATATATATATATATATATATATATATATATATATATAAATTTAATGTAATTTTAATAATATATACTTGAAAATGCCCATTTCTCCTATTTCGTATATGATGAATGTCCTCTTTCAGCGCCGGAAACGCTTCCGAAATGACATCATCCAGTCAGGAAACACGTAAAAGGTATACCGATTAGTTATCAGCGGTTTGTTTGCTTGCTTGCTTCATGTCGCCTTTAAATAGTTTTCTTGATGTTCTGTTCCCAGGTTTGCATGAGTGATTGTTCTATGCTCGTTATTTGTTTCATCGGGTTGTTTCAGTTGTAACATTTTTTCTTTCATATTTTTATAAAACATATTTCAGAACATTCAGTCATTTACTTTATATCGTCTAATTATTGATTACTCGAAACTTTCTAATCTCTGATTGTTCATCATTGTTTTCAGTCATTTTTCCATTTTAAATCAATTCTTATTTTTTTTCAGTGATTACTCGTTTTGTTTTCATGTTATCTTTGTATTAACATAGGATGTTTATGTTCATATGAATTTAATAATGTATTTTTTTTTCTAAAAAAGTTAGATAAGTTACAGTTACTAAAATTGTACGTTTCGTTTATTTTCAGTTATTATTAATAACTTATCGTAAATGCATATACAAAAATATGTATCTAAAAGATCGTGTATGCGATTTTTTTCTACATTTAATCGAAATATTTTAATCATATTCTATTTTATACAAGTAGTTTAAATGAGATTGAAGAATGTAAACCGGAACTGAAGGTTACGTCCCTCAGTTTCATTTGAACCACCTATTTGTGTATGTTTATATATGTATATATATAAATATATATAAATATATATATATATATATATATATATATATATATATATAAAATTAAAATAAGTTTTATATTATCATAAATTTATTTATCGCCATTTTTTTGAAGCTTACGTGGTTGCATTTTGATTAATTTGGAATTTTTATATCAAATTGTAATCATTTTTTTCTACATACATCCGTTGATTAATAAAAAAATATTGGAAATAATTAAATATATAGTATCTAAAATCAAAGTGAGTTACTGTAGTAAAATAACTCTGTTAACACATATTTTATATACATATATATATATATATATATATATATATATATATATATATATATATATATATATATATATATATATATATATATATATATATATATATATATAGAGAGAGAGAGAGAGAGAGAGAGAGAGAAATATATATAAAAGTACATTTTGTTTTACATTTAATAAATATTTAATTTTATGAAATTAAATTTGAACTTGTTGATATTTCATCGAAATCTGTAAAAAATAATCATTGAAAAATTGTAATCAAGACAAAATTAATAATTTGTAATAAAGTAATTCTTAGAATTTTTAATGGAAATAAATACGCGCGTAAATAAATTTGCGATGATTTTAACCAACTCTGAAGGTGTTGCAAGTTCTGAGATTACATATTTAGAGCATTATTCATATTTTACGTTTACTTACCTTCATACTTTTCAAATACGTTATACGTCTTTAAAATATAATCTTTTTTTTATCATATTTTAAATTATTTTCTAAGAGAAAATATTATTCATTCTAAAATATATAGTTACATGTTTAATCATGTGCGTACTAAAAATATTGAATCATAAAAAATCCCAAAATGTAGTTGATTATTTTTATATAGAACACATATCTGGAGTATTTTTATTTCGATTAACATTATTTCGCATTGATAAATTAATAATTGAAAGATGAGTACGGTGCTTTAGAATTTGCAATGTTAAAATTTATTCATATCGTGAAATTTTTCATTTACTTTGGTTTCTATATAAAATAAATAAGTAAAAGTTTATATCTAATGCCATAATATCTTTTTAAACAATATTTAAATATTGAATAGAATATCTATTAGCATTAATAATACTTGAAGTTGTCACGATGCCGAATTATCATGTCAGTTATTTTTTAACTTAATTAACACTATTTTTTCAACATTTCTGATTTTTTTTTTATTTCAAATATTATAGACTCGCGTTATCAAGTTCGTTCACAGATTTTCTTCGTGATTGAGGTCAGGAAATCGACACCATATTTTTATAATTTCAAATATGTTATTTACTGTATTAGCTACTTATACCAGCAAAAATTATTCTACAAATCCAGCGTTATTCCAATTTATAAATTTCGCATCAATTTATCTGTTTTTGTATTATCTGTTACGGCTTCTTACGTATTTTTTTCAATACAATGTTATCTTACTTATATTTACAATAATTAAAAATTAAGACAAAGACTTAGGTTCATCATTGAAAGTTATTAACTTTTAAAAATCAGACGGTTTATCGAAATATGTTTCTCCATGTTTTAAAAATATAAAAAAACAAATATATATATAAAATTAGTATATTTTCTTATTAATGGTTTTTTTCGCGATTTGTTACTCTAGTAATAGTTTCTTTTAATTGACCAACTCATCATTTATCTTATTTATTCTCCAGTATAACAGTTATTTTAATAATTAATGGTTTTTATCAAAATAACAATTGGATTTATCTAAATGGAAAAGTTAATGTTTACGAACTTGTACATGTGTGTTTCTATGATTTGTATTCGTTTATAAATAATAAAAATGTGGAATTAATTATAATACGAAAAACTGAAACTGATCAATTGAATGCGAAACAACAAACCATTATTACATACTTGTTTGTACATCCTCGTCGGGACTTAAACAACAGCATCTCATTGTGTTTAAATATAATAATGTATGATTATAACATTAATAGATGACTCCCTGGCATGAGGAAATGACTTTTATTCACGTAGGAGTATTATCAAAAATGTTGTGAAGCTATTTATCAAACACTGTGAATGTCTCCTCTACTTAAAATACATATACTTTAAAGTCTTCATATGTAAGTTTCTGGAATTGGATTTTTTTACCGTCAACGATTATCAAAAATCAATTAGAATATATATATATAATTAATAATGTTAAGTGGTTTGATTCAAAATTGCTATTTTGTTCTATATAAAAAAAAATGTAATTATTCGTTAAAATATGAATGGAATTTATTTAAAATAAAAGCTACTGTATATTTTTATCATAAAATTTTAAGAATGTTACATGTTGACATATTTTTGTGAAAAAATGTAAATCTGTGACGTAATCAGTTTATCTAGAATTAACTTTATCATTATAACAAATATATATTGGATTTTCCAAACGAATGAAATATTCATATTTTCATGGAATTAATATTCAAACAATTTCTCATGCTCTGATGTATATTTAATATTTCGTTCAATCAATCCTGTATTTTCTTTAATATGTTTATTACAAAGTAAACCAAATGATAAATGTGTACCTTCTTTCAAATAAATGAACTACTAATCTTTAATGCAAAGTATTCAATAATCACTTTATTTACAGATGTCCATTTTGATGACCATTCCATATTCATCAAAGCGTTGCACTCTTATTTTTTCTATGTACTTACAAATATTTTGTTTATGTATTTATTTTTACATAGATAATGCATCTGTGTATTTATTTTCCTTAACTTGAATTAATAAAGAAATAACAGTGGAAGTTTATATATTGATGTACTATTTTTAAAAAAAGATTTTCATTATTTTAGGAAAAGTATAGACAAATTTAATTTTAAATGATTTTTGATATCGGTTTTATTTTAACATTATATATAATAAATGTAAATTAATTTCTTGAAATTATGTGTAGTATGTAAACACAGCGTTTATATATTCGTGTATTTTCTTTTATTATATTTTCAATGCAATACAATGAATAAAAGGAAATAAAAGTTTTGAAATGAACAGATGTAACACAAATGAATTTTGATCCCCAACACCACAAAGCCAATTAAAGTGTTCAATAATCACTTATTGTTTATAACAGTAGTCGGACTGATGTACATTTCGATGGCGATGCCATCGTCGTCAAAGCTTTGACGATGATGGCATCGCCATCGAAATGCGCATCAGTCGACTATTGTTATAAACAATAAGTGATTATTGACCATTTCATAACCATTGTGGTGTTGGGGATAAAAAAATCATTTGTGTTAATGTGAATCCGCCACAGTACCAAAACAAACAATAACATTAACAGATGTGTTTTATTTCTAAATAAAGCAAATATGTAAACTGCGTAGTGCATTACTGGTGATTGTAAAAGACTAACATACATATAATCTACTTCCCGCATGTGGCATGATAATTATATTCTGATCATTTAATGAGTAATACAGATGTGTTAAGGGCACAATAAAAAGTCAATAAAATTGAAAAAGAAAGTTGTTTTAATATACCCAATAATGAAATAAACTTAATATGTATATTTTCTAAATATATATATTTTACATATACACACACAGACATACTTACGTATACAATTTAACAATATATAGTATTTATGTATGAGATATTTGATTTTTTTTAATTTTATCAATGTAGAGAGTTAGTTATATATGTATGAAAGACCATGTTATTTGAAACTATTAATATTAGTTTTAGAAATAAAATAATCCCAGCAGAATAAAAATTATTATTTGCATTACTAATTATTGTATATTTTCTGGTGGTGATTTATAAAAAAAATGTTATTATCTTATTTTATTATTGTTATGCTATAAAGAGTGATTTGATGAGATTTATTTTTAATATTTCATAAACTTTCAGTTAATTTTCAGTAGTTTACTATTTTTTGAAATATATTCATTGTGTACTGTGAAATTTGTTTGTATTTTTTCTGGGTACTGAATTTAACTAAATTGGAAAACATTTTTCATGGTATATGTTTTAAAACTGATTGAATTCAGTGAATCACAGAGTAACCGTTGAAGAAATGAAAATATTTAAATGCATTATATGTTTTTGTATTCAGTATTAATTTGTAAATATTTAAAAAGCATGATATCGATATTATAGCTAATATTTTAGATTGTTTGTCAAATAGTAGTTTATTTTATACTTTAAGTATTAATTAATGACGAGCATTTTCAATTTATAATCAAAAATGTGCATATTTAAAAATCCTTATATATACAAAGTTTTATACTTTTTATTTTTTTGAAAATAGATTGTAAGTATTAACGTTGTTTTATTTTTTAATTCATATGCATTTTTATCAAAATAACAAAAACATAATGAATAAACTTGATCAAAAGAGTTTTTATTCATTTTTCTTAAATTTTGAAACTTGAAGTACAAATAACCATGGTTAATATTAAACAGTAATTTATTTATCTTTATATACATTATGTGCATTATAATCTTTTAATGTGAATAAGTAAATTTGCATTTGAAAAATATTTAAAGTTAATATATAGATTGAATCATTTTTATGTATACTTTGTTATTTTATATTTTATATATATACATATACATATTGTTTTTTATATAGTGAGCAATCGATAGCAAGTGCACGTGCTAGTGTAATGGTTTATGATGATGTCAACAAAAAATGGGTTCATAGTGGTTCTTCATCAGGTTTAAGTAAGGTACATATTTATCAACATCAAATACATCAAACATTTCGAGTTGTTGGTCGTAAACTTCAGGATCATGAGGTAATTAAATATAGTTTCTATTTTTATTTATATACATACATAAATACATATATATATATATATATATATATATATATATATATATACATAAATACATATATATATATATATATATATTTATGATGAGTATATTATCACTAGTTTGTAATTCAAAAAGGAATGAAATTATTCATTGTATATTTTAAAAAATATATTTTTTAGTTGTATTTTGTATGAAAATATTAACTGTTAATATTAATATTATTTAGTATTAATATTGTATGATAATTAATTTAAAAAGAAACCGTATTTTTTAATAATATATTTTTATCATGATTTAACATTTTCGGTAATATGTTAATGAGGATTAATTGTATGAAAGCAAATAATTTCTAACATTGATCATAAATAATAAGTAGTGATATATACGAGGGTCGTTTGATAAGTATGGTAAAAAAGTAAGAAAAACTAAATTGAAAAATGTAATTAAATTAAGCAATAAATAAATTTACCATACTTATCAAACGACCCTCGTGTATATATATATATATAAATTAATTAATTCATATTTTTTAGGTGGTTATAAATTGTGCCATTCTTAAAGGCTTGAAATATAATCAAGCCACAGCAACATTTCATCAATGGCGTGACAATAAACAAGTTTATGGCCTGAATTTCAGTTCAAAGGAAGATGCTGAAACTTTTGCTCGGGCTATGTTTCATTCACTTGAGGTATGAATTAAAATGTATATTTGTATTTATGTTTTTTAGGTGTAAGTTTTGTAACTGAAATATAATTTGCTTTATGTGATTTGCAAATGTTAGTTTTTTAGATACTTTTTTATTTAATGAATTTTACATATTTGATATAGTAATAAATTAATTTAATGTGATAAATTTGTTGTTAATTGAATATGAAAATCCTATTAATGATTGTCTTATTTTAGATATTAAGTAACGCACAAAATAGACCACAACAAATGACACAAAGCCAACCTGCCTATCAACCAACAAATGGGCAATATGAAGAAGATATGGGTTATAGAACTATGACTAGAGAAGATGTTGCCATTATTCAGGAAAGAAGGATTTCAGCTCAATCAATTTTAAGTTCTCCACAAGGTGCTCAAGCAAGCCCACAATCACCTGCAGGTAACTGTATCTTTGACTGTTTTAAATGCAATGAAATATTAGGATATTTTTGCCCCTAAAGATTCTTTGCATTTATTTCTAGTCCAGTATTTAGATGTTTAGAATCATATAGAAATGTATTCATTTTATTTGTTGAATGTGTTTTCAATTTGTTTTTTGTTCTCTAATTGGCGCATGAATGTTTGAAAAAATGTTTTCAAGATGTATAAATTTTTAGAATTAGTGTAACTTTTTAGTTATAATTATAATGTATATAAAAGGATACTTCGGTTATATATATATATGTATACAAACATATATATATATATATATGAGTTCTATTAATTCTTTTCAGGTTCTACATCATCAGCAGGTCATCATCGAGCATCAAGTGCACCTCCTGCACCTAATCCACCTCCTTTAAGTTTAGCAGCACCACCAGCACCTCCATTGCCACCATTACCTCCCCAAACAATGAATCATCCGCCACCATCTTACGCACAGAGTGTATCAAATTATACACAACAACAAAATCAATATACTCCTCCTGTGCCACCTCCTCATGGTCCACCCCCTAATTCATATGTTCCTCCAACAAGTTCAACTTATGCACCGCCAGGAGGAGGAACGAATTATGGATTACCGCCCGGCTCAGGACCAGCACCACCTCCACCCCCACATGCACCTGTGATGCAAATAGGTAGTAGCGGCCCTCCACCTCCACCTCCACCACCAATGGCTAACATGTCACGATCAACGAGTTCTGATGGAAATGATACAAATTCATTTGCTGCTCAATTACAAAATGCAAGACTGAAGAGAAGTAATAAGGTATATTTTTGTTTAATATTTTGTATTCAATCTATAGTTAAATTTATTTTGATTACATATGAAGAATTTTATAGTTTTATTTGTAATGATAAAATTTTGTGTGTGAAAAATCAAAGTATTATTTAGTATTAATTATATAAAATATAGAAATATATATATATATATATATATATAAATTTTGATTTATTTAAAGTTTACATTATAATTATTTACAGCAAACCCCTCCTCCAGAAAATAGTGGTTCATCAACTAGTAGTGGAGGTAGCAGCAATTATGGTACAATAGGTCGTGGAGGTTCAGGTGGAATGGCATCAATGATGGATGAAATGGCAAAGACGCTAGCACGCCGGCGTGCAGCAGCAGAAAAAAAAGATACAGATGTAGATGCCGATGAAAAAAAATCAACGTGGGAAAAAACAAATACTTTACCTAATAATACGAAATTTTCTGAATCTCCTAAGTCATCTAGAAAAAGATTTGGTTCAGCATCTGAGGAAACTATTCTCAAAGTGAATGGACTTTCTGGTGATAATGTCAATCTGGCTACTTTATCAATAGCGCCTTCTGATCTAGAATCATTAAAACATGAAATTGTAAAAGAGGTTAAAAAAGAAATGAATAAAATGAAACAGGATATAATTGATGGTGAGTTAAAAAATGATATTTTAACTTTATAATATAAATTTAACTTATTCAACTAATTTTTTTTAGCTATTAAATCAGAACTGAATCGAAGATAATTTTTTTTTAATACTGGTGTCGAGAAAAGTGTTTATATATTACCCAAATTTCTGGGTCGCAATTTTATATTATTGAATATATAATTTTTAGATGGTAATTTTCTCGCTACATATATAGGCTCTGTACATGTAATTGATGTATAAAAAAAATAAGTCTCTCGTATAAACCCATCGATGAAAAATATAAGTTAAAGTAATTTTTAAGATCGGTCTTAGCTTAAACGTGCATTTTATTATATAAGAGAGGAAATTTTACCATGATAAAATTTTGTTTTTAAGATGCAAATTAATCATTTTATATTGATATGAAACAACAAATCTCAAAAGAAATCCATTAAGTATAGTTTTCAGTAATTTACAGTATTTATTAAAATAGTGTATTGTGTGATTTGTGTGTATTCAATATACTTGGTGTTTCTGAAATCGGAATCACTTATAGTATTTCATATGATCCGGCATGTCTAATATTTATTTTCTCTTGAATTATTTCTATGATATTAAATTCGTTTTGATCAATCAATTTAAAGTGCCAACCATCATCTTGTACAAATAAATCTGCTAGAGTATCAGGAACAAGGTAGTGTTTATGGAATACACATAATACACTCTGACTATAGAACAGTGCATTTTTCTTTTGTAAAATTATATTCCTATTTTTAGTTTATAAGTTAGTATGTAGTGATCATTGTGATCGCATTGTAAATACACATTTTTAATTAGTAAGGGACTTCCATTTTAAGTATTTATTATGACAAACTGTTGCATACATAATTTTTAACACAGTACACAGAAAATAAACGATATTTTCTTTATTATTATTTTACACTGAATATATTTTGAAATAAAATATTTTTAAATCTGTTTCTTTTCTTTTTCCATTTGTATTATTCCAATATTTTTTTATGAATAAAAATCATAGATAAATTAACATTATATTATAATTATATAAATAATAAATCTTATTAGATGTAATAGAACTTTTTAATGTGAATTAATTCATTTACAATAAAATCAATTATTATTATCTTAAATTTATAATTAAAGTTTCGCTCAAATGAATAGAAATTGCCAATTCTTATAAAATTTATTTATTTTGAGCAGTTTTTGCAAATATTGTTTTATATTGTGTGTTTAAAACTGGTTTCTAATTATAATTTATTTGTGTTATATATAAAAAAAATAACATTAAATCAAGTAATGCAATAAAAAAGTTTAGTTTTCAGTTTTAAGTTTTGTTTTATAAAAAAAAACAACTTACTTTTCAATAAAATAATATCGAAATAGAAGGAAAAATTGTTTTTTAATAAATGTCTTGCAAAAGTGCAGTATTTTTGAGGAAAACATAAAAGTAAATTGAGAGTTTGTCAAGAGTCAAGTCAAGAATACAGTAATTTTCAAAAATATGTTACAATTTATAGGATTTTCGAAACCGTTTTTTTACTGTGATACTGTGTAACACATTAAGTGAATATATACATTGAGTACCTCGTTTAGAATAATCGTGGTAAAGAATAAAATGGTAATGAATATTGTTGGAAATTTTGGCTGTTGTATTATTTACGTACAATATATGTTTGAGAATGAATGTGTGTGTATGTGTGTGTGTTTATACATGCATGTAAATATATATACACATATAAGTATATTTGTATGTTTGCATTTATCTTTTTATGTCATCTATTGCTATAAGAATTGTGATAATGACATCTGATAAATTTATGTAGATATTATTTTAGAACAATTATTGATTGCTGATTACATATTGTTATTAAGTAAGAAAATACAAATAAGACTGATATCAGAAACATTTACGTTTTAATTTTATGTAAATAAATTTTTAGTTCCTGTGACAATAATGGGAAGAAAAAAGGACACTACAAATTTTACATATTGTAATAACCTGTCATATTTAATATATTAAAATTTGAAATGTTAGTAGTTAAATAAAAAATAGTCTATTGTAATTTTTCTAACAAAAAAAAAATATTCGTTTTTTTCTTCTTACTTAAAAATTTGTTAAAGAGAATGAAAATAAATGTATTATGTATTCTTTATTTTTTTATATCTAATTTCTCTTTCATATGTGTATATATATATATATATATATATATATATATATATATATATATATATATATATATATATTAAATATTTATACACTTTCAGTGTATTAATATTATACATCATATATTTTTTAAATAAATTTGTTTAATCAGCAGTCAGTAATTACATATGTATATACATACATGCATACATGTAGAGTAAATTGAGTATAAAAAGTAAAAATGTAAGTACAAACTAATATGTGTATTCAAATCAAATGATCATATTAAAAAAATCACCTAATGTAATTTGAATATTATGCTGATGAAAAATGTTTGTGAAAAAATTAGGGTGCGTAGTAAATGATATATTTACACACATATATGTGTATGTACACACACACACACATATATATATATATATATATATATATATATATATATATATATATATATATATATGTAAATATAATATGTACACATACATACACATATATTTGTAAAATGTAAAATACTAGTCCTGTTACATAAATTCATTATCTTCAACAAGAAATAAAAAATAAAAGAGGAAGAATAATCTTGAAGTGTTATAGATTACTTAGTAGAAGCTCGCATTATTGGTATGTTGTATTTTGTACAGTGTGTTTATTACACAGTCAGTATAGAAAATGGCAACAAGTTTTATTATGAATGTTTAGAAATAGTTGGTGAGTTAATTGTTGAAAAGTGAATTTATTGAACAGCTGTGATTTATAAAACTGGTATGAATGTTTATTGAAATATTTATATAGTAATAGTAGCAGAAGAGTATTTATATTTTGCTCGAATTTTTTTAAATCAATATTACTTGTATATTTGTATACAAGAGAACCATTTTTAGGTAAACCTAACATTGTATTAATTGTATTATATGTTAGGTATTCTAATGGATAAAAATCAGATAATAATTATTCAGTTCTTTGTATCTTTCATTAAGAAAATCATGATTTTTGTCTCATAGTGATTCTCTTGTTCTGTTATATGATTTTAAAATGTAACAAAGTACTCATTTCTTTTAAGTTTTGAATTTTATTTATATTATTCTGTAGGATTACAGTTAGTCAGCAAACTGTGCTTAAGTATTTAGTCAGAATATTAATTATTTTTTTTATAATTGTTTCTTATCTATTTGTATATGAAATTGTAAACTATTTTATTTATTTAAGCCCCCATTTTTAAATGCTAAAAATAACAGTGTAGTCGAATCTATGTAAGAGATAATTTTAAACATATAAAAATTAGTATAGCGACGCTTTTACATATAGCGATGTATAAATAAAAAAGTCATTAGTGTTTTGCCATAATTTTACATCGAATATTGAAAATCATGATTGTAGGTATTAAAACTTTTGTTACGATATATTCATTCCACGGCCAAAACGGCTTCATCTCGTTTTTGTACGAGAACGTCGAAATCGTCGTTTAAAATATATATAAATCTATATTTTTTTTTCAAGTACATCTTCAGAAGAAATAGCGTATGCAGTAATTATGCGGAAGTCCGAAATATCGGCAATTATTGTAAAAGTATTTGACGAGTACGATGTTGTATTTGTAATACTGATTTTTTATTGAAAATCAATTTATGTAAAAAAATGTGATCTCACTAAAAATGTATGCACAACTTTTTGATATTTTTCTTGTATACACTATTAAGACATGAACATTTATTAGGTACCTATTGTAAATCTGCGCAGTAATTGTGTTTTTTTATTAAGATTTTTTATTTTAACATTGCATTTAAAATATACAAAATATAATTTTTTTGCTTGTTTTTTTGACGCACATGAACATTCCTTATTTATCCTATATTTACCTTTATTTTTACTTCCTAAATATTTTGTTATTAATTTAGACACACGCATAATGTTCATATAAGTGTGTGGTACAATTATTAAAAACATTTTTAGCTTACATAATTTATTTAAAATCTACTGAATTTCTATTTTAAACATAAATAAGTATATTAACATTTTGCAGCGACTTTATACAAAAAACACGATTTTAAAAAAAATGTTTTATCATTTTTCTCTTTTCGAGAATTGCAAACACGCCTGTTTGTACTTGAATATATTGCAACGTTTGAAAGAGAAATTGTTAGTATGTTTCTTGTTCCGTAGTATTTTACGTACACGCACGAGCTAGTCTAATTTTAAAAAGTTTTGGTCTGGGTCGTTTGCGATATATTTAGCAGCTTTTATAAAGTCATATTAGAATTTCAGTGGATTTCAATCCATAAAAATGCCTAAATTATTATTTTTATTTGTTTTTTCATATAGTACAATTCTTTATATTTTTTCTTCATATATGTATATATATATATATATATATATATATATATATATATATATATATATATATATTATATATATATATATATATATATATATATATATATATATACAAATATTGAAAATATACACAAATTTCAATAAATGATAATTCTTCAATGTATGGACTAGTATGAAAATATTTTTTCTTATATTAATTCCACTTTATAAATAATATCTGAGAGTTATTAATTTCACTTTACAATAAAATCGTTATCTTAACACGTAAAATTCATGTAAAATATATTTTAATTTTATTTGTGTTGTAAATCTTAATTAAAAAAACAATATATAAAAAAATTACGGAACCAAATTATATCTTGCGTTAGTATTCATTTTTAGTTTATTAATAGATCTTTTATATTTTTAATTGTTGATCTTTTATATGTTAATTAAGTCGATTTTTGTATTTTTTTACAAAAAAATATTAAACATACTATTCATAATTTTTAAATGCATATTTATTGTTGTAAGATATTATATTGTTTTTTTTTTAATAATCATATTTTACAAATAACATAGAATATTGTACAGCATGGGTAAATTTCTATACAATCAGTGACCAACATGCCAACCATTCTACTTATGTGAAATTAAAAATATTGCTAATTTGTATAAGGGTAGTTATTGTCAATACCAAATTTAATAATTAAACATAAAAATTAATGAAATGACGGTATTTAAAAATTTAAATATTGCATTTTTAATTCTTTTAGTGAGTTGTAAAAAAAATAATTATTTCGGTTGAAGTTCTGTAACTGACCATAGTAAGATATTAGTTACAAGAAATGAAGGTCCATAAAGAAACAAGTCGATCAGATGGTTGGTATTAGAAATATCATAGTCATTAGTTCGAAAGATATATTATTGAAGAAAAACACATTTTAATTTGCACCAATTTCTACTTTTACACTGTCTTATTTACATTATTGTATCTCAATTAAATTTTCGAATTTTAATGTAACATTTTACCAACGTATTCTTAAAAGAACAATGTTTTTTTAACCTGTGAAAGTAAAAAATCTTTAATTATTGAAAAAATGATTGAATTGGATATTAAAGAAGAATATAATTTCATTATATGTTTTAGATATTATATTGTTTACTTGTTATTTTCTTAAATTACTTGATAACAAATACGAACGTAATGAATTGTTTGTAATACTTTTAAGTATGATGAGTTAAGAAAGTGGTTTGGACTTTCTTATATCTAATAGGAAATGAGTAAGTTGTGCAAACAAGTATTTTTTTTTTTAAATGTTCGTTGTATTATTGTATATTTTTGTTCGCACATCGAAATAACGAAAGTAAAAAAAATGGGAGGTGGCGCAGCGAATTGAGCAGGGATTGTATTAAGCGTTGTATAGATTCTTCGGCGTTAAACACGACATGTAGGTAGGTACGCGTTGTAATAATTTTTGCCCTCCTCGTCAGAGAGGGTCTACCTGCGACACGCAACGCTCGTCTCTTTAGAAACACAGTACACACCGTCGCGGGCCGCGTACACTAATGCTATTTCGATTTGTGCTGTGAACAGAGCCGAACATATACGGAGAGTGCGTCGGTGCGAACGGCGCGCGAGTGATATTATTTTGCATCTGCGCGTACGGCGACGAACCTGCATCGGCGTGAAATGTTCATAGCCGCGGACTGAAAATATATTCAGTAGTGTTCCAACAACACTATGGCTAGCAATGGACGATCTGGCCGACACAATCGACGATTTGATTTGCTCGTTTGAAAACGTCACGAACACAACAATGGACACGCTCGCCATGTTGATTTTCGCTTGGATTTTAGTTGCGCTATTTTTTTTGTGGTTAGGTAAATTTTTGTATAATAGATTTGTGTTAAAGCAACAATCATCGAGTGGCGTCACGGCCGAAACTGCTGTGACAACAGTAGTCAAAACGACTAAAGTAGTCGATAGTAAGGTAGTGAGTAGCGAAAAGAGTAGTATCGTGAAGAGCGGTGCAACAAATAGTGTCGCACCGGTGGGCAGTGTTGACAGTGGTTCGATTGTTATTGAAAAAGTAACGAAGAAGAGTGCCGGCTCACCGGTCACTGCGGCTTCGCCAGCAAAAACTGGCGGATATGTACCGCCGACGCCGCCGATCCGAAAACGTTTATCCAGGAAGTCTCCGGGACCGGATCTCAAAAAGATCTATCATAAGCCTGCACCCAAGTGCACCGGTCCCGATAACATCAGTGTGAAGTGGGTGAACGATGTTTTTCAGTGGTTATACAATGATCTCGTTATTGTTAATGAGTTGCTGTGCATGTGGATACAATCCCTGAATGAATTTACCAAGAAGAGCGTCACTGAGGTAAATATACAAAACAAACTGCTTATTTTCAAAGAGCATCAGTATTTTCTTGACAAATTATTTTGTTTTTGTTTTCTTCAAGTGAGTAATATATAAAATGTAGTAGCTAATAGCGCAATCGATTATCACAAGTTCGAATCCGGGTTTATAGTATATGTTGTCTTTCATATGTAATTAGTTGTTTGTAACATATAACGAACTTCACTTTTAATCGCTGTTCAAAATAAACGTTTTTTATTTTATTTTATTTATAAGTAGACATTAATATAATTAATCTGTCTTTTATGACATATTGTTACAGTACTAATCACGTTATATATATACATATATTTAAAAAAAACTTGTACGTATTAAATTTATTTTATCATTTCTTAAGTTCTTTTTTTTCCTATTCTTCTGTAGCTATTGAACGTTCATTAGATCATCTTTGTTTTATCCACTTAGGCATTAATATCATTAATAAATTAATTAATCGCATAATTATTTTATAAATCCTTTGACCTTAACCAGATACAATACACAGATTGCATTTCTGTTATTTTTATTGTTTCCTCTTGATTAATTGAATTTATTTTCTCTGTTTGCCTTCTATATCTTCACTCTACATTTTTATGCTCATTGCTAATTCAAAAATTCGAAAAACAGTGATTTTTTAGTTTGTTTTTATTTTATAATTTATTTTCCATTTTAATATTTTTATTTTTGAATTTGTAGTATGAAGTGTATTCAGTAATTAGAGTATTTATATATTTTTTAATTTTATTTTCATATTGATATTTGATATTAACTTTTAATATTTGAATGAAATGATTATTTTTAATATAAAACCGAAATTATAAGAAATAATAACATAGCTTAATAAAATTAGAATTATGTATTACGAATGGTGGCATATTCATGGATTTCATGACTAAATATGGTTACATTTGTTGTATTTATGTATGTTTGATTGAATGGATTTTTTTATATAATAATGTGAATAATGTTTATATTAAGCTATTATGTTTTCCAGTTTGTTTCGACAGATTCTATGAAAAATGAAAGTATTTGTTCTTAATAAAGATTGTATTTTTTTAAGAAAAAGAAGCCTTTTTTAAATTATTATTTTTTTAAACTGCAATTTCAAAAACCAAATTGAGAAACAATACAAAATGAATAATAATTTTATATTATTACTCAAGTTTGTATATACTTTAATCGATTTTATGTTCTAAATAATGAAAAAAATTAAATGGCACTGCCATTGATGATGAAAAAATATTTTTTATGAAGAGTACATTTTTCTCGAAATTTTTTTTAATGCATTTTCTTAAAATATAATAAACAATAATTTATACTTAACTGAATACCTTAATTAATACTAATATATTTTTACAAACATATATATATATATAAATATGTTTGTATATATGTATATGTGATTGATCGTTATTTTTACTTTAACATACATTAATAACATTTTCAAAAATAATTTATTTTAATGATTGGTGATATTTTCATCTTATCTAATCATTAAATTGTATTTGTACATGGAATTTGTTACGGTTCTAAGATGCATATTTATTTCAATAATATTTGATGTCCGTAGTTGATTTTATGTTTAATTTTTGTACCTTTATAGAAACATGACAGAATAATATATATATTTTATATATACATACACAAACTCTCACTCACTTATACATACATATTCCTTACCAACCCGTTTGGTTAACGTGATAAATATAATGAAGTATCAATGAATGGTAACATTCAATGAGGTTTTCGCCCAGCAGTGGGTTTATGTAAACTGATGTGATGAGGATGGTATATACATTTACACATACACACATCCATATATATTACATAAACGTTTCTTATTGCAATTAAAATTGCATCTGAGAAAAGTATCCTAAGCTTATATGCCTATATATATAATATTATTCCGTGTCGAAAATTTCAATCATTGCAGTAATTGTAGGCGTAATGATTTGCAACGTTTTACTTAAAAGGTAAATTGAACCTACACATATAGATGAATGCACAAGATGTTGACGTCATCTGTATGATATTTTTTTATTTGTTTGTTGGTAATTATCGAACGTCCAAATCGTTATCAACATTCGCTTTCATTTGAAAAAATATTCGTTTTTAAATAAAAAACATACATAAATGAAGCAAATTAGAAAAAATGTATGTTTTTAACGATTTTGTTAGAATTACCAAATACATAATAAATTTTCGGTTTTCGGTTTTTCTTAGGCGAGAAAACAGAAATAATTCTTGCAAAGTTTACATAATGTAAATTACTATAAAAGTATTACAAGAATAATTCTTGTAGTTTGCTCTCATCGAGTTAATATGGTTTAGTATTAGCTAAAAAAGTTATAAATTAATTTATATATTTCTATATTATCAAAACAAATACGTCTTTACTATTAAATTAAATACATTTTGAATCAAAATTTCGGATGTGTGTCCACTTTTAAAACATAAAATGAACTTAGAATATTAATGCAATCATGCATTCATACTCAAAATATTTAGTGTTATCTAGGTCTTTATATTATTTCTTTAATTCATCTATTTTCATTTTAGATATTTTTATATTCTCATACGTTATCAGCATTGTTTGTTGCTCATCGATTGTTTTCTAACAATGTCTGTTCGAATTACTTTTCAAACTTCGCGCTATTTCTTTTCGAATACATTGAATTTTTCGTTCATTTGTTCTTGTTTTATTTTATATACATATTTATATGATTTTATATATATATATATATATATATATACATACATTTTACTCGTAATGTTAATAGTGTAAAGAAACGATGTGCGTTTTTATATCTAAATCGATTAAATAATTACTTAAGTACAAATGAATATACAAAAAAATATCAGGTATACATCAGCGAAGTTTCCTACAATGTTAACGTGTCAGATTATTGAAAAAGCACAGAATCGTGCATGACGAGTATAATGGCCCCACGATGTATATTCACGAAGTAATAGAAAAAAAGAAGAAACTTTTACACGATCGTAATTTCATGTTTCCATAGATCGATTGAAGTCGATGACCTATCCTTCTGACATACATAATGACAATACGGGCGCAGTTTTATATTATTATATGCTCAACGTATTTACGTACCTATATACATGTTAATACATATATATTTATAATGTTGGAAGGAGAATTTGGCAAATGTTCAAAAATTAGATAGCAAAAAGCGTATCGTCAGCAACAGCTCAAGGCCTTGGACGAATGCACCTTCTTTGAATCATTAACAATAATAGAATTTACTTAAACTAATGTTGTAATCCTATGTACAAGTCATTTGTTGGACAACAATGTCTAGTTGTTCATCTAATATTGTTCGTCATTGGAAAAAATCTCTTCTTTTAATACTTTTGTATATCGAAAGTTTTATGCATTTTTACACGTTTCGAGTTATATGATTTTTTAAAAAAACAGTTTTTTTTATGCATCGAATTTGACAACGATTTTTTTATATTTATTTTATTAAACATAATCACATTTTTGTATACTTTATGACATTGTAAATAATAATAAAAAAAATTAAATACTTATATCTTATTATACGTATAAAAGAGTAAACAAATATTTATTGATAATCAGTGAATATATAAGAGTTCGTGTTTTAGAAAATGAAAAATATTAAATAATTAATGATTGATATAAGTGATAAAACTTTCAACTATCTAGTGAAGTAGAATAATAATAAATGCCAAATGTAAAGTGTAAATATAAATACAAGATTAAAATAAATATTAATAGTGTTTTAAATTAAATTCATGTTAGAACAACAATCAGGATTTAATTCTGGAATTCAATCAATATTATTTATTTCAAATGAGAGTCAAAAATATTTTGAACAGTAATTCAATAAAGTATTTCGATGAAACTGTTACATTTTTTTTAATATTTTAATAAGAAATTATTAAATATTTTGTATTATAAATACTTGTCACTCCTTTTTAAAATTGTATTTGGCGATTTATATCTTCAATTCATTTTTATAAATGTATTATTTTACAATAAAATCATACTCTTTCACATTGAAGTCCTTTTTTACTATAGCCAACGTAGGAGTGTGCTAAAGAGGACTGAAGGTGTTTGTGTAGGTATTTTTTAAAATTGTTGTCAAGAACTCAAGTTTCTTTTTAAAAAAATATTTTATGTACCTGAAACGAAAGTAATAAGTAAAAAAATAATATTAAATTTACTTTTTTGCATATATTGTTCTTGATGATTTCTGATAGTGTATTTATTTTTTTAAATATATATATATATAAATTGATATATTATAATTCATATCTGAAAATATATACAAAATAAAATTATAATTTTTAATCAAATTCTGGCAATCATATTTAAATAGCGTTTTGCTAATCAATTGGTATTTTAACCCAGCAGTTAAAATTTTTGTTTTATTAGGAAATACACAGATTTTTATAAGTTGAATAAAAATTCTGAATTAACTAAAAAGGTAATAATTTAATTTGTTTAATGTATCTGTTGAATTATCTTTGCCAATAAAATATTTTATGTTTATATTGATGTGATTCAGCTGAATAATTTTTCATCCAGCCACACATATGCACACACACGCGTGTATTTATGTTTGCATGTATGTATCCCCGTATTTATGTGGTTTAGTATGTATATATATATATATATATATATATATATATATGTATATATATATATATATATATATATACATACATACATACACGACGTGCATAAGTCATCGCCATATGGGTAACATAAGCAATTTATTGATATAATTCAATGAAGTCGTTAAATTAAAAAATATATATATTTAATTAATAATATATATAATATTCATTATATGTATTTTCAATTATATATATTTTTTATTTATTTAACGACTTATTGAATTATATCAATAAATTGCTTATATTACCCATATGTCGATGACTTATGTGCTTTAGTGTATGTATGTATGTATATATATATATATATATATATATATATATATATATATATATATATATATATATATATATATATATATATAATATATAAACCGGCACACCAAATAAATATTATATCTTCTATTTCCTGTTAAAAGCTATGTCTTTGTTTACATTTATTGCATTATCTTATTTACCTCTGTATTTATTTTTATTTTTGTCATAAAACTTAATCTTAGTACTTATTTTTTAAACTTTAAATAACAGTTATCAACGGTAAATAAACAAAATATTTTTTTATTTTTATATTTGTTTTTTTAATCAAAGATATATATATATATATATATATATATATATATATATATATATATATATATATATATATATATATATATTCGGGAATTTATGTGTGCAAATGAATTAATTGTATGTTTTTAAACGATTGAGTTATTCATATAAAACAGTAAATAATTTATTTTATTAATAGTAATAATTGATTAATTAAATGCTGTATTTTCTTATCAATATTTCTCATAACGTACAACTGATCTTTGTGTAAAAAAATACAAATATTGATAAAATGAATTGATAACTGTTAACTTTTATATTGAATAAATGTTTTAAAACAGCTCTGTGTATTCTTAAAAAATAGTTATTAAAATAATTGTTTCTTTTAAGCATGAAAGAGTATATTCATGTCATTGTTTTTATTGCTGTACGTATCATGGATTAAATATTCTCTGTTCAGTTTCTCTCATATTTTTGTTGGTACTAAAAAAAACTTTCACCGAAACATAAGTCAATTAAAAATTAACGTAAACGGAATATACGAAAATGTGGTGATTCCAACTGTTTTCGAGACCAAGACCTGTACGCTTGGACGACTTATGATCTCTGTCATTAAGAATACTGTACTGTTAAAGAATATACATAAAACGTAATAACGTGTATTGAAATATTCTTTGTGTTTTGTGCCTTAAAATGTATCTATATACCCGTGTAGGGCCTCTGACGACATTAGGTTGTAAGCTATTATATTTTTTTATCAAGCGTGTGTATGTATGAGTTTATATTTTAAATAATATATATATATATATATATATATATATATATATATATATATATATGTATATAAATTATTAATAATTAAAATAAAAACAAAGTTCAAATTTTTTTCAATGGCTATTTTAAAAAGAAACCGATAGGAAGTGTACTGTTTGCAATAAAATGTGCCATATCTTATTCATTGCTAAATGTATAACAAAATTTGACTAGTAATTATAACATCTTTGTTCTATTATTCAATTGAAATATATATAAAAAAAGCTGTGTGACAATTTTTATCATAAAATATATATTAGTACTTGTTTTTTGTAATTTTCATATTTCCTTATATTTATTTTTGCAGATACATTTTTTTTTAACATTATTTAAAAAGTTAAGTTTGCTTATGTGTTTGAACGAATACAATACACTTGTTAGTGCTTTAGTACAGTTATGCAATTACGTATTGTTAAAGCACTGCCAATTTTTTCACTTATCTATTTTCGTACCGACACGTCTTGTCTGATAGAATGTCTAATAAGAAATGAACAGCCAATATACGTTTCTCTTATTCTACTTCTGATACTCTAATATATATATATATATATATATATATATATATATATATATATATATATATATATATATATATATATATATATGATTCACACACATACACATGTATTAATATGTTTGGAGAATCAGTTATCTCCGTTTGTTCAATTATACGAATTGTCCCAGCACTATTCTATCCAATTTGTTTACAGCACATTTTTATAATTTTGATAAAATAATATTTATGAAAATAATTAAAAAATGTTGACTTTTCATTCGCGTCTATTCTTGTTGTTGTTGACAATAAGTGATCGGCTATTGTCACCAAATTCATAGCCGCCACATATGTATAAAAATATTTTTAAATTGCTAAAATAACATAATTTTATGTTTTATTAATTTCCAAAAAATTAGGACTTATTAAATTCTCACTACCTCGATTACTTTTTTTTAATCCATTACTGATATATATATATATATATATATAAAGTACCCAGAAAAGTTTTTATCTTTTTTATATGAAAATTAAAAAAAACATATTCTTGGTTTGAAATAAATTTATTCATCTAAATATGAACCTTCGCACTCTATAACCTTCTTCCAACGTTTTAACCATTTATTTATGCCATTTTTATAAAAGTCTTGAGTTTTACTGAGGATAAAACTTGGCAATTCTTTTTCCAAATCACTGTCATTATTTAACTGCTTCTCATAGAGTTGTCTAGACTGAGAAACATGGAGTAGAGGGGTGGTCTACACTTACCGCCGCCACCATAAAGATGTTTATCTGGGCTTTTTGAATTTTTTCACAGATTAAGATTGATGTTTAAATAATATATATGAAGACCTAGAAAAAACAATAAGATACATGACGAATATTGTGGTTTCATACACCCCTAGGTATGTCAACAATTAAGTACAAAACAAATAGTGTTCGAATAACAATCAAATCGCCAAAAAAAATGTGAAAATCCGTTGGTAAGAGGTCTGACGATTATGGTGGATGGGACATAATTTTTCATCTAAGTTCCATTATCTTGTCATGAGTTATATTTGTCACATGAAGTCGAGCGTTGTTCTAAATAAACAGAACTTGCTCGCTGTTTTTTTTTTTAGTAATTTCTCTTGAACCCAATGAAATTGGTCACAGTTTATGCTGACAGTTATAGGTTCTCCCACTTTAAAAAATTCATGGTGAATGATTCCTGCAGAAGTCCATCAATCACGGCAAAAATGTTCTTGGTGTTAATTGCGTCTTTAATGTTTGTGATAACGGATCATCTGGAGATAACTAACGATAAAACCTCTTGTAATTGGAATATGTGATTCATTTTTCATTGCATGTCAAAATTTAATCGAAAATTGGTTCATTTTTGAGTGAAAAGAGATTAAGTATACCGTAAATTGTTGCAGTTTATTCTTCCACATCAAATTGTGTGTCATCTTTTTGCTTAACTTCCTCTTTTCCCAACTAATTCAGATGTGATTTTATGGTTTCTCCAGTTATATTAAATGTAGTGGCAAATTCTAGCCAGATTAATTTAAAATTCGTCTCAATTGTTGTCTTCAAATCCTCATTATTCAAAGAAGTCGGTGTTCTAGATCAGGGTACATTTTCAAGGGTCTCATCACTCTAAATACATTTTTTTGGAATCAGTTACGAGTAATTTATTTCTTTACTATGTCTTCTCGCGAATTTTTCCACAGGACTCTGATGAATTGGAACCAAGTTTGAACCTGTACAATAAACACGCACGAATAATGTGTTTTTGATTAGCCATATGAAATAAGTAAAAAATACAGATTGATGTTTATTACTTGAAATGCACTGTTTGAATTATTCACAAGATGTATCTTATTATTTTAGTTAATTACTTTAATCAGTCATTAAGTTAGGTGTCATAAAATTGTCAATAATTGTGATTAACAAAAATTGGTAAGAACTTTTTTGAGTACCTGATATATATATATATATATATATATATATAGAGAGAGAGAGAGAGAGAAAAGGTTGGGTGTTTTTTAAAGCGTGATAAAACTTTAAATTGAATCCCTGTCAAAAGTTCAATCTAACCTAAAAAAAACACTATATATATATATATATATATATATATATATATATATAAACATATACAGGTGTTTTTTTAAGTTAGAAATTCGATAGGGATTTAGTTTTAAATTCTATCAAGCCTAAAAAAAAACACCTGTATATACATACACACAGTGATTCAGGTATTGTGAAATGTATTTATAAAATTAAATGATAAGAGAAAAATGAACTCTCCTTAGTTTACTTATTCAAAAAGAAATGTTTTTTTGTTATATCGATTAGATATTCTTAAGCAATATAAATACTTAAGTTTTTTTTTGGAATTAACATGAAGCAATATATTTAATTCCAATAATATAATTTATTGTTACATTTCGTAGAATAAGAAAAGTAGATTTTTTTTGAATACTCAGTGAGTTCGTTTGTAAATTAATAAAAAATAACGATATCTAAATGCAATATTTATACTAATATGTATATATGAAAAATAACATTTCTGTATAAAATTCATAAAAGAATTTGTTTTTTTATAAAAAAAAAAACTAATTATAGTATCAAAACGAATTATATTGTCATTAAAATGTTCATTTTCTATATAGAAATAAATGGAATTGAATTCATGCATATTTTTTTGACAGAAAACAATATAAATAATCAAATACCTTTGTTCTTATAATATGTACATTTTTAACTAAAGGTCTGATTCGTTTAACTGCTCAGATATTTGATCTTTCTGTAAAAACCTTTATTAGAAAATATAAAGAGACCGATATTTCGAGACCATTGTAAAAATTTGTTAAAAACCCATGACATTTGAACAAGCTAACATATTTATTTAGTATACGTAATCGTTTTATTTTATTGTAATTGTTCTGGTTTTATTTGACTATAAAAACTGTTTGTGTGTGTGTGTGTGTATCCGGACATCTCTTTGCTCGTTTATTTTGAATAATACAAAAAAAAGTTAAACAAAATGTTTCAAAAACTATCAGACCGTTGACAGAACATGCAATATTTTTGCATATTCAAACGATATTACATTACACTCTGAGTTGAGCAATATTTAATTCCAACTTACCGCGATCTGTGACAAGATGAGCAAATTTCACATTGTCAGAAAACAATAAAAAAAAACTAGTTGTAATAAAAATAATAAATGTTAATGACGGAACGAAATTGCATACGGTTTCAATAAAGTGTCAGCTGTTATATCGTGTAGGTACGTTAAGTAAAACGCTTAGTAAATAAATAATGAAACATATGTATGAAGAAGTGGTCAGACAGATGGAGGTGTCGGTTTTAGAGTATTTCCTTATTTAAAAGAACGATTCAGTTTGACGGTTTGTTTGGTATTGTATAATTTATTCCAGAGAATTATTTTATTTCAATTAAAACATAAATGGAGATTCGCTTTTGTACTTCTGGGAAAAAATGTTTAAGATATAATTGTATACAGAATGTTTTATTTGTCCCTAAAAAATATTATAGGAGAATAGATTTATATTTTCTGAAGATGTCATTGTTTAGTTCATTTAGTCGTTATAATCTTTTCAGTGAATGTTTCAATGATTGACTGTAACTAAACTGGTCAATAATGACCACTTGGACTTGTTTTTGCCACAAACAACTATAGAGTACAATTATAAATGTGCCAACTCATTTTCTCTGATATATATATATATATATATATATATATATATATATATATATATATATATATATATATATAATGTATGTGTGTGTTTGTAAATTTAACCTTCATTTTTTTATCTTTAATTTTCTTACACAAAATGAAGTTATGTGTCGATTGAGCGCGTGAATTTTGTACATCATGCCTTGAACAATGATAAATTTATTATTTTCTTATCTATTTCGTGTTTTTTTTTAATAAAAAAGTGGTTATATTTTACAAAATGTTTTTTTATAAGACTTGTACGATAAATTGATCAAACAACTCCAATAAAATAATATTTGTTTCCATAGAAACGAATAAATGAAAAAAAAAGTATTCAATTTTCGTATTATTCATTACTGAAATAAAATAATACGTCGATTCTGGCCGACTGTTTCCTGTTTTAATACATTACATTTTCACAAACCGCACGTTTGTATTCGAATTTAAAATAAACTGATAGCACGGCTCCTAGTGTTGCCGATTCCAAGGTTACGGCCGCGAATGTTAAACGAGCAAAGGAGCGACCACATAATTCATTGCGATCAATACGATTTCCTTTCGCGAGATTTCTAATTTGTGTAAAACGGATATTTTATAAACATTCACGATCGATTTCTCGTGTGGGTTTGCACGAAAATTATACGGCCGGATAGACCTGTTCGATTCTCCTCTGTCTGGCTTTTCTACAATAACAGTACGAGTGTTGATATAATGTATTGTATTTCAAAAGAATTATATGGGTTCGTAGAATAATATTTCAATGATTTGTGTGGTCAATTCAATAAACGTTTTAATATTGTAATTACAGTTTTACTATTTATATTGCAATCAGCTGGAGATCTTGAAAATGTATTCAAACAAGTGATTTCAAAATTAGTATATTTAATTTATATCTCTCTCTCTCTCTCTCTCTGTCTGTCTTTGTTGTGTGTGTGTGTGTGTGTGTGTATGTGTATGTATACATATAATATATAGGATATTTTTGGCATGATAGAACTTTAAATTGAATCCCTATCCAAAGTTCTATCTAACCTAAAAACAGCTTTATATATTTATACACACACACACACACACACACACACACACACACACACACACACACATATATATATATATATATATATATATATATATATACAAATGCGAGTATATAAATTAAATTTTAACATTACAAATGGTTTTAATTGAAAAATGCTACTAAGCAAATATTTTAAAAATGTATTTATTGCGATTTTAAAATACACCTGTATCCGAGAAAGAAGTTTCAAACACCTACATATTTCTTTTTTTATTCTATTGTTTCGTATATATATATATATATATATATATATATATATATATGTATGTATGTATGTATGTATGTATGTGTGTGTGTGTGTGTGTATGTTTGTTTGTACATATTTGCTTATTGATAAATTATGTAGTAACAGGTTGTTTTTCTTAGAATTATGTCTATTCGTTTATTAGCAATGTAGTGTTGTTCATAGGATTATTGGCGTTAATTCAATTTCTTAAATGAAAATTTTAAAGTTATTCACTCGGAAATGTGAGGTTTACTATATTACATAACAATGACAATTTTTATATAGAATATTTTTGTTTTACTAAATATTGTTTTATGTTATGTGTATAAGAATTTATATAATGAAAACACGCGTTCACACACACACACACACATGTATATACGAGGGTCTTTTGATAAGTATGGTAAACAAGTAAGAAAAGCTAAATTGAAATATTAATTAATTAAATTAAACAATAAATAAATTTAACATACTTATCAAATGACCCTCGTATATATGTGTGTGTTTTAAAAAAAACATAATACATTATCTTCACGTTTGTAATTAAAAATTGTGTAATTTCATTGTATTATTGCTAATTAAATAATATTTAAAAACATAAAATAATTTCTAGTATTTTTTTAAATTTCAGTTTTGTATTTAATAGATATGTATTTTAATAGGTATGCACATAATATAAAAACAGATTAATATAATATTTGAAATGACAAATAATATTGTTCGTTAACAAAATTTTTTTTGTGCATATAATTAAAAATAGTACTTTTATTATAGTTTTTTTTAACTGAAAAAATAGTTTGTGTAGTTTTGTTTATACTATCTAATCAAAAAATCAAACTACAATGCAATCAAACACAATACTTTTTTTATACATTTTTATAAATTCGTTTTTTGAACATTTAGTTACTATGTTGATGAATATGTTTTTTCTGGCATTTCTCTTGTTGTGAGCATGTTTGTTAATGATTCTGTAAATAGGTTGGAAAATATTTCAGAATTTCACCTTTTTCCTCGTTGGCAAGTTTGGATCGGCTTTGTTCAGTTCTATTTTTTTATTTTAATTGTTTTCGTACAACAGCTTCAAGTGTACATTGAAAATTGTTAAATATAATCAGCATGAGTCGGTATCTAAAATTCAAAGATAGTTCCCATAAAATATACAAATTGTATAAAAAGAGTTATATAGATTTCTTTTAAAGAATTGTATTAATTCAAAATAATGTAGGATATAAGAGTATTAAACCTCATCATACTAGTTTATAAAATTAAAAATAAGTCTGTTTTAGTGATGTGCTTATATAGAGCCATCCAAATGTGACACCTAGATTTGTGTTTTATTAAAAAGAAATAAAATAAACTATACACACGTTTCTTTTTAATAAAACACAAATCTAGGCGTCACATCTGGATAACCTTATATCATTAAATCTATTATATTAATTTATTTGTAAATAATTCACTGCGTGTAATTTTTTTCTATTATACTTTTTTCAGTAATGACAAAATGTGCATTAAGTAAATTATATATAGGTTTGTAAATTTCAGTTTTGCGAAAATACGTTCCTGGATATAATTGTCCTGATAAAATCAATATTTGTGTGTTACGTTTATTTGTGCAAGAGAAAGAAAATATCGATTGCGACAGTCAAAACAGTTTTTTTTTTAGTCTTTATCTGACATTTTGTTCATGTATCTGACTGACAATATTATTGATTTCACTATTTCTTTTTTATGTATAAGGGAATTAAATAGATAACATCACAATATGTTGCATTAAAAAATATATTTACAACTCTGTTTGCATTTTATTTTTATTTGATGCATATAATTAAAATCTAGTTTTACAAGACTCTTAGTAAAAAAAAATACAAATACTTTTGTAGAATATCACAAAAATATTTCTACTTTTTATAAATTTTATTTAACGTTTTAATTATTTTTTGGATCATAAAATGATTCTCACTATTTTTCAATCATTTCTATTATTTCTAACTGACAATATTTTTATGTTTTTTGATAGAAAATAGTACATACACATTTCATTTTCATGCTGGTCATTTTTATAATTTATACCAGTTATAATCAGTGTAATGTTTTTAAAACTATTTTTATTTTTCATGGACGTTTATTAACATATTAATAAACTAGATCTGTGATTATTAATTATACAGTGCATATTAATATTCATTTAAAAATAAACACAAGTTATTTTATTAATATTAAAAAAGTTCTTCTACACTAATATAAAATACATAAATAACCGGATATGATCAGCTTGAATTAATAAACAGGTTTTTAATAAAAAAAATGTATTTAAACTTCATTAAATAACAACGTATAACTTTGCAATAAATATAGACTATAAATATACGATATTAACTTTGTGAATGAGCTATAAATATACGCTTTTGCGTTAAAAATTACACCTGTCTAAAAATAATACAAAATGATATTTTGCTTATTATCAATAACGTGTTGAATTTAAATGATTGCGTTATGAAGGTTATATATATATATACATTAGTGTATATATATATATATATATATATATATATATATATATATATTTGTGTATGATGACTGAACTTTTCATTAAGTTTACTACTCAGTACATAAATTGATCCCTTGTGACGGAAACTAAATTAGAAAAGAGGTCAGACAGGCCGTTATGAATCGTCCAACTTGATACAGTCCTGTGACAGGTGGATACTTTCAGTTACAACGTTTTATGTTTTTCAATTATCTATAAGTACTCTGAAAACAACTGGGACTATGCCGATAGCACAGTTCATTTTCGATAAGGAATTTGATGGAATTGGATTGTGGAATAGAATTTATATATATATATATATATATATATATATATATATTCATGATCCTGAGCCATTACTAATTACCTTAGTTGAATTATAAAAATTCTGTTCTCCGTTTTGATAATGATTATTTTCTGACATATTAAGCTCATTTCTCTGTAACAAAAAATAGAACCCTTTAACAATTTCCTTTTTCACAATTCCTAGTTTCTAATCTCACTAGTTATCCTCGTATGTTGTGTTACAAGAATATATTTTCATATAAATATACATATTAACAATAACTTGTTCTTTTTTTAAAAAAGAGCAATCTTATATTGTATTCATTTACAAAACAAGAGTTAAATGTAATAAATATATAGATGTGATACAAATAAACTATTTAATTCAATCAATAACTACTTATTGTAAAGACATTAATGGCTTTATGACTATTGTGAACTTCCTTATCGATAATTAGAGTCAGCCAGTTCAGTGTAACATTTTCACATAAGCTTTTTGTATTTATGTACATTTATAGCTAATCGAATTTATTATTGAGTTGATTTTATAAACAACATTGGTTTGAAAATATAACCTAAAAAACAATCGTATGCATATTCAAAATCTCCGGAAACAGATAATTATGTGCAACGTACTATTTAATCATGTAACAATCTGAAAAAACAAACAATAATGTGTGGATATAAATGCATGAGAAACACTGTCACTTTCACATTAATGCCTGTGTATATTTAGAAAGAGAGAAAACAGGTAAAACGAATGAAATGATACGGCTTCCATTTAATATGAGAATATTAACATGACTTTCACAGTCATTCGTCAGCTGATATGAAAAAAAATCATATAAATAATAAATTACATATCATCGGAGCCTATAATTTTGTATACATGTGTGTGTGTGTGTGCATATTATATATATATATATATATATATATATATATACATACATACACATACACAATAATATCGAGACAACAAGAATTAGTAACGATAGCAACGGAATAACTAAAGTATTGATCAATTGTCACTTGGTATATAAAATTTATTTAGTTTTTATTTGTAAATTATTCAAGATTGCCATAAAAGTCATTGAACTCTTAACGAGTTATTGAACATGTCTCATGAAAAAGTTAAACTCTACCGAACTCTGAAGACTGAATAAAAGGTATTAGTAATAAAATGTATTTATTCATTTTAGAATACTGAAATGTGAAGCGTATTCGTATAAAATTGTTTTTAAAAATAAATTATTTATTACAAAACAAACTATACTTTGTTAAAAAAAATAATTGCCTAGTTTAATAAACAATCATTATTCTAAAACATATACAATTATTACTAAGAATGTCATAATAATTTTATAATAGATATATTTATACTTGTGTATTTAAAATTATCAACAATTACATTTTATCAGAGAGTTATTCGTTTAACATCAGGATTAGAGACAAATGAAAAGTCGCTCATTTTACGAATCTACATTTTTATTTACTTGATCTCTATTACATTTAATAAATTAAAATTAGTTCAGTATCCACTAATTTCTTTTGTCGTCAGTTCTTAATTCTAGAACAAATCTATTTTTTATCACTTTTCCTATATATATTTTTTAATCCTTTGCAATACATACATTTCGTAATAAAATAGATCAGCAGCTTCACCATTTTAAATTATTTCTCATCAATGTTTATGGATAAATGGAAAAAACCTCGATCTTTGAAGTTATACATGTAAAGTTTTTTTTAATGACTAAATAATTTATTTAAGTATACTCGAATTTAAGATAGTTTTTTTTTAAAAAGAAGTCAATTATCGACCTGTCATTTATTAATTATTTAAAGTAAACATGCCAAAGACTGCAATATCAACTTTTATTAAAACACTAATAAAGATTACATTTACTATAATAGAACTGGAACACCCACCCTTCTTTTTTATAAAAAAATGACATCACCCTTATTTTTGTTAAGCTTACGTTGTTGTGCGGTTTGTGTGTGTGTATGTACGTATGTATATATCTGTATTCGCCGCCGTCCGCCCGAAAAAATATCGATCTGTCACATTGGCGTAATTCTGCGAAACTGGGTTGGCCGTCGTAACCGGTATGCACGTATAAAACATAAAAAACAACCACTGTCAGAGTTCAAAATGCCAGCCGACTGAAATGTAGGGTAGAATAAATATGGTTCTGTTGATAGGGTTTGTTGTATGTCTGTTAACGAATCGTGCTCACGCTAATACGCCGTTATTTCGACGTCTTTTCCGTGTAGGCATCAATGGCGCCGCCTTTCCCATTCATTGGCGTCGGTAAAAGCACAAGATAGGTTCGTGAAAGCGACCGGGTCGATGAAACATTCAGGCTCATCGAAAGTTGTTGGTTTATAGAGTATTTTTGTGTAAATGTTTTACAATCGAACAATTTTCAATTATGGATCTTAAAAATATTTATATCTTTTTAAACGATTGCAAAATTTATTGTTTGTATTTAAAAATTAATACATTTTATCGATTAGGTATATAAAATTTAGGTCATTGTTTTCAAGATTGTAATTTTATGATTGGCTATAATTTCTTTTCGTAGTTTAAAATGTTTTTAAATCTCTCTCTCTCTCTCTCTCTCTCTCTCTCTCTATATATATATATATATATATATATATATATATATATATATAGAGAGAGAGAGAGAGAGAGAGAGAGAGAGAGAGAATAGAAGTTAGATCTGTTGGTATTAAAAAAAAAGTTTTTTTTAAATATTCAAAAGAATTTAAAAGTGAAAAATATATTTTTTCCAAACTAGCAATCAAAAGCTAAAGTTTTATAATTTTTTATAAAATATGTATTTATTCAATAATAGCTTAAGTAAAACTGAACATTAATTTTTTTGTTTCACTTTCGATAAAACTACCTGTCAATTTATTTTCAAACATCTATATACCCACTTTTGGAACTTGTTATATTTTTCCTACCTTACATATAAATGAATACATTTTTAAATTGTTCACTCTCAATCTCAGCTTAAATAATTTCTATAAGAAACAGTTCTCGTACGAAAAACCGAATCATTTGATTAAGAAACAACCCTTGCGTGTTCTTAACTCTGAATTTCTTTTTTAGAGAAAATAATGTTTTAATTAACATTTTCGTATTCGGTTCTGTACGAAATTCGCTAACGGCGAATAAATTATTTATGCATGTGTGTGTGTCGTTGTATTGACGCTTTAAGAATGCCATGTGTCGTCGGGGCGAATGTTCACGAAAGCGAGAACTCCGCGTCTGGCGCAGCTCTAATCAGCTGACGAAACAGAATGCGGATGTCTGTACTCCAACAGTGGCACATACTCTAGGCGCCGACTGTGTTCCAGCATCGATTTTCTTCCGCGTACCATCAGTTTGTACGCAACATACAGGCATAAATGTTAACTATGCGCCAAACCCTACTGCCCGTTTTATACTTACCACTCCTTGTACTCTGATATAACAATGAAATACGTGTACTGGGATGGACTGTATGATTAAGGGGATTATCATAAAGCGCAGATAATACACACACATATTTTATATATATATATATATATATATATATATATATATATATATATATATATATATAAGTGCAAGACATGATTCTTATACAAAGACTGTAAGATATTGTTTTGCAATATTTTTAGAAAATCGTTTTGTTTTCCTGTTTTCGCAATGAATGTACCTTTTATCGTTTTTCTGAATACTAATGACAACGTTTTTTTTGTTATTTCATGTAGTTTCATTGACGCTGTTGCTGTTTTTTTGTAAGTGTCTCTTAATAATTTAATATTAATGTTTTCTACAGCATTTTTTTTATGCAAATACAATTTGTGGTTTTATAAGAGAGATTAAAATTTTTTAAATTGTTTACAACTCATTTTTTCCTATATGATAACTCGATTCAAAACAGATTTATTTTTTGGAAGAAAAGTAGAACATATTTATTTTCACTAGACAATAATTTTGGTTAATCGATGTTAAATCTATGTCCCAATTGAGAAATTTTAATTCTTCTAATCAGTGAATTGTAGAGCGAATTAATAATAATTAAAGTTTTTAGATTAAAACTAATGTGTGGTTACTTAATATCAATTGTTAGTATTTTAACGACTTACTTTTTGATAACAATGTCTCAATATCTCTAAAAATAAAATCAACCTAAGGATATTTCTTGTTGAGATCTATATTATATTTCACCGTTTCCTGATAATGAAGATCAGCAATAAATAAACCCAGTTAGAAGTGCTATTTCTCCAGATAATTTGCCTGTTGGTTCATGGAAGAGACTTCATTTCCCTCCTAATCCCCATATCTGAGATGCATTCCTCTATTAGCCACCTGGAGATGCGCCCTCTAGGGGTTACAGACTCCCCTGAGAGATTTAAACTTCACTTTTGAAAAGATCGTTTTTTAAGAGAATACATCATCTTTTGTACTGGTATTTATTTGAAGTAACAACGATAATTATTTCATATTTTATACATTACAAAATTCTTATTTGCGATTTGATAGATTAAGGGGTTATACGCACTTGCGAGGCGCAAAAACGACGTTTTTTTAGGAATTTTTTTTAGAAACAGTATTTATTTTGTAATTACAAATTATGGTTATTTGAATAGATCCTACTTTCAAGAATAAAATAACATGTCGATCATAAAAAAATATTGAAGTGCACCGCTCCTGCAGACGATGTCCCGAACGACCTCCAAAAAAATGCGCTTGGCGGTGATCTTCATATCGGCGGTTTGGATTATTTGAAATCAAAAAATATGGTCGATTCTTTTAAAGGATAGATTAATGCAGGTATTGAACGAAGGAATAATAAAAATTTTCATTTTTGACAAAATGGCGTCTACTTGAAAAAATTTTTTCGTTTTTTACTAAAATTTTCGCTCCAAATTGTTTTAAAAAAATAGTAATAATTTTTGTAAACCTTATTCCTTCGTTCAATACCTGAGGAATATATTTGAGAAGATTGTGTGAAAATTTGAGACAGATCGGTTCAGCCATTTCTGAGATATCGAGATCACCGACTATGAAAACACCGTTTTGAGATAAACGCGTTTGAAGTTTCGGAAGTAGTTTACACATAGTTAAAAAAAATTTACAAATTCAGGTGTATGTCCGAAAATATTTATCGGATTTACTTCAAATTTTCAGAGAATATACTCAAATATATGTGCATTCCGAAAATGCAAAAAAAATCGATTTTTTGAAATTTCTAATTGCGTATAACCCCTTAAACTGTAACTATTTTTTTTAAGGAATATGATTTTATGAAAATGCATCGACTAAAGTATTTGGTAATCACTCTCTGTTTACTGTAACGTGTTTCTTATTTAATTTTTTTCAAAAAGATTTATTCATTCTACTTGTAATTTATACATACATACCTTCTTACAATATATTATCTATTATTATTACTAGCAAAGTAATTTAAATTAACGTTCTAAATCTACGAAATATTTATTATATTTTAGGTTGTTAACTCTAAGCCGATTCATTTTTTCAATTCATAAAGATATTTATTTTTAACTTAGACATTCCACTGCAAATAGTATTTCCGTTGACTTTGGTTCGCACCAATAATATTTATTAATTCATAATTCGAATTTTAGATTTTACTTGTTTCGAATTTTTGTAATAATTCTACACAAATGTATTTATTAATTTCATTTATAGATATCATGAAAATATTTTTATTAAACAGATGTATAAAAATAGTTTCAGTCATAACTGTTAAATCATTTACTAGTTCAAAGATCTCTTTTATGTGTACGAAGAAGAATTGGGTTATAGAAATGAATTTGTCGTCATTATAATCTACTTTTTGGTCCGAAGTAAAAAAAATAAATGTGTTATACATAGCACATGCCGAACATGTGGAACATATTTAATATTAGAACGAACACTGACTCATTCGATTTAAAAGTCAGATACTCTTTCAGCATTTTGAATATACAAACATACACACATCAAATATGCACAAATGTTTCCTTTGGCGCAAAGGAAATTCATTTCAGTTTTGTGAAATGTTTAAGCTATTTTTATTATGAGAGGAAATTAGAAGTAAATTGTACTCGGTTAATTTATACATACATATATGCTGATAAAATTGTATAAAACTAATAGTTAAAAAAAATGGTACATTGTTACTTTTGTAAAAACTTGCGTTGTATAAAAAATATGTTCTTTTATATAAAAATCGTATTTGAAAATATCTTATTAAATCTGGATAAACCGTAAAATTTTAAACGTCGGAAAAACTGAAAAGTGTCAACGTATTTTTAGAATAACATAAACGAAATGTCATACATGTCTTGAACAGAAAAGTTATATAGTGAACGTAAAAAAGATACAAGTTTTTTTAAAGACTGTTTGTATATAAAAACGTTGCCATAAATAGTATTATTGTAAAAAAACATACACCATCATTGTCAAGGATTTATTTTTAAATTGTTTTGTATATTAATTGTGCATATTATTCAGAATTAAAAAAATATATATATTATTTAGGAAAATGTTTATTGAAAATAAGGTTCAAGTTTATTGAAGCTAAATAAGATTATTTTAATCATACATAAATATTTTTAACTTGGAAATATTTCTAATATTTTTCATAGTTATGATAATAGATTATTCTAGTCTAGAATTTCGAAAAAAACGATTTTTTTATTTGCATTTTTTCAAAGTTTAGACCTTTGAGAATATGTCCTTAAGAGGATTTTTCGAAATTCGAATTATTTTCGGAGTTATAGCTATTTTTGTGACGCGCCAACCAATCCGGTTTGGCTGGAACGAATCAACTTTAAACGCATTTTTCTCGAAACTACTTTTTTCGACACGGTTGACATGATATCTCAAGTTCTAATGGACCGATTTACTTGAAATTTGGTACAGAGCTTCTCAATATAACAGTGATTGACCCCGTCTAGGATTTTTTGACAATTTTGTTTTTTACTATTTTTAAAAAATTTCGAATTTAACAAAAATAGGCTAAAAAATGACTGTTTTTTCACAATGCCGCCATTTTGCAAAAAAATAAAATTTTAAATTTCCCTAGGCGGGGATACTACTACAACCTTTTTTTTCAATAATTTCAAAAAAAAATTTGTTTCAAATGACCGGAAGGGTTGGAACCACGTCAACCAGGAGATACCTTTTTTTTCGAGCCCCCACTTTGCCAGCCTGTACCTTTTTCAATTTTGATTTTTTTGGTTTTAATAATACTTTTTTATACTCTTAAAATATCAATAAATAACTGATAAAAAATGGATAAATAATATTTGTTGTTTTTTTTTATAGTGCCTGAAAAAACACCTAAAATTCGTGCGTCTAGACTAGAATACCCCCTTAAGATGTAATATTAGATTTTGTTGATTTAATTATAACATTTTTGAATATATTTTGTTGAGACTTGTATTTGTTTCTGACTAGAGATTTATGTAGGTGTTTTTTTTAAAACATAGTAGAATTTTAAATTGAATTCCTATCGAAAATTCTTTCTAATCTAAAAAAAACATCCTTTATTTAATTTGTATGTATGTATATATAAAGATGTGATAAAGGATGTTTTTAGGTTAGATATCACTTTCGATAGGGATTCAATTTAAAGTTCTATTACGCTTCAAAAATATCCTATATATATTCGTATATATTTAAGTGTTAATAGTTATTATTTTTATCAACAGAACAATATATTATCTATACTTTATTATTTGCATTTACAAGGATATTAAAACACGAAGTGTATTAACACTTTTTCTACTTGTTACACTTGAATCCATATTTCACAAAAAAAAAATATCTTTACACTTTAAATATCGCGCTCTAAACAATAATAATTATATTTCAATTGATAGAACTATTGATACGCTTCATTTAATTTATACTGTAAGACCTTCGACTGTGTATTTTATGCATTGTTAGTTCGTATCTCATCATGTACAACGGCCAATTACGAAAACTAGCGAACGAAACGATATTATATTGCTATTACATTGTTGATTGTTCGAAATGAACGAATTATTTGGCGGCGGCGTATTCATTGAACTGGAACATAAATCGATTACAAAATAATTCTTTTTCTGTCAGTGACAGCGATTAGTATAACTTTTATAATTTTCTGTATTTTTAATTCAAAATAATAATTCAATAAAATGTGCAGAATTTAAATAGTATTTTGATTGTTACTTAATAGTATTTTGAATTTTGATTGTTACTTTTTTTATTAGTATTAAATTCTAATTTAAATTATCAATCTATTCTTGTAATTCGTCGTCATTGATAATCACTTCGGTTTGTCATGAAATTTGTTTGAGGATTCCAAAAATAGAACAGATATTGTGACCACAAAATTGTTTGTTTTATTTCTATGTTATGTTCATACAGTTTCATTGGTTGTACTTATTCTGTATTTTTTTTTAAAAAAAACAGATAAAGTTGTTTAAAATTTTTTTTGAGTTTTATTTCCATTTCTTTATACTAAATAAGTTAATAAGATTAATGCGATTTTTGTATTTGAAAGAGAAGAAAATACTAATGTAATTAATTATCGATCAATTAGTTTAACAAGCTTGGTTATAAAATATATAATTGTATGTAACAAGATTACAAGCCCAGTAATACTTTTTTAGAAAAATTAACACTGATTTAAATTTCAATACTTGTACGAATTTCAGTTGAAAAAATTACTTAAAGACAAACAGATTTTGTGATTTTTCGAATGCTTTTTTAAAAACTTTTATTCATTACAATTAAAACTTTTTGTTGTTAAAGAATCTTCATCATTTGATATAATTAAATTATATGATCTTGTTCATAAAGTTATTTGATAGATAAAATAGAAATCAAAATTGATTTTATTTCTATCGTCTTATCCTCTTCTTTGTATGAAAGATTCTAAAGTCATTTATTTTGATATTTTTACCCTTTTAATTACTAATAAATAAAAGTGTATTTTTTATCTTATTCTGATGGCATAGAATAGTAACTAGTGGCATGTGTTGCGTTGAAATCATAACCGAAATTAGAAATACGGTAATATTTTTACATCATCGTAACTGTATTTCATTACAATGACGTAACTCATAAGGTATTAGTAATCAACGATGCAAGTAAATAAGATGCACACGAAGGTTAGTTGATAAGTTAATTGAATATTAATCGAGTATAAATTCAACAAGCTTTTCTTTTAAAGCCACTAATATACCAATTCTGACATTATTCTTATAAATATTCACAACGTAATAATGAAAAGAATTGTACATTCTTCCAAGCATGACAAATATTTTATCTTCAGTGTGTCTCATGTCATATGTATTTTGTGATTAATAAGTTATTTTTATTAATGATCGTTTGCTTCATATCATTTCAGCGAAAACATCAATATTTTATTCGTACTATTGTTTAAATTTTAAATAATATTGTTATATTTATTATTACTTTTTGGTTTCTGTCCACTTGTGTGAGTGTTGTGTTTCTGCGCGTCAGGGCGGCCATCTTAATTTTTAAGAATTTCAAAAATAACTAACAATATTATTATTTAAATATTAAATGCATTGGATTAGGATTTATTCTTCAAACTCTTTTATGGAAGACTGAACTTTCAATCGTAGAATGAAGAAGCTATTTTTGATTAAAATCCTTTTAAACCCAAATACATCATAAAAGTTTTAAAAATTCAAATTATATTCCCGAGTTTTCTTTTATCTTCAAAACTTTCTGATCTTATGTGCTTTAAACATCACATTCCTTATCTATTATTAAGTGTCATCGTATAGAAACAAGTGCATACTTGTATTATATGGTTCAGAAAAATAATTCGAGTATAAATTTAATAAGATTTAAGGGGGTATTCTAGTCTAGACGAACGAATTTTAGGTGTTTTTTCGGACGCTATAGAAAAACAACAAATATTTTTACTATCCATTTTTTAATCAGTTATTTATTGACATTTTGAAAGTACAATAAAGTATTATTAAAAACAAAAAATTCAAAATTGGGGGCTCGAAAAAAAAGGTGTCTCCTGGTTGACGTGGTTCCAACCCTTCCGGTCAACTGAAACAAATTTTTTTTTGAAATTATTGAAAAAGAAGATTGTAGTGGTATTCCCGCTTAGGGAAATTAAAAAAAATTTTTTTTTCGCAAAATGGCGGCAGTGTGAAAAACAGTCATTTTTTGCCCTACTTTTTCAACTTTCGAAATTTTTTAAAAATAGTAAAAAACAAAATTTTCAAAAAATCCTAGGTGGCGGTAATCACTGTTATATTGAGAAGCTCTGTACCAAATTTCAAGTAAATCGGTCCATTAGAACTTGAGATATCACGTCAACTGTGTCGAAAAAAGTAGTTTCGAGAAAAACGCATTTAAAGTTGATTCGTTCCGGCCAGACCGGATTGGTTGGCGCGTCACAAAAATAGTTATAACTCCGAAAATAATTCGAATTTCGAAAAATCCTCTTAAAAACATATTCTTAAAGGTCTAAACTTTGAAAATGTGTAAAAAAATCGATTTTTCGAAATTCTAGACTAGAATATCCCCTTAACAGATTATAGTCTGTGTCCAAAATTCACCGCATGATTTTAATATTATAAACAGAAATAAAACTAAATGTTGCCAACCGGAAATAAAAGGCTTTAAATATTTTCTATAAAATACTATAATTTTCTTATCTCAAGGTGTTCGCATTCGATGTCGATCAATGTCGTAATACAATGAATGAACTCATCGTCCATAAATGTGATGTTTGATGCCATTTAATCTTTGCCCTTACACCGCATCGACTGAAACCGTGACCTATGGACTAATCAGTCTTTGACTCGCGTGCTGTGCATAAAACTTGTTCTTCTATCTATTATACTTATTCGTATTACCATACGACAGTAAGTGTAGGCGATGTTGTTTTCTCTACCTTCATGGAATCTTAGAATCGACATCGATTGGCGGACGAGTTTCCGAAATCCGTTTCTTATTTATATCTGCATGTTTTTAACCTTTGACATTTTGACTCTCTCTTTTACATACGTGTGCATGTATATATGGTAAATGTAAAATGAAATCAAAACAGTTTCGTACATTTCGTCATATGTTATAATTCCAAAGAACATAAAAAATCAATAAATCGAGACAAAACAAATTGTGTTTAAAAATATCTCTTCCGTCATGTTTATCTTTATAATTTTGTTATTATTAGCAATTAGTAAGTGGTACACTTTATATGAAAATATTGTAAACAAGATATGAAACTTCTATAAGTGTAATCATGTCAATAATTATGATTAATATAAGTACTGTTCTCAATTATTTGTGGAAAAAAATATAAAGTATGTTCAAACATTTAATTACACATTCTTTCATTACTTTATTTTTTATCGCAATCTATGATTAATTTCGTAATGACGTTTGTTTTTTTTTTAAAAAAAAATATGTGTAAAGTAGAATAACTGATTAACAAATTTATTTAATTTAGAAATAAATCTACATTCGATATATTTTTTATACAAGTGAATTAATAATATTTTCGAAATAAAGTCTGTATAAAATTTACAACATTATCTTGTACATCCGTCAACAGTAGATTATGTTGCAATGTCCCAATTGTATTTTTTCTATTATCTTGTAATGTAAGATTCGCATAGGTCAATATACGAAAACCGAAAATAAAAAAAACAACCTTTCGAAGAATTATTTATATCTACAGATAGTAGAATAATAGAACAAGGTCATTTGTTCAATATAAACAACAATGTTCGTTTAATTATTGTTATTAGGTTTGTTCATGTTCGATTTATTCTCAATTGATATTTCAGTAATTTACATTATTTATAGATTGATTGATTTATTTCATTGGTTTCAATTCGTATCATTTTAATAATTGAATATAGTATTAAATTTCTATGTTCGTTTATATTTCCTGACATATGAATATTTATTATTCAGAGCTGTTTGGAAAATCGATCTAACACAATTAAATATCTTGATTGGGTTAAATGAGAGTTTATCTCGATTTAAACCAAAGTAGACTTTTTAAATAAAAGTAAATAAGAATGTTGTATAAGATGAAATATGTTTTCATTTTTTCACCAGTTGAAGATTTTAAACGTCTGTTCAATATAAACAGAAAATAAAGCAAATTTATTATTATTTGCATTGGTATTGTAGAAAATTCATTTGAACACAAATGAATCACTCATCCTAATACCATAAAACTTTATTAAATTTATAAATTTCGTATTTAACCCTTATCGGTCGTATGTCACCTCTGACGTGGCATTACAATTTTGCTCTATCAGTCGTATGTCACGTGCGAGGTGACAAGACTGAACAAGTAACAACGTCCTTATTGCTGAATGTACACACTGTATATTTTTACAGTTTAATTTTTACTCGATATCAGACGACAAGTTCTATCATATTTCAGCAATTATTTTACTTATATTATAATATTTTATTCCTCCAAAAATGAATAAAGAAAACTATAGCAATATGAAAAAGTAACAGTGATAGTTGTAGTGAAATATGTGAAAATTTTGAATATTCGGCAAGTGATTTTAATTCTTGTGATGAAGGAGACAGTGATACAAGTGTTATATTTCAGTCAAGGAAAAAAATTGATCCCTATTCAATATTCAAGTGAAGTAGAAAGAGAAATTGTACCTGATTGCGATGAAGATTGGATTGAAATCGACGATGATGATGAAGATAATTTAATTTCAAGTATTCATTTTACAAATATAGGACTCCAAATCTTTGGAAATGTTCAGGAGCCTAAAAATTATTATGCACAAAACTATATTTTTATATCAAGTAACTTTAGTTACTCTTCTCTTACAATAAGCACTCAAATATATCTCCGACCTAGCGGAAAGTTAAGTACAAAATGCTAACGTCTGATAAGGGTTAAATATCTTGATTGGGTTAAATGAGAGTTTATCTCAATTTAAACTAAAATAGACTTTTTAAATAAAAGTAAATAAGAATGTTGTATAAGATGGATTTTTTTTCATTTTTTCACCAGTTGAAGATTTTAAACGTCTGTTCAATGTAAACAGAAAACAAAGCAAATTTATTATTATTTGCTTGGTATTGTAGAAAATTCATTTCAACACAAATACCATAAAATTTTATTAAATTTATAAATTTTGTATTTAATATATATGTATATAGTATTATAGATAAAAATATTTATTTTATTATTATTCACTTTTTTATAACAGTTTGATTCTTAAATATAAAAAAATATCAAACAAGATTGTGGAAGTATTAGGTCATCCAAATGTGTCGCCTAGATTTGTGTTTTATTAAAAAGAAACATGTATATAGAGGAACATATGTATAATTTCTATTGTTTCCTTTTAATAAAACACAAATCTAGGCGCCGCATTTAGATGGTCGTATATAACTCTATAGGAATATTTTTATATAGGTGATTATTTAAACATGATAGAACTTTAAATTAAATCTCTATCGAAAGTTCTATCTAACACTTTTATATATACATACACATATGTATATATATATATAAATATGTTATAAATTTTAATACTTTTTCGACATTGCCAAGTGCATAACTCGTGCTTTTCTCCTTTTAATCGAAATAAAGCATTCACATACAAACGAGGTCCAATTCCGAACAGCTCGTATATTTATAAAGTAGCTGACTAGCGTGCAAAGCGAAACAAGTACACGCTATTTTTGTATTATAAATAGCTCTGCATAATAATAATTAACACTAAAAAGGTTCTAGGTATATATGGAACGAAGGTGTTCAGTGGGTGGGTGGTATGTGGCATGCGTCGCAAAATGCACGCACACATACGTGCACCACACTACACTTCCTAATCACCGCAAATAGTTAACATAGTGTGGATGTATGTATGTTAATTATCCACCTGTATATTTTTTCAACAAGTACGTTTTATATTAAACGTGTGTTGTTTTTTTTCATTTACAGCAAGGAGTCGGCGTGGAATTTGTCCGCATATTACCAGAGAGTCCGGCACCTTCGCTCACGAACGTCTTCTGCGAATGCGACACTAAAGACGATGTGGTAAGTTATCCGTATTGATTTTTTTCCTTCGTACGATTTGAGTGGCGCATATTTGGAACGAAGCCAGCAAAATAGAATATCAGTTGGGCTTATTCGAACTTGCTTCGAGATGATTTATATCGAATAATAAGAAACCGTATAAATTTTAAATTCGTGTTATCTATTATATTTTTTATTATCAGTCGTTTAAAACGAAATTCATTTCCAAATAAACAAATATGTGAGTATTTTTTTATATAAAAAAATAATTTATGGACTGTTCCTATACTATCCACAATTCTACATATTATTTCTATCTTTACATGTTTTTTTATATTGTCTGGAGTCACTGAATTATATATATATAGGGGTTTCCAATAAGTGTTTCAAAAGTTTAAATGGAAATAAAATAAAAAGTATTTGATTATTTATTTATTTTATTTTTAAGCATATTCTATGGCATTAATAATGGAACACAATTTCACTCGACATAATTCATTCGTTTAGTCCAATTTTTAGTCATTCTTTCAGATAATTGTGGTCCAATTTCATGAATTACACGTTCAATGTTTATTTTTAATGCTCCTGTTATTTATGGTTTATCAGCATAAACCAATGATTTCACATAACCTCACAGAAAATAATTCAATGGAGTTAGATCGCATGATCTTGGTGGCCAGTCGATGGATCTATTTCGTGAAATAATGGAATCATTCAACTTTTGTTCCAATCAAACTATTTAAATTTTTACAATTTCTAAACGTCGTTGAAGTGTTAAACGTTCTATGGTAATTTGCCAAACTATATTGAGTAGAAATTTCAAAATGAGCTTGGAAAAAATCCAAACATGGCTACCACCAACTATCAAAGTTTTGACATTCTTATTGGAAAACCTGATATATAAAATAGTTTTATTTTGCAATAGATCTATATTCTAGTCGAAATTTAATAAATACTTCTTGTAAATCATTACATTGTCGAATTCATAAACATCACGCTTTCATACTCTAATTGGCAAAAACGCGGATATTTTTTTCAAATAAAAAAATCTAATTCGAAGCAGATCAAATGTTACATGTCGTAATGGATGCTGTGTCTTGTTAATTGAGTTTATATTCATTCGAACAGTTATTCCGTTAAATATATGAACTAATAGCAGTCAAGAGTTCAGATTGTGAAATTGATAAAGATGGAACATGTTATTTTATGGATAAATAACTGAACTGAATTCCAGTAATTAAAACCACGTTGATGATACTTTAATGACTGATATCGTTATATTAAAATTGTTACAGAATGTAATTGAGCGATAATTAGAAACGAATGCTTCTTTTTTTTAAAAAAAACTCAATTCTGTTTTGAAACACTTACGTCTTTTTTATTTCATAGTATTAACACGTTTAGTAAAATTACGATTTTTTTTGTTAAAAATAGTTGTCATATATAAAATTATTCGTATAAGAAAAATGTGTTCAGAATTGATATTTTTAAATATATATTTTGATTAGATGTGTTTCTCTTCAAATTAATCCCTAACAGTTTCAAACTAATTTACTATCAATTTTTGTAAAACATTCAACGTTAGTTTTCTTAATTGTAAATTCTATGTTTCTTATCTGTATACAAATGTAAGTTAAATATTTTTTTCTAATATTAGATAAGATTAAAAAATAGTTTGAATTCTTTTAAATACAAAATAATCAGAAGTGAATGTGTCAAAGAAATGTCAAACCTGGATCTCTTATCCCTTTTTGAGATACATTATGTACTATGTATATGTTTCAATTTTATATAGAACAATTCATATTTTCATGTTCATTTCACCTGCCATGTACATTAAGAAATATTTCAATACCTTTTGTTGTCGCTTACGGATATGAACACGAACATATTGTATTAACTATTCAATTTTAACATACCACATGTTATTGTTTGTAATATTCTATTGAGAAAAGTCTGTTCATTTAATATACTGATAACGAACGTATCTGTGTTTGTATGTATGTATTGTGTATTTTATTTATTTATTTATATACATGATCCTGTATAGGTGTATTAAGAGTATATACACAATTATATACAAACAATAAAATATAAATGTGATAAAAGGATTCTTTTCTTGTAAAGATTTTGAAATTACTCATCATTTTTGGTATTTTCTCAAATTACAGATTATTATTATAAGCATATATGTACAGAGAGTCAAAGTGAAATTCATACAGAGTTATGTTTCCAATAATTTTACGCATATATTTTAATATAATAACAATTTTCTTTATTATTTTTTGCTTAATTTCTTTATTAAGGTTATTTTTATTATATTTGAAAATTTCAATCGTAAATTAATACTTTTGCACCAGAAAAAGTAACAATTTCTGAAAAATGAACAAAAAAGACATCAAAATGAAACTCATACAACTAACAAATTATTTATTAAATTAAAATGTACAATGGATTGAATTATTTTAGTACTTAGTAGAGTAGCCTTTATTAATGTTTATAGCCTTTAAACGATTCGGGATGGATTTAACTAATTTTTCACAATAAGCTAGATCAATTTAAGCTAATAACGTTTTTTTAAATCATTGTTATTAATAATAGTGCGTGTTCTAATAGCAACTTCTAAGTGATTCCATAGATTTTCAATCACACTTATATCAGGTGATTATGGTGGTGTTTCCAGTACTTTGGGGTAGTTATATAACAACCAACTACGTGTTTTATAAGCTGTGTGCTTGGGATCGTTGTCCTGATAAAAATTAAATGTTTGTAAAATCCCAAGTTTTTGAGCATTGGCTTTCAATTTTTTTCTTAATAGATCAATATAAACATTTTGATTCATAATACTATCTATAAAATTAAATTTTCAACCCCTCTCGTAGACATACACCTCCATACCATAACATGACCGCTCTCATGTTTGACTGTAGGACGTAAGTGTTTTAAAGACATTTCTGTATTTGGTTTCTGCCATACATTATTTCTCCCATTGGATCCAAATAAATTATATTTGTTTTCGTCCGTAAATAAAACATCTTTCCAATAATCAAAACTCTTATTAACATGCTCCCAAACGAAGCTTAACCTTTTGTTGCGATTAGCTAGATTTATGAAATTTTTCTTCCTGGAAATACGAGCATGAAACCCATTTTTATTTAGTATATTGCGAATTGCTGGGGGAGGGGACTTGCTTTTTTATTTAGATACTTTTTAACTCCTAAAGTCAATTTGGGCGCGCTAATTTTCGAATTTTCTTTAATTTTTCGTAGAATCCAACGCTCGTCATGGCCATTAAAAATCTTGCGGAGACTCTTTTTGATTTTATTGTCAACACTTTGACCATTTTTTGATCTTTTTATTGCAGATTACATTGTAACGTGGTTTTTAATAACTATTTTTCCAATTTCCCGTAGAGTTTTTCCATTTTTGTAATGAAAAATCATTAGTTTTTGCTCGTCCGTCGATGATTGTCCCCTTTGTTTACTCAAAGTGAAAATCCAACTTATATTTTTTACAAAATGGTTACAAACGACTTAACAATAGGTTTTTTTTATAACCAAAGTGACCAAACACATATTTGAAGAGTATACTTTCTTAACACAGCAGTTTTCAAGCGAGAATAATTCGTTGTGAGTTTTTTGTTCATTTTTCAGAAATTATTACTTTTTCTGGAGTAAAAGTATTAATTTACGATTGAAATTTTCAAATATAATAAAAATAACCTTAATAAAGAAATTAAGCCAAAAAAAATAAAGAAAATTGTTATTATATTAAAATATATGTGTAAAATGATTGGAAACATAACTCTGTATGAATTTCACTTTGACTCACTGTATATATATAATATGAGAGCCTAATTTATATTCGATAGAGAACATTATTTACTTAAAATATGCTCTTCAAATCTTCTAAACAGACTAAATCGTAAATAAACGCATCCATCTCTCGAATGCCATTATTCGACATTAGTAACTCTATATCATTGTCTTTTTTGTTAAAATCTGTTTATTCGTAGACCATCACATGCGACTGTGAGGCGACATACGCTCTTCAACTGAAATGTTTCCGGCAACGTGGTGAAAAAATCGAAACGTCTCACTATCGCGTCAACATCAACAAATTCCGGGCGCGTCTCAACATCGTCAGTATATCAGAGAAGTTACTTGCAGATGTCAAATGTGACGGCTGGCCTGAAATCAAAATCAATCTCGCCGCTGTCGGAAATATTAAGAATAACTTGGACGAGACACAACTGCAAGATGTTATCTCGTGAGTTTATTTTCATGCATGTATATCTACTTACGCGAATCAAATATTTAATAAAAAAATGAGTTGTTTGAAATGTATGTTTCTTGAAGATCGAGGAAAGTTTCATAGAAAATAAATGATTTTCGTATAAACTGCGTCAGTAATAGACAATTATAATTTAATACTTTTGATTTATGTTTTTAATTACTATTCGTTTTGGTATTATAGGAAATTCATTCAACAGTAACTTTATTCGTCGATCCGTATTTCGATGATGATGCTATTGAATTTTAAAAAGCTATTATTTTGGTTTAGAAATAAACATGTGTTAAATTGTACGAAATCTTTAAAATAACTACATTTCAAAATATCAAATGAAAAATCACATTCGTGAATTCTCAAAAAAATGTATGATATAACATAGTCGTAACTGTTGATTTATTAGCATTTAATAACTAATTAAATTATTTTAAATTGACCTACATTTTTATACCGGATCGATAATATGATTGACGCATTTAGCATATTTTACCGCCGAGCTAAATTGCATTTAATGCATTTGAAGTAAAATGACATTCACCTTTAACATAATAACCGTACATAATTTTTTAAAAATTACCATTCACTTTCAAACATGTATTGACGTCGTCGACGTTGAATCGAAAGCTGTCCTCGTTTCCCATATACGGTCAATAATTTAAAACGGTATTTAAAAGCCAGACGTGCAGTTTAACTCGAACGTCTTTTATAAATTCAACGCTCGTCTTTGAAACATTTGGTGATTTAAATATTACATTTCTTCATTGAAAATGATTTAAATGTCTATTTTTGTTTCTAATTAGACTACATACAGCTGTAATTAACTGATTACTTGTACACGTGTAAAAATGCATGTGTGAATGAGTTAGTCAGACAGTTTCAGACATGAAAATAATGCCGATTGATAATCTAATCAGTTTCAATTAAACACTTAGTCATATTAAGTAAATTAAAAACGTGCATTGCATGTTTTTTGCGAAGAATGAAGCATTTTAAATTCTTCCGAATAAAGCATGAGTGAATTAATTATAATTAAATTCAAGTCGTTTATTGTACATATATAGTAGGTTTTTAAAATAACATTCTTTGGATTTTTTATTGTATTTTTCATAAATGAATTAATTTATTAAATTATTTATAATATAGGGCTTTAGATTGCGTTCTGTGTCACATTTAACTCCTTTTAAATGTAATTTTATAAATTATTTCAAGTATAGTATTTCGTTATGACTAGTTTAGACATTTGTATCGTTCGTGTTGTAGATAATTAATAATAAATCAAGATTTTTGGGATTAAGTATGAAGAGTATGATTAAGTATTAAGATTGAAATGTTGGTAGAAATATAATAGCAATAAATAAGTTAATAATGACGTTTATTCCAATAACGAATGTGTCTGAAAATTTTTATTAGGACAAGGTTGTAACTAGTCGATGCATCTATGCATTTAATCGAAACGTACAACATTAAATCATCGCTTTGATAAATCATTATGAAGTCATCGTATCTTTTTATAATGCCAGAATTTAAAAGTAAATTAAAAAAATCTACTGCAGCTGTCACAACTGTACGACTTATTATATAGTTTTCAATATTATAAATCACTAACACATTAAAAATTAATTAATATGTTGCAAAAAATTGGAATAGAGTACTTGAAAATGTTAAGTAATGACGAAAGAAAATTGTATGGGGGCGGGGGTAGATGAAAATTGAAAGAAAATATGTTTTTGTTTTGTGATAAGATGTGTATTGTACAGGTTCTTCCACGCGTTCTTATGAATGTTTAAGTGTAAAATGAATACTGAATTCATGTAAAATGAAACCATATTAAACATATTTATATTTAGATTATGAAATCATACAAAATATACAAGTACTAATCTTATAAAATGTGTTAGGTGAACGCGTTGAGAATTAATTTAGGATAAAGTCAAGGCTACGCGTCAGTAACACTGTTTTTTACTGTACATTTTTTTTATTTTTTTTACACGTTCTGTCCATTGATAACATGAAACGATTTACTTAAAACCGACATTGACAAATGTGTACATTCTAGGATGTTAAATAATCGAGTCATCGACTAGTTATGAATCTTTTTATTATTTAAAACCGTTTAATTGTGAAAATAGTTAACAAATCCATCGATAATTATTCTATTTTTGTATCATAAAATATTCCGATTGAGTTCATTTCATTGTTGAGATTTGATCAAACCAATTTACTTTCCAAACAAAAACAAATCGAATAGACGTATTGTCGTGCATACATATTTATTTTTTTACAAGTCATCACTATAATTATATATGAGGTTCATGTGAATATATATCTGAAATTAATTTATTAATGTATTTAAATACTTTCATTCTTTTAAATTACAAGTAGAACATGTCGTATAAACAAGAATCGAAAGTAGTATGAAATATGAAATAACATTTATCATCTGTGTATTTTTAATATATATGCTTAAGACAAATCATTATTTTGGTAGTTTTGTTTATTTTTTTGTGGGGGAGACATATGTAAAAAAAGATTAGTTCCAGGAGGTAAGATCGCAGATCAGTCCAGTTTTTCACGCCTTGTTGAAAATAGAACAATATTTCATGAAATAATTTCTAATATTAAGACTTTTTTAAATCATATTATGTTGATAATTTGTTGAAGTAACCCATTAATATAACTTGATTCGGTTACAATCCGACATTCTATGTTTTCTGGATTTCTTTTCCTCTATAACTAAGAGAAATATGTTTATTAAAACAATAATTGATATAAACTATTATATATTTATATTAAATAATGTTTTCTTCTTCCATTAAACGAGGGCGTTTTCTTCATGGCAAAATAACCTCATCTTATGATCTTTCTTCTGCAGTATCTTAATTTCTATACTTTGTGCAAAAAATATGTTATTTTCGTTTGTTTGCTTTTATCTTAGAAATCTTTATAAATTATAAAGAATTTATAAAGTACTCTCTTAAATGTTGTGGCTTCTTTCACTGGAAGGATCTGCATTTAGAAAATAGAACTTCGATTGTTAAGCTAAATTTAAACCTTTATTTATGCTTTTCAGGATAACATTTTGAACTTCTGCGTTTGCGTCTGTGCTATCGTCCTCTGAATTAATTTGGTTTATCTCAGATACCATTTCCACTAAATTTGTTTCATTCCCTCTTTATTCACCAGTAATTCTTAAATATCTTCAAGATTCATATCATCAAAATTCTCTCAAACTGTGTTGTATGAATGCTGTATTATATGGGGATTTCTCCCAATTCTCCAAGCGAAACCATGTTGTAGGAATACCGTGTTATACGGGGGTTACCTGTATATATATATATATATATATATATATATATATAAAGGTAAATGATGGCCATATTTCTTCATGTGTATACAAGTCTTTTTTTGTCTGATTTTTATGACTAGCTGCACGAACAACTTACATGCCTAATAATTCATTAACTTAATTGCTTCTGCTTATCCAATCGAAAATGATACTTTAATATAATTATAGCTACATGCAGATTTGTTCATTTCTAACGTAATTTCACCAATTAGAGTCAATGGTTCTATGAAACAAAATACCTACTCAGACATTTTCACTAACGAACACGTACATCAGTTTTTTATAGAAATGTGTGTGTGTAAGAGAGCATATGTCCATTAAATAACATTCAAAAACTTATCTTACATCTAAACACGTTTCACTTCCAACGCGAATCGTTATTTCGTCATTCCTCGACTTTACTAAACGTGTGTGTATGCATAGATCGGTTCTATCGGAACGATGAAAAAGAGAATGCGAAATCGCTTTCTTCAATCCGGTTCTGCAAAACACGACAACGGCGTCGATGCTATGAGATCATAACTTGTGACTTCATCGTTCAGCCGTAGCGGAATTATGTCATAGTTACCTGAACAAGAATAACGAGCCCGGTGTTTTGTACGGAATAATGAAACTACGTCCGTCGAGTATTGTTGTTGATCTGTAGATATTCGCAGAACATTCGTTCAACCTGTCATTGTTTATACATATATATATATATATATATATATATATATATATATATATATATATATATATATAAAGAGAAAAAGAGATAAAGAGATAAAAGACATACAGTTTTTTTTGTACAAAAATTCAAGTTTCGTACAAGTGGTACTCATCGACGTAACGGAATCGAGTGGCGTGAAATTATTTTGATTTTTATGGACCTCGTACAATAATTTTGTTACATTTTAATCTATTTTTGCTTAGAATAGAAGCATCGACGTACTTGCAGAACCGTACTTTAAAAATAACATTATTGTAATTTTAGAACTTATTTTTTCAGTCATTTCCAAATTACATAAATCATATGTGTGTTTATATTAAAGAATTTTTGACACTTGCTTTTTTGCTAACACATAGGGACTAAAAATGAATATATATATTTGAATATATTCTTCGTACATAAAAAATACGAATTCAACTTTTAATTATTTTCAAAAACTGACAAGAATATTAAACAATACGCAAATTTTTCTGTTAATCTTTTTTTATAAAACTTGTTCAGTAATGAAATTTTAAAGCGATCTGAAACCTAGCAGAGAAAAAACTCGTTTAGTTAGTTTCTTTACGTTTTTATCATTCGAAAATTCTTATTTTGATGTATGATTAAATTTGTTTCAATCAAAGATACTCTGTTAAATCTGTTCATGTTTCTTTATATAATAATGAACTTCAATGACGAATGATTTCGAAATAGTTTCATTAAAAACCTTGTTTTAATTCCTGTAAATAAACCACAGTTAATTGCTTTTTTTATTATAAGTAATATTTTTTTATATACAGTAATCATGCATATACATATACATCTATGATTCAATAGAGTACTTATTTAAATAACTGCTTTGTAAATGATTAATAATTTATATATGAAGTTTAAAAAAAATAATTCAGTAAACAGGAATTATCAAATATTAATTAATTAATAGAAAAAGATATTTTTTTAAAAGTATTGTTTTCATTGCTTTATTTTTAACAAGGAAAAATTCGAAAGGTATTTAAATTATTTATATTTTAATTAATTATTATTTATACTGTCTGTAATCAATTTATTCAGTAAAAAGTATATTTAGTACATTAATAATTTTTTTATTCAATTCATTTTATTTATTCGTTTTTTACGAAAATTATTTATATTAATAACACATGAATTTATTTTTCAAAAAAATATTGAAATGTAGTTTATAAGTGATAGGATTTTAATTTGATTGCGTTTTTATTATTTTTATTCGCAAATTACAATTAAAAAAAACCCGGTAAATTAAAAAATCGAATCATGAATTAGAACTTCATTTTTATTTTATTTGCTTGATAGTAGTATACAAATATAGTATATATTTTTTGAAGAAAATTTATATGACATCTTTCATAAAGCACGACTAAATCAGAGCTCCTTACAAAATACATTTATGTAGTATAAATGTTAATATAGATAACTTGTATTCTCCGCTTTTCCTACTGTTATTTTTTACTTTTTTATGTGAGTATTTTCCCTGCTAACAGAACGAACGCACGGTGGTTTCACTTTACTGTAGAATAGAATGTATATAGTCTAATTAAATATTTAAACTGAAATTTACGAAGCTTTCATTTCAACACTACTTTGCTTTATACATTAAGAAAACATGTTTTTTTTTAAAAAAAAAACTGTATTTATATTACGTGTTCCAGGAAATATGATCAATATTTTTTTCAAAAAAAAATTATACAGAGAACATGTTTTTGTGTAAGTGGTATATTCTACTTTTACCTCGATTTTTGAGACGATTTTTATAATTTTCTGCAAAAAAGCTGTTAATCGATCCATTTGAGGTTTTACATATATATTTATTGATATTTTAAGATGTTGTATTAATTTTTTCATATAGAGAACTTTATTCTTTACAAGTAATATGAAGTATTAGATATAATAATTTTTTTATTTAAACAATTTTAGCAATGTTTTCATTTAGTTATTTTTTTCATTTAAATAATTTATCAGATTACAAGAAATATATCCAATGATTATAAAAAATGCTAAAATTTCCAAATTCCAAATTTATAATTTTTGATGAAGTTTCATTAACGTTTTGAGAAAATGTACATCTTCTTTTGACCTATTGTGGATATTTTTATTTAATTGCTTTATATAAATTATCTAACTGAGTAAAGTATCTCTTGGTTTTGATATTTTTATTAGATTTCAGGAACCTGTTTATAGTGATTAAAGAATTTTTTGAAATTTTCCTCATTTAAATAGTTTAGTACATGAATTCCTAATAAAACTTATATATTTATTTTGCCTGTTCATTGATTTTTTCCGAGTCTTTTTTATATTTTTTCTTTTTTGTACATTCTTAAATATTTCCATTCCAAACTTTATTTTTGTTATACCTGTAACTTCTGTTTATATATATATATATATATATATATATATATATATATATATATATATATATATATATATATAATGCGTACTGCTTATGCAAACTAAGTATTTGCTTAACAAAGCAATAAGAAAATTAAATATTTGAATTAATCCAAAATTGTAATTATGTTCCAATTTTAAGAATGTTATAAAATGTATTTATTTATTTACAGTGAAATTGTAGTAAATGCATTAAGAAACACTCAAGTACATCTAAACCTATCACAGTATCCAACATGCCCTCGTTTAATGAGACAACCAGAAATACCAGCACAGGTTCTACCTGTGCATTACGATGGAATGGTGAGTTGATGAAATTGATTATATATTGAACATATCATATTTGAAGAATATATTGTTAACAATGGATTAGTGTGAATATTTATTTTGAGTTTGATATTATATTATGAATTATTTTATTCATATATTTAAATAGACCGGCGGAACATTGTTCACATCAACTCCCAACCACCAAATCGGCATTGCACCATCAGTAAATACCGGTGAAAAACGTCTGCTCGTCAAAGTCATCGGAGCTAACTCACTAAAAAAACTAGAAAACGCATTAGTTGAACCTTACTGCGTTGTAGAAATGGATGAACCGTTCCAGAAGAATCAGACGTCTGTTAAGAAAGGCACTGATAATCCGTTATGGGATGAACATTTCTTATTGTAAGTGAAGGTTTTTTTTTATATTAGCTATATATTTATGTCAAAATATAATTATATGATTTATAGAAAATATTCACAAATTATTTCATTTACATATAAAGGATATACGAAAATAGGTTCTAATGGAATTTAAGTTATAAGAAGATAATATTTTAAACATTTATTAATTTATTATTAGGTTGAGTACATTTTCATGTATTTATTATAACATATTGACATTATAAAATATTATTTTTCTACAGTGATCTTTCATCTAATACGGCAGAATTATTGTTTGAAGTTTATGATCGTGCCAACAAATCGAATAGATTTCTTGGATTGGGTATTGTGGGCGTTGAAGAACTACTTATAAATCCATCACAGAGACAAATTATTTCATTACAGAGCAGACCATATGAAAACGATGATGTTTCGGGAACATTAACCGTCGAGGTATAAATTTTATCTTTTCTCTCCATACACACACACAAACGCACATATGCACACACAAAGGTTATTTTTTTATTGTGTGCAGTTCCTATTCATCGAAGGTGCTGATATTCCTGTAATTGGAGTTAAACCTTACAAATTAAAAGAAACAATAAGAACTGTTTCACCAACAGGACAGCAATTAATCACAACCAAAACAACATTTGCTAATGGTACGTTTTCAACAAAAGGTCAGTTCTGTTTTGATTTTTTTTTCATATTTTTGAAATTTATTAAATTCATATATGGATAATTTATATTAAATTCATATATGAATAATAATTAATTATGTCTACTTTTATTTTTTATTATTTTTATCCATAAAACTGTGTTTGTTTTTATATTTTACAAGTTAATATAATTTATTTTTCAGACACAAGTTTGACAAACGGCTCGGCTGATTTAACTGATTCAGCATTGAAAGAACTCGAGCGAAATAAACAGGGGAACAATGCAAACAAGAGCACACTGATCATTCATAGTGTACATAGAGTATGTATTTAGAATCATTATGTTATATTGTTTAAAATTTCGTTTTTCAGAGTTTTTTTTTTCATTAGTCCATAGAAGTTTCTAATATATAAAAATCGTGTCTATGTAAAAATCAACATACTGTATAAATTTTTTTAAACTACTTATGTTTACTTAGTCAACAGTCAGCGTGTTAAGCATTTAAGACTTTTATTTGATTAAATTTTTAAATCACTATTTCATACAACCATTATATTTATGCACGATTTTTATTTCTTCAAAACTAATATTTCATGTATGTTATCAAAATGCTAATTCATTTTTTCCTTCTCTATTAGCAACCATTCGAACGACATACGATTAAGGTAAGACATTTTAACAATCTTCATTATTTTCAAAGAGTAAACGTTTTCTTAATAATTCATTTTAATGTGTATATTTTAAGTTAGATAAGAATTATTTGGTTTTCAAAAAATTTAAATGCAAACAAATTATATACAAATTACTTGTATATTTTTATAATACAATCTTTAGGTAATTAAAATTGATATATATATATTAAAGACAGTATTGAATAACACAGTTATTTAAAATAGTTTTCTTTTAAAATTTTCTTATCTAACTGTAGAAATACAATAAGCTTATTGACTGATTTTTTTGTAAAATTTAAAATAATTTTTGATTTGAAGAAAAACTAAAGGTTTGCGCGTGTGATTTGAATTTTCGCATGTGTTTTTATACTAATTCAGATGGAGCAACAGAAAGATGGCACTTTTCAAGAAGTTATGACACCAGAGGGACTGGAGAAAACCGAAACTCAGGTTTGTTTTTCTTTACTAATTTACTTTGTACTAACACTTCAGCCTTTATTAAAACATCCAATAATTAACTATTGTCTATTTTGAAACTTTTATATACATTTCAATGAAAAAAATATTTTTAGAGAAAATTCAATATGATAATCAGTTATTTATCAATTAATAAAATCTTCTTTATTATAATAATAAATAAGAATAAAGTTATATACAATTTATAAACAATATATATTTCTAGATTTCTAACATGAAACTCTTACTTTTAGTTGTTATCTGATATATGTATATATATTAATTCTTGTTTGTATTATTTTCGATTTTAGGCTGGCGAATTACAAGTGACTAGCAACAATACAAACACATCCATCCAAAGTAATACATTACCGAGAGATGGGGAACGTGGCCGGTCGAGGAAAAAAAGAGACTTTTTCGGTACGCTCAGGAGACGTTTAGGCAAATCTGCTACGAGATCTAAAAGTGCAGGCCGAGATGAGGACGGACGCATGGACGATGATCCTACGCTAAATAGATCGATTTCAGCAGATAGAGGGAGGAACGGTGAAGAAGGTATTCATTAAAAAAACATTTTAATAAAGACTAAAAGGTATATATACAAATAAATACAATGCTACTAGTGCTGATTGAAATGTCACATACATATGTAGAAAGCACTAGAAAATTTTTGTTTTACATTTTTTCTTTTATAAATTTTTAAAGTATTATCTGGTACAACAATACCAAGAGTATTTAGTAGGACTTTAATTAAGTGTACATGAATATTGAATATTTTTAAATTCAAATTTAGTATCTTTAATTCAATTTTGCTGTTATTTTTTTGATCTTCGACTTTACCTGATTAAAAGTTTAGATTAAAAAATGTGTTTTTAGTATCAATATTTTAAGTTTATTTGATTTTGATTACATTTGTATGATGATGTTTATCTCAAAAAAAAAACTGTTAACAAATCATAGATGTTCTAATGACATCCTTGATCTATATACTTCATTAAACTCAGAAATAACTCCACTTTTCTTCAAATAATGCAACACACGTTTCATTGTACCTATAATTGATTTTTCTCAAAAAAGTAGTATTCTTTCAATTATATAGTTATTTTTTAAGCAAGGTTCTGTGAATGATCATTAGAATTTCTGTGAAAAATCACTAAATGAGTAAACAAAAAAATTTTAATTTATTTTTATACCATTTTAACGTTTTGATAAATAAGGGGGTTATTTAAAATATAAAAAATTGGAAATTTCTTTGAGAAAAAAGGATTTAAAAATATTACATTATACTAAAAAGAATATAATGAAATTTAAATACAAGTTAAGTACTGTTCACAATATTTTAATTCTGGAGGAAAATGTCAAAAACAAGTATATAACTTCACAGCATGATCTTCAAAGGCAAAAATAAATTTTTAATTTTTATTTTTCACGCGCATTTTTTCATTTGGCTCTTTGAACACATTTGCTATAGATATATAATTAAATACTTGTTAATAAAATCAAATGGATAAATTTTTTAGATTAATATTAAATATAAACATAAATGTTAATTATTGTATTTTGAAACTGTTATATGTCTTATTAATGCATGCTTATTATTTGAAATAAAATCTTTAAATGTGCCAGCTTCAATTGTCCTAATGCCTATTATTTATATATATTGTAGTGGAAAATAATTTAATATATACAGTAAATTTAATATCTATAACAAAATTTAAAATTATTTTATTCAAAATGTATTCAAATGATCAATTTTAATATATTAAAAGATGAAATATAGTTCAATAAATTATTAAATTGATTTAATAAGCTGTTTTATTTTAAATCTATTTAACTTTCCACTACTCTATATATCTGCAATTTGTCTGTTCAGTCTGTGATAACGAAAATATTAATTTAAAAGTTGATAGCGCTACTTAAACTGTTTTTTTGTGGTTTTAAATATTTGTTTGCGCTTTATATTATTATTTTCGCTTTCACGACTTTCTTTTATAGGCTATCGCTTAACTGTACCAACAATAAATAAATCTTTAGGCGAATCCATTTCTCGCCGTTCAAGTTTGTCGGAAGCATCGGGTGTGAGCGGTGCCTCAACAAGAACGTACCTGAATGAAGCGAGCACGCTCGTGCTTGAAACATTAGAGAACGGTGTCAAAAAACGTTATCTGGTCCCATTGTCTTTGGCACAAAGGTCTAGGTGGCGCAAGAAAGGTGTAAAATTGCACATCTTTAATGATCATACTTTCGTCGCCAAACATTTAGCAGGGTAAACAAGTATTCCATTTATATAATTGCTTTTTAATTATAAAAGATCTATTAGTTTATTTATTGGAAAAGTTGAAACTAAAAAAGGTCTAAAATATTGAACGTATATTAAAGAATGTGTTTTAAATTTATATATATATATAATATATATTTGTAAAAAATATTTAAAAAAACTGGTGATTATGGTTTATTAATAATTGTTTAATTTACGAGCAGATATCAATGTATTAGTAAATAAAAAAAATTTTTCATAATTTTCAAAGTGAATTTTAAAACTATATTATTTTCTTTATAAATACAGAATATTTATAAATGTATTCTTTATAACCAATGACTACTTTATAGATTTATATTTCAGTATTACGATATTGTGTTATTGGAAATAATTTACTGTCATAAAAACAGTATTTTAATATTATAAAACTGTATATATAAATGAACTTTTTTTTTATTGACTTATATGAATTATACTTATAATTTTCTTTTTAGTGGCACAGTATGTCAAGTTTGCAGTAAAAGTATTGCACGACGAATAGGAAAGCAAGGTTATGAATGCCGTGATTGTTTCATAAAATGTCATAAGCACTGTCACGTTAAAATCATTGATAATTGCCCTACATCCACGATCCATAACATGGAACTGTAAGTATTATGATCGCAAGCGATTGGTGCTGGATTATTTCATTTTTGAGGGTATCATGCTACATTCATATGAACATTTTTCATTGTTATTATTATTATGTCATTACGATTTATATCATTATTTTCCATACACGATTACTAATCATTTTTTGCAATTCAACTGTTTTTAGGTCTTACTACATCAGGCCGCAGTAAGTATAGTAAAACCTAAAAACAATTGAATTGGCCAACAACATTACATTGGCACAATTTCTTAAATTTATATACATATTGAAAGCCTTTTCAAAATCATTTATACAATAAATATACAAATACTTATCTAACACACACATTTACAACATAAAACACCCATAATAATAATATTAAAAAAGCATAGTACATACTTTGCATAAAACATGCATACATATGTAAAATTTTAGAATATATTTCAATTAAAATAAAAAATTTATTAAAATTATAAAAATATATGTATATAAAAAAAAGGAGAATAATTTTTATAACTTTCAATTTAAAAATAAATGTGTTAAAATACTAAATATAAATGAACAATGATCCATATTTGTTGATCGTATTAGAAAATTTAAGTTCTAAAAGTAAAAAACAAAAATATTTCTTTGTGACATTTTTAAAATTATAAAAAATAAGTTTTTCCAATATATAGTAAAATGATTTTATTTTATAAGCCAATTTTTCATGAATTGTTTATTTAAAATCTTAAGAAAGATTTTATTACACGTCTTTTATAAAATTATTTTAAAGAGACAGGAGTTGAGACTTAATTTGTATACATGTATTATTATCCATCGATACAACACACAAGTTTTCATACTGATCCAGTAATTATACTAAACACAACACAAGATCATAACATCTTTAGCAAAATACATAAAAATATAAGTAAGTGAAATGTCGAATTTTAAAAAGGCTTCAGTAGAAAGTCATGTGGTGTTTGTCTTGTGAAAATGCACGAAATTATTTAACGTACTGTAAATAGCACATGTATATCTCTATCTACTATTTGGTGTTTTGATTTACTTTTTTATATTAGATAAATCAGTGATCAAAATGCCCATTTTTAAGATTCCACATGTTGTTGCATGTAAATATGTCAATTATTTTTCTTTATTACCAATAAATTATAAAAAAATAAACATTCTTGTTAAAAGATGTGAAAATTGTTACACAAATTATTATATTTTTCACAAATACTAAAAAGGATAATGAATTATTGTCAAAAATATTCATTTTTCTTTTAGGTAATCTTTGAAACTTCAAAGATTACCTAAATTACAATTTATGTTTGTAATTTTTTAATTATACTGATTTTAAAAATGGGCTGAATCATTTTTATTCTTTTATTTTGTTTCTCATCATACAATCATATTTGAATATATAAATATAAATAATAATATCATGTAGTAAACGTAATAAACTATATTATTTTTGTTCATATACTAATAATATTTATTTTGTTCTATGGGTCTCTCCTACCTGTCTTGAGTGAATAAATTGTTGAAAAGGGTAAGGTGTGTTAGAAGTCATTTGCATGTTGTGTTGTCAACATTATAGTCATGTTTGATCATCATAATTTAATTACTGTTGCATGTCAAACAATATGACATATGGTTGAATTTTTCTTTTCTTTTTTCTTGCAGTGAATTGATAAATCCATTGAAGTTAATCGATGATGGTTGCATTATATCATGACTAAATTTTTCTACATGCTACCTTCATGCACGTTTTTTAAATATCACCATATATTTACTTTATAATTAACAGTCTTCACTCAACTTATTCATCTCACAGATATTGTTTGAAACATGATGCTTGTGTGAATGTTAATAGTTTTTCAACCTCTCATTTCAAATTGAAATCAATTTTCTGTTCAAATAGGTCGTACATCACGAGTCCATACACTGACAAGAATATTCGAATGCTTTGAAAAGTAACCCATCTACCTTCAGATGAAACTATTCATAACTGCCTAATTTAGAAGAAACAAAATACATGACGTTTTGCTAGCTGTAGCGTTGTTGTCTAAATAAAAATTATATAAAATAAAAAAAAAATATAAAAACATATATATATATATATAAACAGAATTAGCGTACTTTATCATCAGCTGTGTTTAAAAGAATTCGTTTCATAAAGCGTTTTTCTTTGCGTTCAATTTTTGCAAACAGTACAACTTGATCCTTACGCATTGAACGTGAATACAGCTGAAAGAAGCGAGTTGTTAATTTTTTTAAAATAAAATATCGGTATTTTCATATTTTTAAGATCTAACAGACATATTTAAATATTATTTAAATAATTTCTAAATTAGTACATAACGCAGATTAATATATATATATATATATACATATACTTTCGAAATATTAATTTTAAGTAAATTTTTACAAATGAATATTTATATTGTCACAAACTTAAGATTATTATTTGCAGCTATTTCTGTATTTTCAGTGAATATTTAAATGATGCACAAATTGAAAATATTTCTTTAAGATAATTTAAACGAAAACCGAAAAACGAACGGTTCGATATTTATAGATCTGTGCACAATTAATTATAGCTCTTAAGTAAATCTTTTTTTATATATATGTATAATTATGCTTTTCGTTCAGGTAGCAGTTTCTAATTACGGGGATATCTGAATATTGCGGTATTGCAAATAATATTTTTTTAAACCATTTCCTTTTATGTAAAGAATGAACTTCAGGTACAGTGTATGAAAATAATATGTATGATCATTCTTTTTTTTAATATGTATATGGGTTTTATCAAGTTTATTCTTTACAAGTTATTTTATTTAAATTAGGTTTTAATAGTTTTTGTTTTGTTTATGAAGTCTTACTGTTATATATGTATTTAAATACTTTATTATTTTCATTTAAACTCGATATTTAAACTCGACCAAATTTATAAAATTTATTAAATTAGAGAATGTTGTTAATGTGTGGTATGAGGCAAAAGTAATAATTTAAAAATATATGGTGATTATATATTTTCACATACATTTAATAATTGTTGTTAATTTTATTTCTGAGTAAATATTTAATTGTAATTAATATATATATAAATATATTATTTTTTTTGGATACAAAGTGCAGATTACACTGGAAATACACATGAATCCATCTGTTATTTTTCAATACATCTGCCCTTTTTTATAATTGCCTGATGTATTATTTGTGTGATAAGTGCCTAATAAAATAATTTCAAAAATTCTATTTTTTATTCCCATTAATACTTATTATTTCAGTATATATGAGGTGAGTAATAAAAGACAGAAAAAATATGATTAAGTTATGTATAGTTAGGTATTCTTTTTTAAACAAATTTATTGCATTTCTTATTCCATATATGAAATGATTTAAGCATTCATAATTAATATAATACTACTGATTGTTTTGGAACTGTGGCTGATTCACTTTACACAAATGAATTTTCACCCCAACACCACAATATTATGGTGAAAATTCATTTGTGTAATACTTTTTTGATCATTTTTTTAAAAGTGTAAACGTCATCAGAGCCTTTTTCTTAAGGCTTTGATGATGATAACATCGTCATCGAAATAGGTATTAACTCATTATTGTCATAACAAAGGATAATAAATGTTCATTGAACCTTTTATAACAAATTGTGGTGTTGGGGGTGAAAATTCATTTGTGTTTTTCATAATTGACTTATTTGATGTAATTGAATAAAATTCTCCTCAATAAAAGTATTTAAATAAATTGTTTTTTTTTAGAAATTTTAAGTATGTATATATTTCATTTAATTTATGATATGAATAAAGTTTTGTACAGAATATTTACAAAAAAATGTTTTTTTTCACTGGTCTATACGAATGTCAAATTATAGGAATAAATATTTGGAGGCTGATTACTAGTTTTTTGGTGCGTTTGTATATATAAATATATATATATACTGTAATTTTAACAGTACACAAAATAATTATATTGAACGGCTTGAGTAAACGTGAAATAAAACGAACGATGTGCCATCTCTGTTTTATGAAATAAAATCATGAATTATATATGTATACATCAATATAAATAATGTGCATCATAATTGCATTAGAATATTAACTCTAATTATATATAGAGCCGATGTCAATGACAAAATAGGAAAAAAACGACGTAGTGGACATGAAAACAGTAAATCGATATTCCCAAACACAATCTTTTTGTGAATGTACGTGTAAACAATAAAAAGTTCAGTGTACGTTTAAAGTGATGAGTGTCAGACCGTTCAAACCGAAATTCTTGAAACCATCGACGGACCTCGCGTATTTAGACAAGAGAGAACCGGTCGTCGACAATGATGTAACCGAATTCGTTTACAACAAGAATCATTCGTTGTCAATAGAAGCGCAACGACAGAAGCTGCCAATATTCACGTACAGGAATCACATTTTGTATCTATTGGAGAATAATCAGTGTCTCGTGTTAGTTGGTGAAACAGGCTGCGGGAAAAGCACGCAAATACCGCAGGTGAGACAGAGATCACTACAAAATATACCTATGCACACACACACACACACGTACAACTAATATATATTTGTCATCATATGGTTTATGTACATATTTATGTGTATGTACATATATATATATATCTATATATATATATATATATATATATATATATATATATATATATATATACATACATATGTTTAAATCTATATGATTTTAAAAGGATTGCATCATGAGAGCACATCTCGTAGTTTAGTAATGCATAAGCATGACTGAATACTACGTAAAAGTATGGCCCTATAAAGGTTCATTATTTCGAGCACCTATTTAAAAGTGTGTTTCATATTGAAAATAGATACATTTTTAGTGTCTGACAAACGTTCATTTATATATTAAATATTTTCCTGTAAATCAATATAATATTTCAAACACTTTTATTTCACAATCATATATTTATATATACTGTTAATCTTATTTATTATCCAGTGGCGTATTTAATTATTCATATGGTAACGTAAGGTAATGAAAAATGTTTTTAAATAAAATTAACAAAAAGATTTTAAATACGTAGAATATTTTTTATATATTTGACATTCATCTTACTATAAAGTATATCTGTATGTTAGGTCGAATAATTAAGTTCGCTAAAGTTAATTAATTAAAACGCATCAATGGATTTTATCCTGCTAGTTATAGTTATCACAAATGTAGCTAAAGTAAAAGATTAAAATTATGTTAGTGAAGTACATTGAAGACAATTTATCTTATTAAAAAGAGATGAATGATTATATATATATATATATATATATATATATATATATATATATATATATATATATATATCCAATTATGATTGTACAATATTAAAATGAAAAGGATTCAATTTACTGTATTCGAAATTGGTTTTATAGTTACGTATGAATAAATTGAACTAGTAAAAGGATTACAAATGTTCTGCTGTTTTAAATTGATTGTTGTGTTTATAATTGTTATTGACATAAAATATAAAATTAAATAATTAACCGTTTTTAGTGATTGTTGTTGAACTGAAGTTTTTATTTCATTGATGTTGTGTTCGATTCTATACAGAACAAAAATTCATTTTTTAGAATTTCTTTAATTACTCGTACATTTTGTAAAAATGTATAGTTGATATACATTATTTATTGATATTATATACATTATTATTTGATAGGTAATATTTATAGTTATTTAAATATAAAACAAAATAAGCGACTTTATATACTGAAAGTAATTTAGTAACGAACATTTTACACGTAAAACCAAGTACAGAGAGTTATTTTTATTTGCAGCTTTAGTAGTTCATTTATCGAATGGTATTAATGTAATTGAATTTTTAATGTAATAGAAATATTGATTTAGATTTGAATATTATACGAATACAGAGTACAAAAAACTGAATTTCGTTTCGTATAATTAGATTAAAGCAAATTATTTATTTTTTTCGATATTACTGACCATTTTTGATAGATATAAGTGTAAGTAATCCTAACATTAATTTTTATACATATATTTTTGTCTAGTTATAATTTCTAATGTTCGTTAATATTAAACTTGTTTCTCAATTGCTAATTCAAATCGACTTTTATATAAAAAATATTAATATTTCGTAGGTATTTATCATGTGTATTTTTTTTTAATTTTAGTTTTTTTCTATAACTCATTTATTTAAAAGCACAATATATCATTCTGTAATTATTTGCATTTAGAAAATAATTTTAGTAAAATTTCGGTAAATAATTTAAGATATTTTGAAAAATATTCTTTTTCCAAATAAAATTATGGAAAAATAAAATTTACATGCGAGTAAAAAATAATTTAAATAATGTCATTAAACAAGATTAATCGATATTAACAGTATTAGATAAATGTTTGATGATTTTACAGTAATCATATCGAACTATAGTAAATAAACGAGTTTTATATATATATATATATATATATATATATATATATATTTATATATATGTATGTATATATATATATATATATATATATTAGGTTGGCAAGTATCTCCCTTCCGCTTTTTTTTTTTTTTGTACATAGCTGCGAAATTCAAAAGACCAGAAGGCGGAAGGGAGATATTTGCCAATCTAATATATATATATATATATATATATATATATATATATATATATATATATATATATATATATATATATATATACACATACACACACACACACACATATACATACATACAGGGATACCTCGCATAGTGCGGCTAATGGGCTTTTTTACACTAGTCAACATGCATACAGTATTCACGGCCCATTACCGCTCGTCTCGCACGCTCTTACCCGAAAAGTATTTTATTTTTTTTTAGGTGGGTGATTTTGACGATAAGAGGGTGTGAGACGAGGTAATGGACGTGAATACTGTATGCATGCTAACTAGTGTGAAAAGGTCCAATCAGTTCCACAGATTTATCGGACTATTTGAAACCGGACTAATCGAAACATTAACTAAATACAAAAAACGTTAATTGGTTTCAAGCAATTTTTTTCCTGTTTTTCAGTAAATAAAACGAGAGTAATATATATTCAAATGTTTGTATGTATCAACAAAACAATCAGGGGTTTATACATTCATTTTAAAAACATTTTCAATTAAAATTTAATTATCAAAAAATCAACTTTACTCTAGAATTACGAATCGAAAACTAATAGAAAAAGAAAAGACCACAAAACTAGAACCTCGCATGCGATGCGTATAATGTGCGTATGTGCAAACTTTTTTTTGGAAATTTCAAACCGTACTATAGTGAAATCGTACTAATCGAAGCCGCACTTTGCGAAGTATTCCTGTATATATATATATATATATATATATATATATATATATATATATATATATATATATATATATATATATATATATATATATATATATATTAAGTTTGTGATTATTTTTGAAAAAAATGTTTATTTGTATATAAATATATGGATAAGAGTATCATATATAAAAAATATTTATATATAAATATTTAAATAAAGATATATTTAATAAAAATGATATAAGTTTTTTTAATACGGTTTAACAGTGGGCGACATGTTTTATATTTTTATTTTCTTGATATTTGGCTGTACTGTATTTTTCATTTCTTTTTAAAATAATATTTATTTGAACTACATTTTAATTAAGAATGAAAGATTTTTATTTGTGCATTTTGTAGCCTATATTTTTTTAAATATTCTAATATATATATATATATACATATATATATATATATATATATATATATATATATATATATGTATGTATGTATATTATGTACATACACTGACGTGTGTAAATCATCGCCATATGGGTAACATAAGCAACTTTTTGATATAATTCAATAAGTCGTTAAATAGATAAAAAAAATATTTCATTGGAAATACATATAATGAATAGTATATTTATTATCAGTTAAATATTTTTTTTTAATTTAACGACTTCATTGAATTATATCAATAAATTGCTTATGTTACCCATATGGCGATGACTTATGCACGTAGTGTATATATATATGTTTTTTTATTTAAAAAACTTGATATTTCATTAATTATGAAAATTTTATATTATAAAATATATTTTTTAATTTGAATATTTATTATAAACAAAGTCATAAAGACAATAAAAATATATGCTCACTGAATAAAAATCAAATGTTTTAATTTATTTTGTATTCTTGAATACATATATATATATATATATATATATATATATATATATATATATATATTTGTGTGTAACATATTTTTTTATAAACCGGATAGGATATAATACTTTATCACAAGTTCAACAGTAATTTACATACGCATTTATTATGAAATGGTACTGATTAAGTACATGGTAATATACATATTTTTTATAGTTTGCCTTTTAATCTTTATTATTAACATTTTTTTGCGAAATAAAATTTATTATATATGCATGTGTGTATGTATATATATATATATATATATATATATATATATATATATATGTAATGTATCATAGTTGTTGAATTAGTAATTGCTATTTATATTATTGTTAATTATTTATTCATAATACTTAATGGATTATGGTTCGTGTAAAATGTACGAACTAATACATTTTCAGTATCTGTATACACTTTATTACAATACATTTTTATGTGAAATAATAGAATTGTTTTTCAATGTTTTAATTGAAAACAATATGAATTTAAGTACAAAATAATTTCGTTTTAAACGTTTTATAGTTACTTTAAAATCAAAATTAATTTATAAACTCGTTTCATTTTTTCCTGGAATAATATTGATCAGTTTTGCTTTTATGTAAGTTATTTTATTTAAAAAAGTACATTTAAACGAAAGAATTAATGAATTCCTTATTGATTTATTTTAAAAAAATATTTACAAACAAATATTTTTTCTGATAGACTCTATTAATATTATTTTTTGAGTGTAGATAAGATAAAACGTGAAAATTGTAATATATTTCCACGTATTTTTTTGTAATATACTAGTTTCAATGTGTGTTTTAATAAATTTTATTTGTTTATTTATTTATTTATATATTACTTTTTCCTTTGAAATTAAACGATAACATATAGAAGATAATTTTTTTAATATAAATAAAAATATAGCCTTGTAAAACCCATAAAAACATATGAACCACGTGAGTGGATTTCTGACCCATTAGTAGAAAACCACAATTACTGATAAAAAATATCAATGATAATGTTTTCAATATGTATTATATACAAACACTTTATTCTACAGGTACTGCATTCAACTGCTTGCTACCGTTAACGTATCGATAAATGAAGAGAACGCAAAAAATAAATAATATCAATAAATTACACATCTAGAAGTCTAAAAATTCTTAAATCGCCCATCGATAAACGACGATTTTAAATCTAGTTTTAAAATGGTTTCGGTTTAATTAACATATTTTGTTTCTGTAGTGATAAATAATTTCATAAAATGTATTTGTATTGATGGTTTTTCTTATCAGTAATTTTTGTGTTTGTCTAGTAGTGGTTTCAGATTTTTTTCATAAATATATTTACATATATTTATATCCTATACAGATGCATACTTATGTATGGAGATGTATCCGTATATACGTATATAAAATATATATGAGCGATAAAAATTTAATAAAATAATTAATAATGATCGATATAAACAGCTCGGTGCGTCTTCTGACATAGCAAAACGGTTGCGATGGAATAAAAGATATTTAAATATCGGAAATAAAAACGTTAATAGCAGGTTATAATACACGAATATAAAATATTCAAAGTTAACCAACAAAACATAATGATAAAGTGATACGCAAAGTTTTATGAAATCGTAAATCGTTTTAAAAATAGTAAAATGGTCGGTCCGTCGTCGCAGATCAGTAAAATATTATTAACGTTACTAATTTCGGTGCTACTGTTTTTCATATACATGGACGTACAGTTGTATCTTCGCATAAAACATTATCCGATCGGAAGGACTTTCCATCAAGTCGACACGTCGCCGATCTTCATATCTCTCGAACACACCTCGCGCTCAAATGCCATCGATTTTAATTCAAGCGAACTATTGACCCATCGTACTTCGAATATGAAAAATTTCGCCGAGACCAGTTGGGTCGGTTGCGAAATCTCGCCGTTGTGCGACGTGACCGTAAAAGCTCTATTACTCGATCACACGAACCATTATCTCTTTAGTCCGTTGGCGACGATCGTCGACGACGTGTTGTCGATTTCGAAAACATCGTGGATAACGCCGAACATGATCAGTGCGTTCCATGTGTTCGTAGCCATTCTTGCCGGGAAGTGTATATCGGGCGATAGTCTCGTTTCGCGACGGTTCGGCGTCGTTCTGTTCCAGATTCGAACGTTTATGGACGACCTCGACGGTCACGTCGCAAGGAAACGAAAGCACGTCCGTGGAGAACGATCCGAAATCGGCACGTCCGGATACTACGTCGACGGTCTGTGCGACGGTCTCGGTTGCATCGCGTTGATGCTCGGCGTGTTCGTGTACCTAAAAAACAATCCTCCGAGACGCGGTTATATCCAATTGCAGGCTGTGCTAACGACCGACGTAAAGAACGGAAAAACGGACGGTGTAGTGTATAAAGCGAAAGTGACGACGAAGAAAGTGGCGCGTAAGGTCGGCTGTTATTCCGCGCAGTTATTACTCAGCTCTACGTTGTGGAACAGGTACATCGCCTTGTACCAGGATATGCTCGAAAGGGACAACGTCACCAAGATACAGTTCATCAAACAGAACGCGATGTTCAGGAGTACGCTGTTCTTTTCGGTCGCCTGGCTGTGGCGGATAGTAAATGTTCACAACATGATACACATTCTGTTATTAGCAATATTCTGTGACAAGTTGTGGGAATATTTGCGTGCCGTACAGTATATCGGTTTTGTTATACTGATATGTGTGATTTGTATCACCGAGATGCATATTCTAGAAGCCCAGAATTTTATATTTAATAACTTGACTGGGAACACTACGTCTCTGTAAAATAAATCTGGTGATAGTCGTTTTTCCCTAATTATTATATTTAACTTGTTTAGTAAAAAAAAAGTACGTTACAAATTGAAATGAAACTTGAATACAATGGCCAAATTATTATATTTGAAAAAATCAAATGATATTTAAGTACCCTGAAAAAAACACATTAACTATAACCTTAAATAATGTTTATGAAACAATTATATTTTTTCATGAATTTCGAAAATATTTAAAGTTTCTAGTATTCTCAATTTATACATATGTCTTTTTAAATGCTTGAATTTTATATAATAAGTGCACTGAATAAATATTAAAATTATATATATATATATATATATATATATATATATATATATATATATATATATATATATAAAAGTCTTCGTATGAAGCAAATGTTTCATATTTTCGTCCTAATTCTAGGATTTGTTATACTGTTATAGATGCGTTATTTTAAATTATATTATTTACCTGTTGATATTATTTTCCTAATGTCGTTAATTAAAATACACTGTCGATGTTTATTTAATTTAAAAATAAAATTCGTTTTAATTAAATTTTTATTGAACATAATTTACTAAAGAGATATTTATTTTTTCACAATTAATAATGTTATTGATTTATATCCGTGAATCATGTTCACGCATGAATAATGCATTTCTGTTGAAATTAGTATTAATCAATTAACGGAGGATGTTTATATTAAGAAATTATTTCATGAGTACAATATTATAATTGTATACTTTTATTATATTTAAAAATATTTTTTATACAATTTTTTACTCGTATATACACAAAGGAATATATATATATTGTAAATTTCGATTGTTGATAGAATATAAAGTGTGTAATTAATTGAAACTGAAATTTTCACGATAAATAATTAGATAATAATATTACTAACAATTTAATATGGTTAATTTACTTGCCGATTTATTAGCAAATACAGTTTGATTTTAATTTCAAAATAAATGTCTAATTTGGCTAAGAATGTAATTATTTTATACGTTTTATATAATTCTTAAGTGAATTATACATTGTTAACTACCGATAATTACAAAAAAAATATTCTCTCTGAAATAACATTACTGAATTCTCAAATGAAATAAAGTTAGTTTAATAATAATGTGAATGAAGGTTCCTTGTTAATTTGAAATGATTTATTTTAATCTCATATAAAACTACCTAATTATTATACTCATTATTTTTATATTTTACTTCCATTTTCGATTAGTTTTAAACAGTTTTATATATTTCAAATTTATTAGTTATTTTAATATTTTTTCTGAAAGATATCACACGTGACATCATGCGATAATTTCTTCAGGTTCAATTTTATTGTTAACTATACATTTATCTTAAAAGTTGTCCAAAAACATGCACACTTAATGTCAGATATATTTAAATTATTTTTGTTGCAAACATCTCGAGTCGTTGATTTTTTTATTTTACTATATTGTATTTTTTACCAATTTATTTTTGCCGATTATGATCGTGTCATACAAATATGCAAATAGAGATGGTTTGCAATATACGAGTAGTTCAATTACTAAGCTGCACCTACAGTTCGGTGATTCTTCGAAATACATTCGCTAAATATATTTCATAGAAATAACATACAATTTATAATTTTATATACCGATGATCAGTTTAATATTATTTATTTATTTTATTTAAAAAAAAAACACTCCACAACTTGACTCCTGTTAGTTGTCAGTCTTGTTCGTACAATAAAATTATGTTACTTAAAAAGATTACTTCAAATTTTTTTAAATACGAATGTACAGAAATTACAAAAGCAAAACAAAATCATTTCATATTTGTAGTTACATAAACCAAAGAAATTGCTAAAACATCATTTTGTAAAATATCTAAAGATATTATTTACAGATTTAATAGAGTAATGTATTTAGTTTTTTATAAATTTTTAATATAGCTTTGCTTTAATTTTTTGATATATGTTGAAAAATTAATATTTCAAGTTTTCTTCATTTCTTTCCACTCGTTCATTTCTCATAGATCTTCTTGCACGTTGTTTAATAGATTTCCCAAAACTGATTTGGTTTATTTTAATACTTTATTTGCGTATTATGGAATATTTTATATGTTCAGTTCATTATCTGTGGATCGCAGAATATTCTCTATATAACCAATTTTAATATTCATTCGCAGAACATGAACGATTATATCGAATTTATAATTGGTATAATTATTTAATAACATTACTTAATCGTCAAGAATGGTTTTATGTAATTTAGATGTTAAGGATGAAACATTTCGCAGGCAAATTATTAAATTATTTAGAAAGCAGTCCGTGACCGATAATGGAAAAAATAAGAATTACTAATCATTAATGATAACTTTTTAATAATAGTCTCTTTGCTCTTCTTTCTCATAATGGTTGAAAACCTACCAAAACTTGTAAATGTACTACTGAATGGAACTGATTTCTATTACTAAATATTATTATTCTACCTCTGTATGATTATAAAAATAAATTGTTTATATTAATTTAATAACAATTAGAAATTAAGAAGAATTAAGAAGATTACTTTAAGTCATACACATATTTCTTGTTTTTGTTTCATATAAACACGAGTATGCTATATTATATATTCCTTTATTATGGTTTATTTTACCTATTTATAAATCAATATTAATCAGTATTATAATGTCTAAAATTACTTATTGTTACAAGCAACATTTAATGAAAATAAAACATACTTTTTAATATTTACTGTAATATTTTTACCTTCGTACAACATTATAGTGAATAAATCCATTTGACTGGAAAGTAACCGTACATTTCTCATATATTCTCTTGTATATTTTTAATGGTTTTGAAAAAAAATATTTTGTAAAATGATTACAGTAATTATATAATTCATAGTTTTTACTATAGAATATCAAACGTTAAATAAGTACATACATACATATTTTGTATTTATTATTTCGATATATTTTGCTTAAATATTTTAATCAATAATTCGTTTATAATACAGATTTAATGAGATAGTCATTGAATTGTACCTGAACAGATAATGAATATTTTTGCACAGTATTTATTTAAAACAATATTATTAATTATAATATATCTCTGATGGATAGGGAAGTCGCCTGTTGAAAATAGCATTTCAAAAAAGTGTATTTAAAGTTTTAATATGTTTAAATGTTTGTTTTTTTCACGAAGTAGTATATTATTATTACTTATACGATAATGTCTATGAAAATAAACAATTTATATGATTATAAATATTTAACTTACCGCTTATTAAATTTTTATCGTAAATAGTACCATCGATGACCGTATTTTTTTTTTACAAATCATCTTTAAGATGATTTTCCATCAAAATGTTTTGTCTGTTATAGCTTACCTTTATTTTTCTTAAAATTTTTAATACATACCCACACAATATTGAAGTATTTTTAAAACATACTCTCAAAATTCAACACAATTTTCATTTTTAATGATTTATTATATTTGAAAACATTTCAAGGACTTTCGTTTGTATTTGACCATCTCTTTATTGATGGTAATGAAATAGTTTGTTCGCAAATTCTTGTCACAAAAACACGTCTCTGAATAAATATTATGGATTGCACACAGATTTTGCATCACCTGTGAACTGTGTTTATTGTCATTGAACAGTTTTGTTTATATTTCAATTATCAAGGTCTTAAAATATTTTCTTATAATTTACTGATTGATTTCTATTCGTACACTATGATAAGTTCTGAACTTTTTTATTACCATGCATTATTGAAATGATATTTTGTAAATTAAATTCTTAATCCGTAATTGTCTTAACATTATAGGGAATTTATTAAGCTTCAAAGTTAAAAATAGAACAAGTTTTTTTATATAAAACACTAATAACATACAGAAATTGCAAATTTCTTAATTTTTTGATAATTGACAAGTCTGTAAAAAAAATAAAACGATAATAACGAAGAGGAAGAAAAATAATAAAGAGTGATGAGAGTAATAGAGTTTAGTTTCTAGAAAATCAATTAAAATTTTAATTTTCAATGATATATAAACCACACAATAGAAATTTAAATCTTCGTGAAGATAATTTTAAAGTTTAAATTGGTTGTATGAAATAAAAGATTGTAGAGGTTTCAAGAACAAACAATTGTGACATTGAATTATCGATTAAAATTTATTTATATGAGTTTATTTTTTAATTCATGTTTTAATATCCCTTGAATATTATTATTTCGCGATTTCTGATTACGTTGTCAGTTTATTGCCAATAATAAATTTTATATTGAAGTTTGCATTGTATTTTAACGATTTATATTATTTTAAAGATTGATAAATTGCTTTTGTAGTATGTTAATACACCATGTATATTATTATAAGAGTGTCATTAATTTTCAATACACTATTATAAAAGATGATATATGAAAAGGTTATATATATATATATATATATATATATATATATATATATATATATATATATATATATATATAACACATGTATGTGTGTGTGTCATTAAGCATAATTTAAATATTTTAGCTTGTTCTATATTTTTTTACATTTCAGTAATTAATTTCATGTTTCTAAATACTATTATTATAAAAGAGCGTAAATTTTAAATAATCATATTTTCGAACTCCATACTATTTTTTATATTTGAATGAGTTTATGTGAACATAATAAAATCCATGTTTGTAATAATATTATTTTAGGAATAAACAAGTTATTGATTACATACGACAATGAATTCTTGTGAAAAGCAAAAAAAAATGTTAGGTGAAATTAATCTTAAATTAAATATATTTCCAGATAATATTCAAGTATATATATATATATATATATATATATATATATATATATATATATATATATATATATATATATATATATATATATAACTGAGTGTATATTGTTTGTGATAAGTATATGTTTTTTTAATAAATGTTATAAATGGAAAACATAAAAATGTCAATAATTTTGATTACAAAAAATATGACTGATAAGCTAATATTCTAGGAATAATGCATAATCCTATTTCATTCCTAGTGTTTGTAGATGTTATTTGTAATCGAATTTATGTCAACAATTATATGAAAAATGATAGTATATTAGTCATGTAATCTTGTTTGGAGATATTTTTATTTACGATTGGATATTATTATCAGAAATCAAAACATCAAAGCTAGGGGGATACTATCTACAGAATAGTTACATGTGTAGTTTAATAAAAATATGTAGTTAATATTGTTTTCGTTCTTAAATTGAAAAAAATCCAATAATCAAAAATCAGTTATTGTATTTTGTTTAGTACATTGTTATCATTTTAAAATTTAATTTATTTGGTCCTATTAACTTGTAATTTTTAACTTTAGTCTGGAAAATAAATTCGTTTATGTACACAAAATATTATTTTTCAATGCCAAGTAACTTTTCTGTAAAGAATCTTCTGAATTTAATAATACATCTGTATCAATTGTAACAAAAATAATTACTTTTTAAGAAGAAGAATAAAACAACAATAAATGAAACATCCACTCATAGAAAATACTTTTAATTACTTTATGATTTTCTTACCGATCGTTTGATTTTAGTACCAAGAATTATATTGGATTTTTTTTTATTCAATTATTAATTGGCAAATGTTTGTAAATATTGATTGACAGAAAATATTTTAACATTCCGTTCCTAACAAATATCGTAAATAGTCAATTGTTGAAATGTAACAACATTTGTACAAAAAATAATTGAGGAACTAAATTGCTAACACGCGCGTAATTTAAAATTATAATATAATTGATAGAAGAATGATAAAGTACATTTTAATTAATAATTTTTCATATGCACTTCTTATATAAAGCGAATCAGTCAATTTTTTAGTACCTACAATTATTCTAAATTTTTTTTTGACATTTTTACATATATAATACGAATTTAACTTATAAATCTAACAATTTATTTCATCTTAACTTGTTTTTCATAAAATCTTTATATATATATATATATATATATATATATATATATATATATATATATATATATATATATATATATATATATGCTATATGTTAAGCTCAAAGAGATATTTTGCATTTTAATAACACTTTCTAAGTCAAGTGGAAAACAGTACCCTTGAAAATAATTATTTAATTAACAAACAAGTGAAAAAAGAACTAAAATATACGATTTTTTACGGTTTCATTATTACTAATTTACTTGTAAATTAATGAATGCGTATATTTATTTTATTGTTTACCTCTTACTTTTTTAATGATGTTTAGTCATTCTATAACGGAATGAATTTCAGTGTTAGGTCCGTGCATTTAATTTTGTATACTCGTTTCTTCACATTATAACACAAATGAATCATTCACCCCAACGACACATTTTTTAAAAAAAGCGTTCAATAATTATTTATTGTTTATTATTTTCGATGATACATTCTGTTAACTATCCTCGTCAGATTTTAATATTATAAAATTCAAATTAATAATCTTACGCTCTAATGCTAATGGTGTAACTGTCGAAATGAATATTAATATAAAATGAACAATAAGTTATTATATAACATTTTTATAAAATTTTAAAACTTAAGTAATTTATTCATAATGAAGTAAATTTAACACACACACACACACACAATTGAGATTTTGTCAATCTATTGTTAAATAAATGCCTCTTCCAAATTCTTCCAGTTTAAACATTTGAGTAGTAGCTTTCTTTTACTTATATTTCCAATTTCAAATTCTTTTTTCATCCTTTCTCTTCCTTATTATTTTATTTTCCAGTCGTAATTTTCATTTCTTTAAATACTTCCACATATGTATTCATAGATATATTTGAAGAAAAATTTAATACACATTTTTAAAATTAATCAAAATAAAATGTAATACATTTTATATTACTGTATTTAAAAAAAAGAAAAACATATATACTTTTAATGAATAGAATATGTTCTTTATATTATTTTCTTATTCATTAGTATCAAATATTTACTTCTTATTTGAATCATTTTTTATGTATTATTCTATCAGTTTATTGTATTGTATTATAATATAAGTGTAAGTCAAATGCTTTTTCTTTTTTAAAAATGGGTACGTAACATGACGCGGAGAGGACAGTAGTCTTGCAAATTCTAATTTCATAGTGTAAATGTGTTAAAATATAACTGTTATTAAATGAATAGAAAAACATTAAATTAATAGACAAATTTTTGTTCTGAAAAAAAGATTTTGTTCTCGAATATAGATGTACATTCATAAATATTTTATTTATACAATTAAAAATGCCAACTATAGATACATACATTTCTACCTACTCCGTTTTATATTATAACTTTGAACTAATGACCTGTTTAATTAACTGTAAACGTAAGAAATATTTGATATATTAATTTCTTAATTTAAACCATTGAAAAACCAGTATATAAAGTTTATTATTAATTCATTAATTAATGATCACGTACAAAATAAAAGATTTTACATGTTGTATTTGTACAAAATTGTATTCTTAAATAATTAATTACATACATACTGTACTGAAAAATATAGTAGTTAATCGATTCATTTCGTTAATATATTTATAGTCGATGTTATGTTTTTCAAATGTCATTGCTATTCGGTTTAAATTTTAAAATAAAAAGAGAAAATAGAATGAGTTAAATATAATGAAAGTGTTTAATTGTTTATTAACCCGAAAACAATGCAAAATAGTGGGACGAAATGCAATTTTAGATCCTTTTTTTAAATTAAGAACGAAAAAATAATTTAAGAATAAAATAAAGATTGTACGATTATAATAATATTTTTTTATAAAAAAATCTCGTATACAAATTGACATAAATGTTCATAGCGTACATTTTTCGAATATTGTTTTAATAGAGTAGTCTATTAGAAAAATCGAAGAGTTGTTGGATTTTTCACAAAATAACTAATAAACATATAATTTTGAAATTTTACAAACATTTAATGATATTTTGAGTTAAATTTTTGTAAAGTAAAAAATCGTATACTTGTTTTTTATAAATTTCATAATTCTTGCTAATAACTGTTTAGTTTTTAGTAACAAAAGTTTTTTTTTTAGAGTAAACAACTATATTTATTTTTTTATACTCTATATTTCCTTGTAATTAGAATCATTCGAATTTTGGGAAGTAATTTTATATAACTGTATTCGTATTGCTAAATGTTTATTTTTTATAAAATATTTATTTCTTTATACGAGTTTTATAGACTGATGCAACAATGCGAATAAAAATTCACATTTTTAGAAATCTTTTCCTTTGAAATTACTTTTCTATAGTAGTACAAATTTCAGTAATTTCCACATACAAAAGCATGTTCCATTGACTAAATAATACGTATTTAACTCGTAATGAGATTATGAAATGCTTTTAATAGTTATCTATAATAAGTTAATCTGTTTTAAAGTACATTTTTTTTATAAAATAATAAAGTTGACAAAACATTATTTTTTTATTTTGCCGAAAAATATTCCACTTTAAACAAAATGACAGTCTTTTAAAAATACCAATTATAAGAATGAAAATATATAATTTGAATTGCTTATAATTTGTACAATATATAGTTTAATATCTAATTAATTATATGTTAATTACACAAGTCATTATTATTTATAAACAAATATCTCAATGGACAGAAAAATATTTCTTTTTCATAGAAAAAATATCAAATCGATACAATGCTACTATAAATTAAATATGGTCATTAAGATCATTGTTTTAGTAAACTTATAATCTTTATATGACTGTAAATTTAGTATCTTGTTAAAGAGATATATATTTAATACTTATTTTACAATAACAAAAAGTTTTATAACATAATAAATCAATCAAATAGTTACTATTTTATTTAAAAAATAGTCATTTTGCTGCACTTTAAAATAGCATACACTTTATTTTGTGTTATGATTGTAGACATGATAGTAGACCTTATATTTTTAGTCGATAACAGGATCAAAATAATATATGAGAGAAATATTTTTATGTTCCTATTTGTCCTGCTTATTATTTTCTTCTATTTGTTCGTCATTATTGTTTATGTATTTCTCCATAATCAGTTTCGTCGGATAAATAGGAATCGAATTTTTGATTTTTTTTAAGTCGATTTTAGATATTTAAGTTTATTCTATAATATGAAAAAAGCAATGTTATGTTATCGTATTAACTGTAATTTTATAGAAATATTTATTTCATCACCGAATCAGTTTGACTTTGTTATCGCTCTGTATACGGTCTCTGATTATGTTAATCTATGATTGTTCTCAGTCATTAATTTCATATCTCTACATTAATTAAAATTATTTAGTACTGACATTTTTTATGAAAATAATTTCATTACACATTCATTATATATATATAAAATATGTAAAAAAGAATATTCATTGAATTGAAATCAATTGCCAAACATTATATTACAGTTTATTTTGATTCAATTACCAAACCGTGTAACAATATAACATTGAAAGCAAATTGAATTGCGAAATTAAGTTACAATAAAGTTATAGAATTGGATTGTTGAACTGTTCTCTTTTCTTGCTATATTATAAATGTTTAATCAACTAAAAATCGTTATTGTGTCATACTTTTTTAATATATATATATATATATATATATATATATATATATATATATATATATATATATATAAAATATAACTGAAATAATTAGTTTTTTCTTTTCATGTCATATAATAGGATGATATACAATAAAATTTTAGTTAATCCGAACTAATTAGGTGAAGGCATCATCTAGATTTGTGGAACAAAAGTTGGACTTTCGAAATAAAAAATCTAAAATGGAAATTCATAGAAGTTTTGTCAACATAGACCAATGTTGATTAATTAATAATATGTAACGATCGTGGTTTTAAATCAATTATCTTACTATTAATATTTTATGTTATTTCATAAAAACCTGAATCAATAACAATTAATACATTGTTCTGATCGAAATATTTGAATATTAATTGTTAACATTTCATAAAAATGTTGTTAAATATTATTGTATGATTATTTTTAATTTTTACATGGTCCGAATTGGTTATTTTTTCAAATTTCTTGGTACACAAGTTCAGTTCATATAGATCTTATTAAGTTATATTTATAGTATATGAAAGTATGTCGTTTCTAAATTTTTGTATAAAAAATGTAAAAAGCAATTTATTTATTTGCATTAAAAGCTATTTAAAATTAGAGATTATTATTGGATATAATAATATATGATTAAAGGAATTATTAAACGTATATTAATATCTTTTTATTTGTTTATAGTATGTATGCAATTTTAAATTTTATGAAAAATTTAAGATTAGTATAAATTATTTAAATGAAATTATTAAAAAAATAACGTCGTTTTATTTTTTTAAAACAAATTGTGATTTTCGTTAGTTCATTTGTAGATCTTTTATAATCTCTTTTTTTGTCGTTTTATCACTCGGTAATTTTTATTCATATATACAAATTTGTTTCTTTTTTGGTTAATAGTTCTGTTGGAAAATTCATTTTAACGTAAATGATTTTTACGTACTCTAACACTATAATAAATATGGAATATTTTTATAAAATCGTTTGTTGTTAAGGGAAGTAATTCATTTATATTAAAATGTTTCTTCGTAATATTTTCATTCGAGTTTTTTCTACTGTTATATTAATTCAACAAATGTTTTTTTTACTCATTGATGACTTTGTTCTATTCGATTAAATTAATTGACATGCGTTCGGATTAACCAAGTTTTATTATATTAAAATTTTATTATAAAATGGGAATTTAAACACATACATACATACATACATACATATATATATATATATATATATATATATATATATATATATATATATATATATATTGTATCGATTTAGTAGAGCATTTCATGACTATTGCAGAAAATAACATATTTAGATATTTATAATAGTATTATAAGAAAGGAGATTTTTTAAAATATTATTACTATTAAAATTTAATCAGACTGGTGAAAATAGCTTATGAATATAACTTGTTAGTTTGATACAAAAAAAATATTTTGTTGTCATACATGTATAAATGAAATATGTATATATTGTATTTACATATAATTAATATAAATTCTATATTTAAATATATTTGTAGTTCTCTTCTATAATAAATAAACATTGTTTTAAAAAGATATGTATTGTTGATTTGAATTTTTCCAATGAAAAAAAACCTTTTCTGAAATATATTACACGATTGTCGAATTGAGGCCATTCGTAGTTTTATATATTAAAATATAATGGAAATAAAAAAGTATTGCACATGAATTTGTATTTGTAGATTTCTTATTATCGTCACTTTTACGTTTTATAACACATTTTTATTGTTCTGTTAAGTGTATATTATTCCATGAAATTTTACAAACAATTTATTTCGATTGTAAATACTTTTGATGTATATTTTGTAATTTCTGTTGTTTGCCTTTTGATTATTTTCTTTGTATCTTTTGAACACTGAATGATTAATGTATATATATATATATATATATATATATATATATATATATATATATATTTATATATATAAGGGGGGTATGTATGTATTTGTATTGTATATATTGCTTTTTAATAGGATGAATTAGTAAGTATTAAAATATACATAGAATTACGAAATAAGGTAAGTAGAGGAATTTGTATTTCTGCAAAAACATTTTATTGCACACTTGTGACATGCTTAAAAATACTGCATCTGCATTGCAATGATTTTTACTTATATTACTTGTGTATCACACAAACAAAATGAAACACGAAAAAATATTTTATGAAAATAATTAGGTTTAAAAATAACTGATTTATAAGAAAAACAAACATACATACAATTTGTCCATTATATATATAGGGAATAGATTTTTGCTATATGAAATAGAAATAATATTGCATTTTATAATCAATTCAATTATTGTCTCATTCAGGACAAATAAAGAAATACAACTACTCCTACACACAAGTTCTGTTCTCTTCCGACAGAAAATTGTGAGTAATATCAGAGGATATTTGTCAATGCCATATGACTCGTTCTGTATATGGAGTAGTTTTATGCAATAAATATATACTTATCTTTATTTCTATAAAAGTTATTCCAATAAAAATTGCCTTTAAATTTCATCATCAGATGATTCGTGTTTCATATCGTATGAATAAAAACTGTATTTCCCAATGCCATTCTCAGAAATAAGATTAAAAATAGCACGATTATGTTTTACGTATGCGGTTTGTTTTACAGATTTATATAAATGAAATGTCTGTATTTCATTAAGTTATAAGGAAAATAAATTCAAATACTCGATCAAATATTTGATCGGATGAACCATTTCAAAATAATCAATAGAGTTTACATCATTCTTTTGATAATATTTTTTTAAGAGATGTATGAAATGTTTGTTCTTTCGATTTTTAAATTAATTGTATAGATTTTTGTGCAAAACAACTTTTTTCTTTGGCCAGTAAAATATATGTCAGAATATCTATTTTTATCGAGATTCTCGCATCAGATTAGTATAATTTTATTCTTCATAAATCGTATAATGTGCCAGAAAAAGTATTTCTTAACTAATATCCTTTTTTTATAGTCATTCACATTGAAAAAATACGCTATGCTCTTAATATACAGCTGCATAAAAAAAGTTTCCCACATTTACACCATTTTTTTCAACTTACTGGAACCTTGTAACCAGATTTGTAACCATAACAGACTTTTTATTATTATGTTATTTTTTTGTCACAATAAATCTTTAAGCATAGCTACTCAAATTGTAAAAAGAATAATATGAAGTAAATAATATGGAATAATGTAACAACACATTTCTAATGTTAAACAATGTGTCCCTAATGTTTGTTAATGATTTCATCTAAATTTTCTTATGATATATATATATATATATATATATATATATATATATATATATATATATATATATATATATATATATAATATATATTTCTGAAATATAATTGTTGCTATGTATATATAACTTTTTAACAATGTGTAAAATATTTACAATTTGAATTGTTTTTCTTAATATATATTGATTTAAAATATTTCATTTTCTTAACATTTATATGAAATATTCCTCTATAAATTTTATTATTATTTTTTTTTCATAACAGTATCTCTTCGAAGGGCAATGGACAAAGCAAGGAGAAAAAATCGCAATTACAGAACCTCGCAGAATTGCAGCAGTGTCTTTAGCAAATCGTGTGGCTGATGAAATGGGAACAAATCTCGGCGATTTGGTTGGTTATTCTGTCCGGTTTGATCATTGCAGTTCAGAAGAAACAAAAATAAAGGTCTGCTTTACGTAGATTATATTATTTATGATAAAAGTTGTAATTCAAACATCAGTGCTATTGCCACATACAATTTAAAAAGTCAGTTAATTTAATGGAACTTAATTCCGTTTTTTTTTTATCTGAAATGTTACTTGGTGAGTTTGGTATAAATCTTTCTCATTCATTCATAGCTTGATCTTACTCACCATTCCTTATAAATTCATTTGTAGCTATTAGCTTTTTTATGTATTTATATCTTATATGTTTTAATCATACTGAGCTATTACCACAAATTCCTATTTAAAGTGAAATCGATTAATAATATAAAAATTTTATATATTTCAAGAATTGAGATGTTATATTTTAAAAATATTTCAAATTTTTATTTTTTACACAGTTCATTAATTTTTAATTGTTTTTATACAGTATATGACTGATGGAATTATGATTCGTGAAATGATGTCAGATCCTCTTCTAACACAATATTGTGCTGTAATTTTGGATGAAGTTCATGAGAGAAATATAAATACAGATATACTAATGGGTTTACTGAAGAAAGTTTTGCGAGTATATATTTTAATACTTTTATGTTCAAGTAAATGAAATGATATATTAAAAAAACATTAAATTTAAGTACTTAACAAATAAGTTTTCCTTCTATAATTTGAGTCGATTTTTTTAGTACATCATCTTATATACTATAATTTGTTTTAAATAAAATTGTAAACAAGTATTACAACAAAAAGACATTCTTTTTATATTTGAATTTTACTTTCTAGAAACGCAAAAGTTTAAAACTGATTGTAGCATCAGCTACAATTGATGCAGAAACTATGAGAGACTTTTTTAATATGAATAAGACAAGTGATAAAACTAAAGATACTGCAACTATTATAAGTATTGAAGGAAAAACATATCCAGTGAAAATGTATTATCTACAAGGTAATATAGTTATTACAGTTGTAGAAAAAAAAATAATTACATTTTATTTACTATTAATTTGATTTAAATATACATTTTTCATCACTTGTTAAATATATAATAACTATTTATTTTTGATCAATTTTAGAACCAGTTCCTGATTATATAAAAGGAACTGTGGATACAGTTCTAAAAATAAATGAATTAGAAGCTCCTGGAGATATTTTAGCATTTTTAACAGGTCAAGAAGAAGTTGATAAAGCTGTAAATTTATTAAACGATCATATAAAAGATACTGAAAAAAAACTCAACAAAAACAAAGAAGAGCTTATGGTTTTGCCCATGTATGGAGCATTGCCATTTTCAGAACAATTAAAAGTATTTCGTTATACACCAAAAGGATTTCGTAAAGTTGTCATTGCAACAAATATAGCAGAAACATCTGTAACAATACCAGGAATTGTATATGGTAAATAGTGTTAAATAAAAAATTATTTTCAATAAATGAGATTTCTTTTTTTATTACAGTTATTGATTGTGGATTTGTAAAATTACGTTGGTTTAGTAATGAAACTCAAACAGATAAACTTGTTATTGTGCCTATAAGTCGTGCTTCTGCAGATCAGAGAGCTGGAAGGGCTGGTAGAATACGGTCTGGCAAAGTATATAGGTGAGTAAGTTTAATGTAAGCATTTTTTCATTTGCTTTTAAAGTTGATAATAAGTAAAGAATTGTGTAAAATGTTTATATTATAAATTATCAGATTATAAAAACTATAAGTATTAAAACATTTTTAAAACATATATATATATATATATATATATATATATATATATATATATATATATATATAAATTTATAATTTGATGTATACAGTATATTTGTAAAAATGTATAATTCATTGATTTAAATAACTTCATATTTTTTTCTTAACAGATTGTATACAGAAGAAGAGTTTGATAAATTAGCATTATCAGTGCCTCCTGAAATGCAACGAACAAATTTAACCTCAGTTGTACTTCAATTGAAAGCTCTTGGAATTGATAATGTTTTAAGATTTAATTTTCCAACACCGCCACCTGCTAAAAATCTTTTATCAGCTTTAGAATTACTTTATGCATTGGATGCTATTGATATGAAAGGAAATTTAACCACTTCTTTAGGCTTTACAATGGCAGAGTTTTCAATTGATCCTTTATATTCAAAGATGTTGATAATGTCTGGTAAGTAAACGTTTTTGAATAGATGAAACGAAACATTTATGCTTTTTTATAGATATATTTCTAGTTTATGTATTTATATTAAATGTATAAATAATTTGTACGTGCGTGCGTGTGTGTTGCCATATAAATATTTATTCATATTTTTTTTTAGATAATTATGGATGTTCAGAAGAAATACTTACAATAATTTCAATGTTACAAGTACAAAACATTTTCACTAAACCCTCCAGTGGGAAACAATCAATAAAAGCAAGAGTTCAGAAACGAAATTTTGAAGTTTATGAAGGAGATTTAATCACATTGTTGAATGTATATTCAGCATTTGAAGAAAACAATAAGTCCAAAGATTTTTGTCATCGTAATTTCATAAGTTATAAAGCTATGAAAAGAGTAATGGAAATTCGTTCTCAAATAGAAAAGACAATGAATAAATTTAATATAAAAATAAAAAGTTGTAAAAGTAATTATCTTAATATTATTTGAAAATTTAAATGAATTTGATACATTATTTTTTTTAAGTTTTTATTGTACATTTTTAACTCTATTTACAACTGTTAATATTATTCAATATAAAACAATATAATATTTATTTGGTAAACTAAAAATTAATTTTTATTTTAAAGGAGATACAGAAAATATTTGCAAGTGTATAACAACAGGGTTATTTCCAAATGCAGCATATTTACATCACTCTGGAGTATATAAAACAATTCGTGGAGATATAGAGTTGTTTATTCATCCATCTAGTGTATTATATAGCCTTGAACAACCTCAATGGTACAGAAAATTATAACATTTTAATTTTACAAGATTTTGATTTTAACAAAATTCTTTTTTTTAGGGTTCTCTTTTGTGAAGTTATCTACACTAATCAATCATATATGAAAGACCTTGTTGTTATAAAACAGGAATGGTTAACAGATTTGGCTCCTCATTTTTATCAAAGACTCTCAATACAGGATTGTGAATAATTTAAAATAATATAGTACAGTTTATAAATTTAATAGCTCCTGTACAAATAGAATTTTCAACGGATTTTGTTTTTTTTTTCTCACATATACACATTTATACAAAAGTAAGCACATATATATATATATATATATATATATATATATATATATATATATATATATATATATATATATATATATATATATATATATATCTCAACATACACTCCTTTCAATCTTAAAACAATTTACTATCGATAATATTTAATATATATTCAACTGAATATTAAATCCTATAAAAAAAATTCATATTAAACTATATATTATAATCACTATAAAATTCGTAATTCAGGAACTGATTTAGGAATTTTTATTTTCAAAAATCATAAAATTTTGCTTTCAGTTATAAATTTAAGTTATTAAAATGTATTTTTTAATACATATGATTTTAAAGTGTACATATTAAGAACATTTAATGGTTCTTACATTTATGTACTATCATACATTTACAAAAATTATTGGATAAACTTATTTAAAATGTTTCTGAAGAAAAATAACTAAATGAATTATTATTTTGATTTTTAACCTTTTTTAAACATCTTTATTGATTTTTTACTTATAATTTAGATCTTATTAATATTTTTTCATTGTTTTTGGTTAATGAGATGATATGAAGCTTTGATAAAAATAAGCTTTATATATATATTTATGTATGTATGTGTTATGTATGTGTATATAAATCATTTAAAATTTACTATATTTTTTCTGTATAATTATTACAGGCTTCATGTTTAAACTTCATGGGTATAGAAAATTACATATTTTATTTCATGTGATTAACTGTCACCTAAATTTTTATGGTAAGTGTTAACAACAATAAGAATATTTTCTATTTTTAAACAACCATTATATTTTTTATGTTTAATATTTTGCATTCATATATTAGTGTTAAAATACATCAAAAATTAAAAAAAAAAAGAAATAACCACATAAACATGTTATTTACTTAGTCGTATGATTCACAACATCTACGTATTTGTTACTTATTTTTAAAACTAAATAATAAAATTACAATTGTAAGTTAACAGAGATTCGTTATGTACATTAATATGCATATATTTAAAATATGTACCAATATGGTTTAAAAACAGTATTTATAAAACATTTGTTATAAATGACTAGAATATAAATAATTATATTCTCAAAAAGAAAATATCAAAAATTATTGGAATGGAATAAAAAATTATATATATTTGAGAATTTTCGAGCTCCAAGACGTAAAATAAATCAATTGAAAAGAATAAATTTATATTTTTTGAGTATTATAATTTCTTCACACAATTTCCCAATCTGTTAAAGAACCATCTGAAGCATCACTTTGGTCTTGACTCAATGTTAAATGATTTATCATCCATGAATTTGGAACCGGACATACTACAAATCAAATTTTATGAACATTTATAACAATAATGTACCGCATATAATTTTCTGTTAAGAATACATGTACATACCTGGAGCTGTGTCACTTTTCGATGTAGATGAGGTATTTTTATAACCGTACAAGTCATCTTCGCTGTCATATTCAGTCTTTTCAGTTGCGTATGTTTTTCGTACAATATATTGTTTATTTTCAATTGGTGGGGGTAGTAATGGTCTTAGGAATGGTAATGGTGATGGTGATGATTTAACTATTTTTTCTGGTTCAGTTATTATTTTATCAAAATTTAAAATATCTGATAATAATTTTTCTTTATGCTTAATATCATTTTGTATTGAATCTGGGCTTCTTAAATCAGGCTCTATCGATATATCTGTTTTTAATCCAACTGTGCTTAAATTTAGAACACACGGCTTTGTTATCACATTTCGGTCATTACATTCACAATCGGAATTATTCAAACTGATAGTACTTGAATTTATTTCGGAATTAGTTAGATCAGTACTGCTTTTCTTATATTGCTTTTTTTTACGACAATGTTTAAATAATATATCGTCCTCGAAACTCTGTTCGCCGATTTTTTCATACAATTCTAATTTTCTAAGAGATTCTTCACTACTTCTAAATTTTGTGTCATCGTTTATATATGGTATATGCTTTGGTGATTCAAATTTTGAAATATATCGTTTCTTTTCATCCTCAATACCTGACATAGAATTACTTAAAACATTTGAAAACACATGAGAACTCGTGACCAATTTAGTATCAATCATTTTAGAACCTTTGATACCATTTGAATTCAAATATCCAAAATCATAATTACCATTCTGTTGTTCAATGTCTATGGTATCTCTATCATTAGTTTTCATTAGTGAAGATGAAATATTATTAACCAATTCTTTTACAGGTGATAATTCAATAGCTTCTTCTGCATTTATAACAGATGTTACATCAGTTTGTATAGCACATTCAGTGATTGTTGCATTATGCTCTAAAAATGTAGGAATTGCAGATATAATACTAGTAGATTGAAGTTTAGTTGTGATGTCTTTTATAGAATTTGTGATGGGTAAGAATGTTGAAGCTGTTGGAATAGAATGCGAGGTAGATTCTGAAATTATTTTTGCATTAAAAATAATTTCATATCCTTTAATGTATACTTCTATATACCTGACAATACAGGTTCTGGAGCACATGAAATACGAATTAAAGAACGCTGTCCTTCCAATATAAATACTTCATTTTTGTTCACAGCTAATGATAATACGCTGTAACGAAAAGATTAAATAGTCGAGTTCTTATTTTTTTATTATCAGTAAAATTTTCAATAAAATGCAATTCAGATAGATAAAGTGTACATGTATACTTCTAATTAGTAATTCAAAATCGTATTTTTTAAAGGACATTTTTATAATAGAGTATCTAAAACATAAGACTTACCTCCGAACATGTCTAACCATAGCTACCACTAAGAGATCCACTGGATCTAAAACATACACAGATTCTGAATCATATGTAACCAAGTACTTTTCATCAAACTGCTGGAGTTGACCAAATGATAATTCTTTTTGGGGTTTCAACTTTTTAATATTACCTCCAATAGGATTTAAAAGAGGTACTTCTGTACACTCTTTATTAATTAAGTCCTGTGTAAAACATTAATTGATTAAAACATATTCATTCTGTTAACAAAACTTGTATTTTAATGTTTAATAACATAAATAAGTGAATAATTACAAATACTCCAACATTTAAATTAAATATTTTCTAGATATTAATATATATAACATTTTAATAAATAATATTTGCATGAAATGAAATAAAAAATTCCTTTACATTAATTTATATTTACACTTTTTATGCTATTATCTTAAAACATATCACTTTAAAATTAAACACATATAATAGTTACCCTGAATAATAACGTTTGCTGCACAGAACCAGTAAGATCTGATATCCATATGCGTAAACCTGGTCTGTTACAGTAGGCCAAAATATCAGTTGGCTTCAAACCGTTTTTACAAAATATTCCACCGAATTTACCTAAACTAAAATTTTAAAAAAATTATATGTTTTTCTAAAAATTAATAGTAATATCAACTCTTACACTTTTCTATCTTTTTTTCCAACTTGACAGACTTTCCATTTTCCATCGTCTTTTTGACAAATTATACTTCGATATGTAGTTGACACTAATAAGTAATTTTGACAATAACTAAGCTGTACTATTTCATATGATTCATTTAAAATCTCTACAGATTTACAAATATGCTAAAAAAATATAATCAATTAAATCCAAAAAATTGTAGAAAAAAGAAACAAACATACCATGTAAAAATCTAATTCGGTTAAAACAATAACACCATTCTTATCACCAGAAAACAATTTCATTCCATTTTTAGCCCACTCAATGCCTGTAACTGCAGAATTATGCAAATCAGCAACTGTGTATCTTTCCACTTGTTTAATACTTTTTGGTTTTAAGTTTTCCGGTAAGGAATCTGGATGTGATTTTGGAATTTGAAAAATACTTATTTGCCCATTAGTATTACCACATGCAACCATATAGTCTACAGTTGATATTATTTTAACGCATGTGATTTCTGCATTTGTATTCTGTAAATAAATTCCAATTAGATACTTATGAGAATAAACAGGTACTGTAATTTTCTGTATAAGAGTAATACACTCACCTCACATCTTAATCTTCTTAGATCACCATTTTTTCTATTATACCAATAAACTAAACCTACATTACTACCTAATGCTAAAAATTCAGGCAAAACGTCGACGCTTGTTAAAAAAATCTCTTTTGTAAATAGGCCCGATTGTGCTTTAGTTGGAATTTTATTTAATAAGTCAGTCATGGGAGCCCATTCTCGTAAAATATAGCTAGAATTTTCCATGTCACTTATAACAGACAAAGCTGTTGACTTTTTAAATTTGTATTTCTGTTCTATCTCTTCTCTAATAAAAACATGTCACATTAATGTTGACATTTGATAACAAATATATATATGTTATACTATGTCTTCCGACTTCCGTGTAGCTTTAAATTAACGCGCTCTATCATAAGATTTATTTAAAATACATTTATCATTCATATTAAAATTAATAGCGCTCATTATTAATATTAATTTTTATAATAAATAAAATAAGTTATATTATTCAATTTTCAATGTAGCTACAAAAAAACGTATAAATTTTTAAAATAATACAAAATGTTTGCTTTAGAAAATTTTATATTCTTATATGTTTATCATAATTAATTTATAAAAAAGTAATATTACTTGTATGTGTGTGTATATATATATATATATATGTGTGTGTGTGTGTGTGTGTGTGTATAATTGTCAAGGTACTTTTTTATAGAATGTATTTTTTTTAATGTAAATTATACATTTTTATATTTTATACTTAAGATTTTAATTTTCATATAATAAAAGTATTCAACATTATGAGTTTAATATATTAAAACATTTCTTAAATCATTTGTTAAAAGGTATAAAATATTTAAATTTTACTTTAATATATCAATATTCAAGTGATAAATAACTGTAAAAAATAGCTATTTTATTTATAATTGTAGAATTTTGATGTTATAATAATAATTATATATATATATATATATATATATATATATATATATATATATATATATATGTATATATGTATATATACACACACACACACATATATAAATTAGTTAACATTTATATTAGTATAAATAAAACAAGTAATTTTTTGATATTTATTCAAATAACATGAACTCTTTATTAAAAGAGTTTTACATATAATAAATGCATTACAATATAACAAAGAGAAAATAAAACAGTTTTCTATTATTCGTATACTAAACTAAAGATGATTTTTTCACGAAACTGAAAATGATTTAAAAATTAACAGTAGCAACGTCAGACTATTCGTTCAGTCAAATCACACAGTACTGTACACGTATATCTTTTCTTAAACTATTTTCAAAACTAAATTATACTAACAATTTTTATTAATCTACTGTGTCATTTTTTTCATTAGTTCTTCATCCTGCTGTGAAATGGCTGTTAATTTTTTCCCTACACGTTCATGTATATCGAGATACTTTGCAACACATCTATCTAAACATACTGATTCACCTTTACCTAGTTCAGCGTCTTTATACTTTGGAGGAATACACTTTTTATAGCATGCATTGGCCATTTTATTATACATATCAGCCATCATTTCAATCTCTAGATCTTGTATCAATTTCAGTTTCTGTTCATCTAATGCTTGTGCCATTTTTCACGATTATAATAAAAATTTACACGAACTTATTAACCGTTGAATTTACGGTTACTTTCCTTGTATTCTCCAAAATTAGATTTTCTCATTCGTTCACGTACTTTCATGTGCTCATACCTTTTGTGATCAATATCACGTTTCGATAATACGAATGCATATATCCCAACACAGGTGATTAATCCCCTGAATAAAATTAACAAATAATAATAATAATTCTTTTTTATGAAAAAACAAAGAATATATTGTTAAAGATCATGTAAAAATTAATTTTGGAATAGGCGTCAAAATTCAAAATATTTACATACCTACCATCCAATTCCAATTTTCGCGTGATTTCCAATATTCATAATTATCGTGTCATTCAAACGACGATAATAATTCATATATAAATATGAATTAGAACATGTGAAACTTAACCTCACTTGAAGGTAAGAATTCAATGAGGACCTTAGCACTTTCAATGGAATTATGAATAACGAATAGAACCGATAGGATTTTTTTAAAAATTGTCTATTATATAATAATATACAATTTAAATGACAAACGATTAATAAAAAATATTTTTTCTTTGTTACAAGTATAACTCGAGGAATATTGAATTTAAATCAATTTTTAATTAACTATGAAACCTATTTTGTTTACATTAAAGAGATTGAATAAATATTTATTAAATTTATAATTATTTTATTTCCCTTATTTTATTTAAAAAAAACTCTATGTATATGTATACATATATATTTTTTTCTGTCTGTATGCGTGTGATGTGCGTATAAGAAATTCTAATTAAAAATAATAATTATTAATATGCCTTAAATTATTTCAAAATTAATATTGTGCAAAAAATTCGACTAAATATGCGTAAAATGATTGCCGCTTAGAAAATACGGGGCAAATTCTAGAGGATCGTTATTTATTTATTGATTTTGAGATTATAATAGAAAAATATAATTTATTTTTGCTACACCAATTATAATATTGGTGCTTTATAATTAATTTATTACGGATAAACTATTAGGGACAATTAGTTTTCGTTCATACTTATCGAAAGGGCATTAAATTTATTGTTAGAAAGGATAGATTGTATTTTTTAACTATCGTCGATACAGCCTTGGCGAATTTTTTTATTACTCATTTACAACATCTGATGTAAGAAAATGATAGTAAATTTAATGACTGTTTGTATGGCGTTAGTCAAAATTATGCAACTCTTATCGTTTCTTTGCAATAATACAAAAACGTAGGCCGGTACATATTCACATACGTTAAGAAATGCGAATTTTTTGTAATTAAATATTAACCGATTTATAACTAATGATCTCTACGTTGATACTTGAACAGTTCTTTATCTATAATTTATAAAAAAAAAAAACTATTTAAAATGAATAACAAATTCCATTTTGTGGTGGTGGTGCATCGACTGCTCTACAGAGACGATGGTGGAGGGTCAGCGTCAGGTTTTAAAAATATAATTTTTAGCATAGATAATAATACAGGTGTAGAATTTTTGTAAGATTACATGTAAACTATATATATATATATATATATATATATATATATATATATATATATATATATATATATATATATATATATATATATATACACATACATATATATAAATATACATACTAAAAACATCGATATCATTTACCAAAATATAATAATTTACAAAATAGATAAACATAAATAATTTTCATTAGATATATATTACAAAGTGTATTATTTGGTATAAAGTGGTATGATTATGTCATAAATTTTAATAATCTGTACTAAAACAAACATGAATAATATATGTACATACTTTTAAAATATTATATGTTGTTAAAAGGGTTTTTATCAGTATTAAACCCATCTGTTTTTTCTCACAGAAGAAACATTTTCAAATTTGTATCTCAATATTTAATGCACTTTTTTATTTAAATACTTGAAACAAATCTAATATACGAGGGTCGTTTGATAAATGCGGTAAATTTAATTAAATTTTTCAATTTAGTTTTTCTTACTTTTTTACCACACTTATCAAACGATCCTCGTATACACAACATTTTACCTGATTTACATAAACAATTCAATATTTTATTTTTGTTTCTTAATTAATTAATTTGTTCTATTTGAGTAAAAATGTACAACATTCATTAATAAAAACAAAATTTCAATGAATATTTTTTTTAATAACAAATATTTTTTATAAAATATCATAACTTTAAATATTTTCAGATATTATGTATAAAGTATTAATCTTTGACAAAAATATACTGTATCTTCGTGTGTGTATGTGTGTATGTCTATCTATCTATCTATCTATCTATATATATATATATATATATATATATATATATATATATATATATATATATATATATATATATATATAATCATCACTTCAGACATTATATATCCTCACTATTAGAGAAAGCCTTATGGAATGATACCATTCGTAACCAGGTGGGTTAGTGAGGATTTTTCTTCAGGGTTCTCTTTCTCTCTCTTAATATATATATATATATATATATATATATATATATATATATATATATATATATATATATATATATGTATATGTATATGTATATATATATATATATATATATATATATATATATATATATATATATATATATATATATATATATTTATGTAAACATGTATTTATGTTACACATAATCATTGAGTAGATGATAAAATTCAACAAAAGGTAATACATATTATTACAAAATTAATTTATTCATAATATAGATAAGTTTAATGGTTCACTTTAAAAATAATATATAGATTCATCCATACATATACACACACACACTCACAAACATATATTATATATATATATATATATATATATATATATATATATATATATATATATATATATATATATGTATGTATGTATGTATGTATGTATGTATGTATATTTTCGACAATAGATACTTGAAGCGTAGTGTAAGTAAATATTTGAAGTAATTTTCTATATAAAGCTATGAACAACATAAATTTTGAGCATATAAGTAACATAACATAAAAAATGTGTGAGTATTTATGTATACTGTAAATTTGTATTAGATATTTTATATTAATTTCAATTAGATCCTTTAAAAAAAATAATTTAAATAGTTTGCTTGCTGTTTGTACATTTTTTTTTAAGAAAATTTTATTTAAAATATGGCAGTCAATTATTATTTATTATCACTACAGTATTTTCATATAATTATAAAGAATATGTATTTTCTAAAAAAAATAACATAATTAATAAGAATGTTTTGTAAAAAACCTCAAAAGAATAAAAAGTATTAGAAAATAAAATAATTATATATTGATATTAGATAAATATATTTTGAATATTGTTATTAATATAATGTTTGTTGTATTTATTTACGTAATTACACATTTAATATAAACTGTTTAATACATATTTTCAAATAATTAAAGAATAAATAAATATTTTAAACATTAAAAATTAATAACTTTGTAAATATTTATTTTAAATATATATTAAATATTCAAATATATATGAATATTGACTAATACAGCAATATCAATTTCAATATATTTTAGGTTTTATAAAATATTTTTAATTTATTTGTAAACTATACATAATTTTATTTAACATATATTTTTCTTTTAATTAATTTCAGCTCAAATACAATTTTTTTATATAATATTTCTACTAAATATTATTACAACAATTGCATATCCATATAAAGGTTTGGATGCTATTGATATTTGTTTATTGACTTGTGAAATTTGTTTTAAGGTGAGTTATTTGCTATTTTCATCATTAATATGAATTATGTAGAATTCAATGTACATATTATATATATATATATATATATATATATATATATATATATATATATATATATATATATATATATATATATATGTACTTGTGTGTGCATGTATATAAATCATTAATTTATAACATTCTGTTTTTTAGGATCCTATAATGCTGCAATGTGCAAATGAGTGTCTATTAAATAATGGTTTTATGTCAAATGAATGGCATGAAAATTGCAACTACTTTCTCCATAAATAAAATTTAAGTTTAAAAAATTATAAATCAGTAGTATATATATATATATATGTTATTTTTAAGACACAATTTATATATTATTTTAAGATACATTAGCAAGTTTATAAAATATATTGTATAAAGTTCCGCATGTTAGTGTACTATATAAATATTTTTAAATAAATGACTAATTTTAATTGTTCATGGTTTAGTTCAAAATTTCTTATAAACAAAATGAAAAATACATATATAACATATATTAAATAAAGAACTACTTAATATTGACAATTCAGAAATTTATTTTTTTTACAAATATATTTTAATAAAAACTTATAATGTTTAACAATAACTTATCCTATGTATAAATACATAAAATATCATTGTGTAGCTTTTGATTTTGTTTTTGCCTTTTTTAATTTTTTTAATCCGTCTAAATTCCCTTTCAGAAGACTGCTATACGCTACTTGAAATTTATTAACGTCGCGTTGATGTACAACAGTAGAGATTTTTTTATTACGAGATTGGGCTCTAAGTAAACACATAAATTCAGTAGGTTCTGGTAACGGTGGTTTATTTTCTTTTGGATATGGTTTTGTTCTACCATCATCTACAATTCATTAATACACAAAACCATAACCTCATTTTATACATATGTTATATGCTGAATTTATTCACATATTTCGAAAACAATAACGTCTCCGAAAAGTTTATTAAAATATTTTTACTTACATCTTTTCATTGTTAAAGTAACGTTTCCATTGACTCTCGAATTCTGGAATAATTTTGTAAGTTCTGAAAGGAACTAATTAAACATTTCAAATTAGACAAGTTTAGATACAGAGTACCTCACATATAGTATAATACTAAAAACTTACTGCTTCATTCTCTAATAAAACCATTTTATAAAATTTTAATAAACACTATAACTGTTTATATTACATGAACATATGCCTGCAATATATTTGAATATGAAATGAATTTCTATTATCATACACATGAACAGGTTGTGAGAAAAATACAATTCAAGAAATCTACTATATCGACAAAATTGAAACTCTGTATTCAATAAAATTCAATTTTAACTTTAAAAATATTTTTTTATTTTGCTATATTGAGTAATATTTCCTAAAAAAAATATTATAATAGGCATAAGTAAAGTAATTTTATTGAAGTAAAATACATGTTTTTATTTTATATATATATATAAATATTTTGTGATAAAATTTATTAAATTGAATGTTTTCATAGAAAAATTATTTTTTCAAAAACATATTGATATTAAAATGATCAATGATCTTAATTTACATTACTAAATAAACTTAAAATTATAATAAGTAATAGTGTTAAATTAATGTAAAAAAAAATGTCAAATATTAACAAAGGTAGTTAAAAAAATATGAGTTCAATTTACTTTTAATTAAAAACAATTCTTATAAAAAGATAATAACTTTATTAATTAAAAATAATAAAACAAACTATCCCAATTCTTTTATAATTTTTGGTATATATAACTATATATGATACACTGTTTATGCTTTAAAAAATATATATGTCAGACTATATTGATTCACATTTGCATGTACAGTGAGTATGAAATTCTAAATAATATTAACCCAGGTTGCTCAACATAGATTACTTTTATAACACATGATTTTATTAATTATATTAGTATTATTTTAAACCCTCGTATTTAATAAAAAGCTGGCATACAAGTGACTAATTTGTACATGTATCGATTTCATATATTATTTGTCTTAGTACTTAATACATTCATATATATAATTTTAACAAAATACAACTTTTACATTATGTTTCTTCTTCAGTAGATTCATCTTCACTTTCATTTTTTAAATTTATATGATGGTTTAAGAACAGATTATTTGCTGATAAATCAACACTAGATTTATTAATTTCTGTAGCATCGTCTAAATTAACTGGATTTACACTTTCAATTTCAACTAATTCTTTATTATGTTTTTGTGATCGTTGTAAATGCAATGACTCCACCTATAGAATGAACATTCATATATCATGTATTTAATCGTACACTAGTAATTAATAAGAATTAAGGCACTAATAAAGAATATGAAATGACATTTCTATATCTGTACAACAAATATTTAAACATCAAAATATAAAAAAGCTCTTCATAACCTAAATACCTCTAAACTGTTTAACTGCTGTTTCATTATTTCTATTTGTTGTAAAATAAATTCTTCTTGTGCACTTAAACGTGCGCATTGTTCTTCTAAAAACTTTAGTGTTTTACTCTTGAACGCTGGCATCTTAATATGAATGAGATTTTATTAACCAAAAAAATATTCGATGTTAGTCCAATGCATAATACCTTTAAATATTCATAAATCACTCATTTTTCTATAATCTGTTTTAAGTTTTACAAATAGAATTATTATTCAATATTTATAACATTAATAAGGAATAAATTAATAAAAAAAAGTTTAATCATTAGTAATCTGTTTTCTAATCTGTAAAAAGTAGTAATATATATATATGTATGTATATTACACACATATGTATGTTGGTAGGGGTGATAATTATTATATATTAGAATGAAATTGAAATATTAAATTTAGTCTTAATTACTTTTCTTAATAAAATTTGCAATAAAACTATTTGGTTGAAAGTATGACTTAAAATTTGTTTTGATTTGAACATTAACAATAATTTACTTTCTTGTTTGTATTTAATTTAAGTTTTTTTTTTTTATAAAACTGTAATCATTTTTTTAAAAACTGAAATACAAGATTATTACAGACAAATATGATTCATTATAAAAATATACTTGATAGTTATTCAATTATCACAATTTAGAAAACATCTTGCAAATATAAAACTTATACATTTTAAAGAAGAAATATTTTCTATGTAATTTACTTTTGAATAAAGTAATGCCAATAACAATCTACATTTTTTTATTCATGTAGTTTTAAGGTACAAATATACAATAAATATAGGTGTAAATATTATTATAAATCTAAAGAACCTGTGCTACTGTAAATGTTACCAAATAATGGAAAACTGATTTATTATTTAAAAACTGAATGTTAAAAATTTAAATTTTAACTTATGTAATTACAAAGTGGAATAAACACTTGTATAAAAAAAATATTCCAAGTATTTCTGCAGATTTTCTTAGCTTTGTTTCTGTAACATTTTATATATTTTGTATTTTCTATATAAAATTATACCTAAAAAAATATTTACATTTTCTTCATTACATTTAAAACCATTCCATATTAAATAATATACATATATAATACATAGAAGTACCAAATGATAAAATAATACCCATTTTTAAAACACAACAGAATATTTATCAGAGTATTAGAGATTTCATGACTTTTTATTAATTAAATCACTTATGTGACAAAAATGTGTAAATTTTATATATATATATATATATATATAAATAAATTAAACATTTATTTAATGAACAGTACTTGCTTTTTACTTATCATTATTTTAGTGTCAATAGAGTACTTTTTTAATATTACTTAATTTTACTTTAGAACAAAATGTTAAGATCATTAGCATAATTAATTGAACATGTTATTTAATTTTTGATTACTAACTGCATATAAACTTTTATTTTAAAAATGTTGAAAAATTAAAAGGTGTTTTATTTTGCACGGCAATAAAAATACTTCATATTATTAACTAAAAAAATATACATACATATAGATAATACTTTCAATAACCAATATATGTTTTTCATGTAATAAAAAAAAACATTCATATTTTCTTTTTTTTAATATATATCAGTATTTTTCCAATCTATTTATAATATACAATTCACAACTGTAGTGTATAAATATAAAATCAAAATAATAAAGTGTTATTGTCATGAAAAATATATTTCTATACTTTAAAAATATTTATAAATTATGAATTATAAACATTACTTTTATATAAAACATATGATTTTATTAAATTAAAAATAATAATTTTAATCATGAATGTTTATTGATAAAAAAAGAAAACAATTCACAGTTAAGCACATTCATTGACAATTAAAGAGTTAAAAGTTTATATAAAAGAAATTATAAACAAAACTTAAATTCATTCACAACAAATCAATATAAAATCAGTTTTCCACATGGAACTCTGTGTGATGTTATACGGAACTAGAATAATAATACAATTAAATAATAAAACATCATCATTATTCAATAAGTCTTATGAGTTACAATGGCAAAAATATTGCATCTAGGATGCAAATCAGTATATAAAATAAAAGAAAATACTGAGGCAATCGAAATATAAATTAAAAAATAAAAACAATATCATTGGGTATCACGGAAACGGACAAAATCCGTTTATATTCACAAAATACTAAATTACCGATGAGGACGTTAGGCCGCTTCACATATATATATATATATAATTTATAAAAAATGACTGTTAACGTGACAAATAAAAGTATTCGTCGATAATCGTGTTCGTTGTTAAATATTTAAGAAGAGTATCACAAAAAAAGTTATTTACTGTGAATATAAGTGGAATCTTTTTTCAAATATACAAATTTTAATTATAATTTCTTTTACTGTATTTACTTTCAAAAAACAGACAAATAAATGTAAAGTTTCATATCACATCCAAATAACAAAATATATATCTAGTCAAAATATATTATTTTCATTATATAATACTTATGATAATATTTTTAACTGTTTTTCATAATGTTACTGCCAATAAAAAAAAAATCAAGAAACGGCCAAACATAACAGAAAAAGTCCTAGGAAAATGGCAAGAATGGTCGTTTTATTTTCAGTGCCGGCCAACTATTGACAGACACTGTTAAGTACAGATCGTTGAAACCTCGACTTCGGGCTTTAGTTACAGCCTGAGATCTTGCATTTTTGACGAAATTATTTTACAATTAAAATGAAAATAGATATTATGTTTTTAATTTTTTTACTTACAAAATAATTACTATAAACTGATTTTATATAAACTAATAAATAAAATCGTTACAAATTAAATCTATTACTAAAAAAAATAATAGACTTATATATTTCTGATAAGGTTGCAATTATAAAAATAAAGTCGTCGTGTATTATATAAATATCAAATTTGAAATTATATTACAATTATAAAACTAATTCCAAAATTATACTATTATAGAAATTATCAATGTCTTGCTAATAAATTCATATAATAAAAATAGAAGTAAAAAAATACAAAGATAAATTAATTTTAAATTCATAAACTATCATCATAATTTATCAAAATATTAAAGATAACAGGCTGTTAACACTTGTACACGTTTGCATTTTGTCTTAAAATTACAGAGTACTTCATTTTAGTCTTCTCTTAAATTATTTCATTTCATTCAATTTCCCAGTCTCTGTTTAATTATTATCTTACACAAAAACATACAATACTACTAGAGAGTTTGAGGAGAAATATTGTACAGTAAAGTCATTAATACTTGTGATCTCTAATAATAAGTTTATCAGATACCAGAGTATCTTAAACATGTTGCTTTATAAAAGAGAAAAATACATCAAACTTAGAAAAAAAAAATCAAATTATGACACACCTATTTTGTCATTTTAGTGTTAAGATTAAATAAAAAATATATATTATATATATATATAATATTTCCATTAACGAGTATTTGTTCAATATATATGTGTGTATATTTATTATTCTTAAAAGTTCATGTAAGACAATAGAACACTAATTAGTTCTGTCTTCAATTTCACTTATTATTCACTTTTCATTGAAAATTAACACACAAAAAGTACATAACTTTAGCGCATAAACAGTAATTCTTTCTATAGTTTAAATTGTATTTTAAAAAGAATTATCAATTAAAATCTATTTAACCACTAGTTATTGGTTCAATTTTATTTCAAAGTTAAAATATGCCTGTCTATGTGTGTACTTTTTTATTATCTGTCACGATTTTTGCAATAATAAAACTGTTTTTTTAGGTGCACAATTTACTAAAGATCGAATATAATAACACTTTATTTTACTTTACAGTGAAAAATAGCAGGGATCAAAATCAAACTCGGTTCGATGAAACGTCCAATTTAGAATACAGTGCGTTCAAAACACAGATCGAAACGGCGTCAAAACCGACATAACTACTGAAAACAATTCGGAAGCTCACCGCAGCATGATACAAACGGAAATCAACAGCAGAGTATTAGCAGACACTGAAAATATTGAATTCGCACTACCCGTCAAGCTGCTCTTCTCGACATCGTTAGGATGATTCGCATACGGTTTCGATTTTTTCGTAGGCCGACTCGTAAGCATCGGAGGCTGCGTGACCGGTACTTTATTATCGACATGAATATTATCCGCTTGTGTAGCAGGATGGGACGGCGATGGAGACGCATCCGGTTGAAGTAACGGCGGATGATGCGGCGGAGGTGGCCACGACGTTTCGTTAGATAATGTTACACCGGATGTAGGATTAGGATGTTCGGGCCCGTCTTGTGGGTACCAGACCTATATTAAAAAAATTGCATATATGCATGTTTCTTACAAAGAAATGTGCACGTGTTACATACGTATGTTATTTATATACAAAATTATATATTTTAAGCTTTATTTCTTTTTTCAAGTGTTTTATATAGACTATTTTTGTTTTATTAAACCGATAACATGCATTAATTTTAATAATTTCAAAACATTTTTTTGTACTTCATTTTCAAAAATGTACATAATTATTTAATATACATTTTACTATAATTTTATACCTTTAAGCTTATACCTCAAAATATAAATAAATCAAACAGTATACCTTAAATAACACTTTCATATTGTTTGTGGAACATCGTCCACCAATACGTCTGTGTAAATCATCTTTAGATGACGTTGATATGAAGTAATAATCATGACCGGGTAAAAATTCTAATCCACCCGGTTGAGGAGTAAACGGTCTGAACGTTATAGTAAAATACATCAATTTATACGGCTTATCACAAATAGCAATTATGCGTGGGTTTGGATTTGTAATTCTGCAAGTCTCGTATTCTTCTTTCGAAACATTATAAATAATATATTTTTCCATTTCGTCTTCGTTAGGCTGTTGCTGCAATACGGCCGAAGACGACGGCGACGGTCTCTGATAAACCGGACATACGATATTCATCTGATCGTATTCGAAACGTGAATTGCCACGATTTATATCGTAAATATGATCTGTGTTATCGATACGAAATACACTATTACTAGTATTCCAATGGATATAAAATGTTTTAGGGCCACCGCCGGTTCCTCCATTTCCATTACCTACATTAATAAAACGAACATATTTATTTCTACAACTAGATTTATCTGAATAAGAAAATTTTAAAAAGAAACTATATTTCAACATAAAAAGTTAAAGTATTTAGTTTAAAATAGCTATTTATAAATATTAAATTATTTTTATGATTTTTTTAAAAACAATTACATAATATTAAATGACTAAAATATATTAATTTATATTAATATTTTAAATTAAAGAAGTCGCAGGAATAATTAATTCACCAAAATTTAATAACGTTTTTAAACTTTATAAAAATAATTTATTTAAAATTAATTCGCGAAATGAATACTGTTTTTTTAAAAAAATCTAATTATTGTCAAAATTAATAATAACTTATTTTGGTATTTCTATTTATGAAAATTTTTACAGTTTTCACCTATATTACTTATTATATACTTACTTCCACTATTTGACGAAGACAACGATGTGCTATGTGCAACACGTATAAATAATAATAAAACCAATGTATAAACAATAATATCGAAATAAACCGAAAACAGCGTCGTAGATTGCCGACTGTCGACACGTATTGCTCGGGGAATAAACATGGCGATAGAACAGCACAACGTGAGCGTACGCTAATGTTACTCTCTGGGTTTTTACGATTAATATTTACTTTTTAAAGAATTTAATGTAAAACGTAAATATATTTCTAGACTTATGGTTATAGTTAACCAAGATGATGGCAACAACATCTGTAACATACAAAATTTGTGAATAAGTCTAAAGTTTAAGATTACGTGTGAATATACATATGTATGTCATTCATATGTACTTTTAATATATATATATATATATATATATATATATATATATATATATATATATATATATATATATATATATATAATATATAACAAATTATATATGTCATCCAAATGTGACGCCTAGATTTATGTTTCATTAAAAAGAAACTACACATGTTTCTTTTTAATAAAACACAAATCTAGGCGTCACATTTGGATGACCATATATATATATATATATATATATATATATATATATATATATATATATATATATATATATATATATATATATATATATATATATATATATATATACAATTGTACAGAAACTTTTATTTAATTATAAATAATAAAAAATAAACATGGGTACGAGGATTTTAATTGTGATAATAAGAATTCAATCAATCAATTAATTATTTACTGGATGCAATATTCGTAAATAAATGTTATTATTCTATAACAGTAAAAATGTCGAATAAATAATTATAATAAAAATTTAACCGAACTGAAATGATTTTTTTAAGATGCAATTATGCAAGAAAATATAGCAAATTATTTATAATTATGCTTTCCCAAATAATGATCTATACTTATAAGTACAATATATTAGTACATTGTTATAATGCTTATTTTTATATAACTTCTGTTTATGTATATTTATTATTCACAGACCACTTTATCCTGTTTATATATATATATATATATATATATATATATATATATATATATATATATATATATATATATATATATATATATATATATATATATATATCGAAATAAATATATATATATATATAATCTCACAAAGGAGTTACAACACTAAAGGAACGATATAACCATCAACCTTTGATAATGCATTTTGTTTTTAAAATGCCTTTTTAATTTCTTTCATACAATAATTATTTATTGAACATTTGCATTTTCCAGCATGAAAGAACATAAAAAATAATATTATCTCCTATTTACATATATTTTAAAAAAGAAAACATATTTCGTTCAGTTTATAGCGTCAGAATATATAAAATATTAATATTTAATAAAAGATTGCATTTATAGTCCAAGTTCATTATTAAAAATACACATATACTTAAAACTTTTATATTTAATGCCATATTGACAGTAAGAAAAAATGCTTTGGATAATAAGTATTATTTATATAGAAACGAATATAATATACACTAAAATATATCTTTAAAAACAATTCTTAATCATATACTAAGATATCAATGTAATATATATATATATATATATATATATATATATATATATATATATATATATATATATATATATATATGGCATTAAATCTTCAATAGAATTTTTTAAGTTAAAATTATAAATAAATTATTTAATATATGTTAAATATTTAAAACACATTTTTTAAAAAAAATGCTAGTTTTCCTCTATTAAATTGTTTACTATATTATACATACATTTAAAAGTTCATTTGTATTTTACTTTGTAAGAAAATATATAAATAACAATAAAACTGAAAATTATCAACTAAAATTATTAATAAATATTTCTTTATATGTATTAACACAATTAAATGACTAAAAATCTAATCTCCTTGTCACGCGTATCACAGAAATTTATATTCATGATAAACTTTTTATTGAAAATAACGGATCAATTTGATAGGATTATATACAGAAATACTCAAATTTATCACAAAGATTGTAGTAATACAAATAACAATGTAATCATAATTACGCATCTATTCCATTTAAATACTTTTAATCGGTATGATTAAAGACTATATTTTTTTAATAAAGTATTGATTAGGAATTTTTTTTCTTGTATACTTATTTTCAAAGAAAAAAAAGGTATATCATATTGTGACATTAAGATCTGAAATGTCTATACATGGACAGTACTTAAATAACTGCTTAATAAATAAATATACACCGTTTTGAATGAACAAATGAAAAATAATTTTAAAAGAAAATATATAAATGATAAAAACATTGAAAAAAATGAAAAATTATATATTTTTTTTATTTAAATACTATTTATAAAGAAGTTATTTTCATTGGTATGCATTAAAATAAAAATACAAATATATAAAATTATGGATGGTAAAAATTTAGTTCTTTAAACATATACAGAATTCAATTTTACATTTTTAAATTACAATGAGTACGTATTTAAAAAATTAAAATATAAATGATTGCTTACTTCTATTCTAAAGCATATATACATATATATATATATATATATATATATATATATATATATATATATATATATATATATATATATATATATATATATATATATAAAATTTATGAACATTTTACGAAATAAATAATTTAATTTGAATTCATGATTTAATGATAACATACTAAAATTAACAAATTTGATAAAATATCAACATTTATTTTAGTATACAAAATATTGTTGGTTAATAGGGGTATAACTAAATGTATGTAAAATTAACATCAAAAATACTTACTTATTTTATAAAAACCATGTATCATTTATACATACATATATATATATATATATATATATATATATATATATATATATATATATATATATATATATATATATATATATATATATATATATATATATATATATATATATATATATATATATATATGCAAATAATATAGACTTCAATACAAAATATTAATTAAATAAGATAAAAATGCATTATCAAAAAGGTAAATGGCAAAGAAAAGGTTGTGTTGTGTACCTGTGCTGTGTATGCTATTCCATATCACCTGTCTTGTCTGTCATAAAATATGTACCGCAATAGGTCCTACGATAATAATTTTGTAATAAATTATTCAAAAATCAATAAAGATCCTCACACGCCACTTATATTTTGTAAGAAATAATAACGATGCTAAAGTATATCTAGGTAATTTACAGAAGTCAATCTTATAAAGGAATAAAAATGTTGAATTGATATTAGCTATTGTTAAATGAATGCTTTGTAGATACATGCTCTATAAGTAAAAAATATATCTTACCTTCAATATTTCTCAAAATAATCATCAGCAATTACACAGAAGAGCACAGTTACTTAGGCACAAATTACGCGAACCACACGCTTAATCCATCGCAAATATATATATATATATATATATTCACATCGACTTAACACAACATTCCTTTGCCATTTTATCACTGCTACTGGTGTCGGCTACATTCATTTGCAGTCGTGTTTCTTCTTTAACCTCTCACAAAATAAATCCCTAGAATTAAATTATTATCATGCTTTTTAAATCATCTGAATTTACAATACATTCTAATTATAATTGTCTATAAATATTTTTATTTATATTATTATTTATGTTAACTTGTAATGTTATAACACAATTTAATCACTACATATATATTGTGATATACTATAGTAATAAAGATAATTTTTAATGTGTACACACCCTCCCACACATACAATTTATATATATATATATATATTCACATATAGGATCATCCAAATGTGTCGCCTAGATTTGTTTTATTAAAAATAAAAGTGTATAGGATGGTGGATAGGGAAACGTGTTTTTTTTTTAATAAAATACAAATCTAGGCACCACATTTGGATGACTATATATATATATATATATAAATATTAAAAAACATACATTTTTATTAACATCTGCAGTAGTTTTACATTTTAAAAAAATATCACTTCATTCGAAACAAATTTAATACTTGTTAATTGTAAAAGTACAATGACATTTGTGACTGTATATACATACATGTATACGATAGTTAAATTATAAGGCTGTTTTGCACGTGTTAAGTTATTAACATTATTAAATAATGAGTGACTGCAGTACTTAAAAATGAAATATTTTATTAATGATCATTGTTTTTACACTTATTAAAATATAGTCCTTTCAACAAGCATGCAAGAAATGCACTTGTTAATATACAAATATGCACTTATTAATATACTCATAACAAAGTTGAAATTATAATAATTTTTCTATATGAGGAAGTTTAATTTTATACTGAGCTGGTCCTTTTTCTTCTATAATTTCACAGTCATAAACATGATTTTGAACTAATTCTGATTCTAGAATTTTTATCTGCCTTTCACTTAATTCCATATCATCATCTGTAAAAAAATTAATAGGTAAAATTATTTTAGTTTGTAACATTTTTGTTTAATATATATATATATATACGAGGGTCGTTTGATAGTATAGTAAAAAAGTAAGAAAAACTAAATAGAAAAATTTAATTAAATTAAACAATAAATGAATTTACCATACTTATCAAACGACCCTTATACATATATATATATATATATATATATATATATATATATATATATATATATATATATATATATATATATATATATGTTTCATACTCTTACCAAAAAGATTGCAAATCATTGCAACTGATGGTTGTTGAACAAGATCTTTTGTGATTTTTCCAACATCTGTACAAGGAATTGTTTCAGTATTACCGTAATCAACATATAAAACTAACACTTTATCTTCAGTTTTACTTAAACAAAGCGCTCGATACCAGACACCTGTAAAAATATACAATATATATACTAACATTATTTTGAGAAAATTTATAAATCATACAATTATTATAAAATACATAATCAATTACCTTGATATTTTGCTAAACAAGAGTTTCCTTCTTCTGGAATAAAATATTCAAGACCTTTTGACTCAACAAACTTTGTAATTTGTTTATCTATTCTTTGGATAGATTCCAAAACATCTTCATCATTTAATATACACACAATTATTCCACGTGATTTAACAAAAAAATCAATAAACACTACCTGAAATCAATCATGTTTTGCAATAGTTACTAATCTAATATTTTCGAATATAGTTTTAAGGGGTATTATTAAAATTATAATAGCATAAATATCTGACCTCTGCTTTTCCAATTGACCATTTCATAGAATCAATATGAAAATTTTCAGATGATTCACACTTGACATTTTCTATAGATGTATTTAAATCACTATTTTCATCTTTTATTACTGCATCGTCTTTAACAGAAGATACTGACTCAGTTTCATTTGAATTTTTGGATTTTTCAAAATTTGAATTTTTTTTTGAAGTTTTTCCAAGTTCCATAAGTAAATGATTGAAATTTTTATTACTTTGCATATATAATGTAATTCCTTCTTCAAAACAATCAAATTCCTTGAAAAAATAAAAACATTGCATATAAAAAAATATTTTTAAAATTATATATATATATATAAAACTTACAACAATGAAGTTATTGTTATTAGTAATACATTTATTGACTTCTTTTTGTTGTTGTACATTTAATGGTTCATCAGGAAGATCTTTAAGTTTAACAGGTATTAAACAACAAGATATATCTAACAACATTTGGGGTAATATTCGTAAATCTTTTGTAGAAACAATTTCTTCATTTCCATAATCAATAAATTCTACTAATGCAGAAGTATTGTCTGAATTTAAATGTTTTACTTTTATGCGATACCACTGTTGATCTTCAGAAAAACGAGATGCTAGTATTTCTCCAAGAATAGGAGATCTTAATAATGGTTTAACTGAAAATGTATTTTTAGTACATTTATTAAAGCAAGAGAAAAGAGTTAATAAGAATGAGATTAGAAAATAACAAAAAAAAAACCTACAATTATTACAAAGAGATTTCATTTCTATTAATAATTTTTTTAAAGCTTTTGCAGCGTCTTTATTCTGTACAAGAAGTTTTTGTTGACTGTTAGGTAAAATTATTCGAACTGTACTTCCAGACATTATTGGTATTGTATTGAGTTTTAATGTAGGTGATAAATTTATATATTCTTGATTCATTATTGATTTATAATCCCAACATTTTACTTCAATTTTACATATACCCTTTTCTATTTTAGGCGAAATTAACATACACATAACACTATTTTTTCGGATCTCCAAAACTTCAAACTCAAAATGTTCTCCTGGCTATAAATAATAAATGCACATTAGTTTTTTTTTTTAAAAAAATATAATTTAAAGATTACTTAATTACTAATTAATGGCATATTCAGAACAATGAAATGTTTTTATTATAAAAATATTTATTTTATATAAATGAATTTGTATGTAAATTTACATACATGCCTACACATATTTGTATGAATGCATATGTATACATACACAAACAAACAAATGTACTTCTGGTAAGTTTAAATAATTTATTAAATAATAATTTACATAATTATAGTTATGTGCAATATTAATAAATTTAACCTTAAACATTATTCGGAACTCATTTTCTGGAATAAGTAATTCAGTAATAAATAAATGGCAAGCAAATTCAGGCAACTTGGCATCATCAGATGATATTTTTTTAATTTCAGATACATTTTGAACAACTCCATCATCTATTAAAGCAACAACCCATGCTAATTCATCTGATTTACAATGTAAAATATATCCTCTCATCCATAAATTTCTTTTTGGAACTAACACAAGATTTCCTTCTTTTGAGCTAAAATATAATATTTTATATATATATATATATATATATATATACACACACACACACACACAAATATTTTTTTAACACATACAGGAAATTTTCTTCAACCATATCAAAATTTTTCTTTGACAACATTTTTAATTTTGTAGCAATGTCAGCGAATTCAGATGGAATAATTATTGCAATAAATTCTTGATTTTTAACTTCTGTTCTTAATGTAAGAATACCAGTATATCCAACTTTCAGTAAATTAACTATTGATCTATAATATATGCAATAAGTTTTTTTTGTAAAAAAAAAACAAAAACATAAACATAAATTGAAAACAAATATAAATTAATTTGTAACATACTTTTCCTCAATAGGTGTAGGGTCTTTTGGTGAAGAACACATCTGTTTACTTTTAATATGTTTAGTTTTCTCTACAGGATAAAAACCATTTTGACTATGACAAATAGTAAAATTTCCTTCCTAAAAACGTTTATTTAAATTTATCAGCATCTTCTAAACCAAATGAAATAATTATTTTTACCTTAGCAACAGGTTTAATCAGAAGTTTTTTACCATCTGAAAGTTTTTCAACTGAACCATCAGCTAATCGAATATGTAACACTAAACCTGGTACATTTTTTAATTCTGATTGTAGTACTTTTAAATTATTAATTTTAACTTTTTCAGTGTTTCCATAATCAATATAATGAACTATAATATCAGGATAAGTCAATAATATTACTGCTCTGGACCTAAATAAATAAAGTTAATTTAATAAATGCAATTAAAACTCTTGTATTTATAAATTTTAGTATATATGTGTATGCATGTGAGTGTATATAAATAATATATTTATGTTTAAAAATGTTTACCAAACTTCATTGTTAAAATTTGCAGCACATAAAAGTCCAACTTCTGGTTTTAAAATAGGCATTCTCTGATTGTCATTTAATGTTAAAATAATTTTATCCATAATGTTTTCATTTGATGTTAATGATACCCAACCTTCTAAATCAGACTCAATCCATTCTACTTTAACCTATAAACAGTTGTTTTAAATCAAATGACTATTAAAAAAAATGTTTATATCAAAAAAATGTTCACTTTAAGTTTTATGTTTACTTGTTCATATTTATTAAGTGATTTTATAATTAATAATTGATATGATTAAATTATATAATACCTCTGTAAATTCATTATTTGGCAATTCTATATAACTATGCCCATTTTGTTTACTAACTGTAAATTTCTTTAATTGTTCCTGATCCTCTTTTGACAATATTGATACAATTTGTGTAGTATCTGCTTTTTGTGAATTATTACAATCCTCATTACAATTTTCATCATTTATAAATTTAGAATTTATATGAAAACTTCCATTGTTAAATTTACACTTTGGCTCATTTGTTGATTGCATTTTTTGTGAAGTAGACTTTAAATGCTGTTTTTGTATATGATTATGATTTGACTTGGATTGACCCTGCATATCTTGTATATTAGACTGATCTCTTTTAATGTTACTTTTTTGCTTAAAATTAATTTTTTTATGCCTTGACTGTATACTTTGTAAATGTTGTTCATGGCTAAAAAAAAAATATTTAAACTTATTGTAATACATCTGAACAAAAAAACTGTAATAAGTAGATATTTAACAATGAAATTATAGGTAGTTAATATAATGTATGTGAACACATACAGGTAAATAAACTTGAATTAGAATTACTTATTTTCAAAAAAGATAATAATTTTTTTTATTGCAATTATTACATTATTCTTAATATTTAATTCTAAAGTATTTTATTCATTCAATGAAAACCTTACCTAATTGGAGTTGAATGATTTTGTGATGTTTTTTTAATTTCACTATAATGTGATTGATTTCCAATTCCTTTTTTCTCTTTTGAATTTGATGTATTTCTAACATAAATGTTAATATTGTTATATGTGAAATAAAAATTATAAAAATGAATGAATTTATAAGATTTTTACAAATTACGTATTAAATTAAATTAGAAAATTACAAATTATTTCTTATTTACAATATTTGCTCTTTTATATATATATATATATATATATATATATATATATATATATATATATATATATATATATATAAACACATACATTGCAGATACAATAATTTAAAATACATATACATGTTTTTTCAAATAAAACTGCTGAAAAGTAAATCATTATGACAACCCATTAATACAGTTATTATAAATACTTTGTGTTTTATGTAACATCAAATACATTTTTTATAATTTTCTTTCTTATAAAAGAGCTTCCCTATGTAAATAATTGTATTTTTCAAAAGATTAAAATTTAAAATAGTAAAAACATACTTATTGGGATTATTTTCCAAAAATCGTTTCAGCCAAGAAGACATATAAGTTTCACATACATTTCTATAATTACTATTGCCATATTCACTTGGTTTGATATCACTAAAATAATACATACATACATATGTGTGATGTAAAATATTTTTTTTAAAAAAAACAATAAACAAAAAAAATTACACTCACCCACTTATATCACCTAAGAAAGTATTAATGCTATTGTAATTTGAATTAAATGAATCTACAACATTATTATCATTTTCATTAAATAATACATCATCTACATTATCACTAGAATCTTCATTTAAGTCTACTAAAAGCATTTGATACCTGTAAATGTTATTTTTGTTTATATATATATATATATATATATATATATATATATATATATATATATATATATATATATATATATATATACAACATAATATAAATAGTAAAAGTACAAACTCAAGTTGTTTTATTTTTAGTAAAATTTCTGCTTCTTTGAGTTTAAGTTTCTTTGCTTCTTTCATAAGTTTTCCTTGCATTTCTGTCATTTCTTTATGAGTCATTTTGTATATGGAATGTTTTGCAAAGCTAACTTGAAAGTTATAAGGTGGGGCACCATTTAAACTTTTTATACTATTATTCGCTTCTCTAAAACATTGCCAAAATACATTTAGTATTACATGCATACAGAAAAATTACTAATCGTACTTACTCATAAGTTCCAAAATAAATTAAAGCCCATTGTAAATTATCAATATAAACTTTAAATGGTTCTCCAAATTGATTAAATATTTTTAACAATTCTTGCTAAAAAAAAATCAAACAAAAATTAATAACTAAATATAAAATAAATAATTTTATTATTTTTTGAAAATATAAAATCTGTACATATGCATATGTGATATATATGTATGTATGTATGTATGTATGTATGTATGTATGTATGTATGTATGTATGTATGTATGTATATATATATTTATATGTATATATATATATGTATATTTATATATATATATATTTATATATATATATATATATATATATATATATATATATGAAGGAAATATATAAAAGTTCATCAGCGCAAATTAAAATACATGACCTATCAGACAAAATAAAAATAGAGAAAGGAGTTAGACAAGGAGACAGTTTATCACCAAAAATATTTAATGCAATTTTAGAACAGATCATGAGAGATGCAGATTTTGAAAATAAAGGAATCAAAGTAAACGGAGAATATCTGTCACATCTAAGATTTGCGGATGATATAATACTTATAAGTGAAAAACCGGAAGAATTACAAACATTACTCGAAATCCTCTTAGAAAAAAGCCGAAAAGTAGGTTTAAAAATAAATATGGGAAAAACCAAGGTCATGTTCAATAATTTCGCTGAAAGAAGCAACATACAATTAGAGAATCAGTACCTGGAACAAGTGGAAGAAATAAAATACCTAGGGAAAACTATAAGATACAATGGTGATTTATGGCCAGAAATCAAAACGAGAATCAGAGCTACATGGGCAACATTTGGGAGACTAAATAGTATAATGAAAAGCAATATACCAATCAGTTTGAAAAGAAAGGCATATAACCAATGTGTACTACCGGCCTGTACGTATGGAGCAGAAACTTGGACTCTAAACATAAGAATGAAACAGAAACTGTTAACTGCCCAGAGAAGTATGGAAAGAATAATGTTAGGAATTACTAAGCTGGACCGAAAAACAAGAAAATGGATAAGGGAACAAACAAAAGTAATTGATATAATAGAACAAGTTAAATCGTTGAAATGGACATGGGCAGGACATGTGTGTGTGTGTGTTTGTGTGTATATATATAAATACATATACAGGAGGGTTGTTTGATAAGTATGGTAAATTTATTTATTGTTTAATTTAATTAATTAAATTAAATTTTTCAATTTAATTTTTCTTACTTTTTTACTATACTTATCAAACGACCCTCGTGCGTGTGTGTGATATATATATATATATATATATATATATATATATATATATATATATATATATATATATATATATATATATATATGCGTGTATGTATATATAAAGATATGCTAAAGAAATGTTTTTTTAGGTTAGGTAAAACTTGCAATAGGGATTCAATTTAAAGTTCTATCACATTTAAAAAAAACATATATATATATATATATATATATATATATATATATATATATATATATATATATATATATATATATATATATATGTATATATTGTATACAAAGTAAAAAGTACATGTAGCAACAATTAAAATGTACTAATGGATATGCATTCATCTAATTTTAACTTACCTCTGTAAAATCCGCGGGTACACGTTTAATATAAACTTTGTATAAAATGTTATCATTTTCCCTAAAATAAAAAGAATAAAATAAATAGGAAATTTATAATATTCAAGAAAATTAGACATTTGTAAATTTACTAAATATATATATATATATATATATATATATATATATATATATATATATATATATATATATAAGCGTAAAAATATTTTTCATATTTCAATAACATATAAAAATGTGTCTTACGTATTTATTAAATCTATATTCTCCTGACTTTCCATTTTTGAAATGAAAATATTAATTGAAAGAAACAAATTTCTATTCTAAAATGATTATTTTTTAATTGTTTGAAATTGAATTACACTTCATACAAAACACAAACTGACTAACAATATTAGAATGAATTGTTTTGGATTGATAATATAACTACCTACTTGTGTAAAATTAAATTAAGCACTATCGCATTTGTGATATAGAAAACTAAAAATGTCACTAACATTAGTGATTTCAATATTTATTAAATTTTATTTTGTACTGGTTGCATGGACATAACGGAACTTGTATGACATCATATCCTCCTCGGAAATATAAGGCTGTAAAAGTGAAAGAAGAGAACTGTGTGATGTGTCCTTCCAATTAGGTCACACGACCCACTACAATATCGTGGTTTAATTCTCTAAAAAAATTCAAAAAAAAATATATAAAAAAATTATAAAAACCCAAAAAAATCGCAAAATAGTTAAAAATAAATCGTTTTAACTAAAAAAAAGTAAAATAATAAGTGCAGCAAAATGAATCCAGGAGCTCCAAATTATCCAATGGCATCTTTGTACGTAGGTGATCTACATTCCGACATCACTGAGGCCATGCTGTTTGAAAAATTTTCAACAGCAGGTCCAGTGCTTTCCATTCGTGTGTGTCGCGATATGATAACAAGACGTTCGCTTGGTTATGCTTATGTGAATTTTCAACAGCCAGCTGATGCTGAACGAGCATTAGATACAATGAACTTCGATTTAATTAAAGGACGACCTATTAGAATCATGTGGTCACAACGAGACCCGTCACTTAGGAAATCCGGAGTTGGAAATGTTTTTATTAAAAATTTAGATAAGACCATAGACAACAAAGCCATGTACGACACGTTTTCCGCATTCGGAAATATCTTGAGTTGTAAAGTTGCACAGGACGAAACAGGGGCATCGAAAGGGTACGGGTTTGTACATTTCGAAACCGAGGAAGCGGCGAACAAATCGATCGAGAAAGTAAACGGTATGTTACTGAACGGTAAAAAAGTATACGTCGGTAGATTTATTTCTCGCAAAGAACGTGAAAAGGAACTTGGAGAAAAAGCGAAACTTTTTACTAATGTATATGTAAAAAATCTCGGTGAAGATATGACTGAAGATTCTCTAAAAGATATGTTTGAAAAATACGGTAGAATCACAAGTTATAAAATTATGAGTAAAGACGATGGTAAATCTCGTGGATTCGGTTTCGTCGCGTACGAAGATCCAGATGCGGCCGAGGCTGCGGTTATGGAATTGAATGGCAAAGAACTCGTCGAAGGAAAACAGTTGTACGTCGGGCGTGCGCAGAAAAAAGCCGAACGTCAGCAAGAGCTCAAACGTCGTTTTGAACAGTTGAAAATCGAACGATTGAACCGTTATCAAGGCGTCAATCTTTATGTGAAGAACTTGGACGATACCATAGACGACGAACGTCTTCGTAAAGAATTCATGCCGTTCGGAACGATCACTTCTGCTAAAGTGATGCTCGAGGATTGTCGTAGTAAAGGTTTCGGTTTCGTTTGTTTTTCTTCGCCGGAAGAAGCGACGAAAGCGGTCACGGAAATGAACGGGCGAATAGTCGGATCGAAACCTCTGTACGTTGCTCTCGCTCAACGTAAAGAAGACCGTAAAGCTCATCTCGCCTCGCAATACATGCAGCGTATGGCGAATATGCGCATGCAGCAGATGGGTCAAATATTCCAACCGGGAGGAGCCGGAGGTTACTTCGTTCCGACATTACCTCAACCTCAAAGATTTTATGGACCGGCTCAAATGACTCAAATTAGAGCGACGCCTCGATGGGCAGGTCCCCAAGTCCGTGCTACGGCCGGACAAACGGCGACCGCGGCTTATCCGACGATGGCCGGTTCGTTTAGGCCGGCAGGTCCACGGACAGCGAATGCACAGACGGCTTCTATGCGTGGGGCGATCGCTGCGAGACCGATCACAGGACAACAAGCGGTGACTGCTACGATGCAAGGGCGACCTATTGCACCGGGACCTGTAGTATCTAATGCCAATCGTACTGCTAATTACAAATACACTGCAAATATGCGAAATCCACCTCAACCTCTTGCTATGGCTCAAACACCTACTGTACAACAAGCTGTACATATTCAAGGTCAAGAACCACTGACTGCCACAATGTTAGCTGCAGCTCCACCTCAAGAACAAAAACAGATGCTTGGAGAACGTCTGTTTCCACTAATTCATAGAATGTACCCTGAAATGGCTGGCAAAATAACTGGAATGTTACTTGAAATTGATAATTCGGAGCTTTTGCATATGTTGGAACATAATGAATCGCTCAAGGCTAAGGTTGAAGAAGCAGTTGCTGTATTACAAGCTCATCAAGCTAAACAAGCAGCAAGTCAAGTCAAGAAAGAATAAATTTTGGAATCTGTAAAATAATGAAGGAGATGTACTTTTTTGATCTATGACACACACATATATATATATATATATATATATGTATGTATGTATGTATGTATGTATGTGTATATATATATATATATATATATATATATATATATATATATATATATATATGCATCTAAAAACAAGCATACATGTAAATTAGAGGTGTATGGTTTGTGTGTTTGGGTATGTATATACATATATATAAATTGTTAAGGTCATGTGACTGATATTTGAAATTTTGTTTTACAATAGGTGCTATCAGTTGATAACATATCTTTTAAACCTTTGCCTTGAGTATGTAAAGTAGAATGTACATTTTTTTATTATTATTAACGTGTTTATAGTACATCTTCTACATTATTGTAATTTTTTAAGTTTTTAAATGTATGTATTTTTTATTCAACTGCTTGTTGCTAAATCAAACCTATGTAAAAAAAAAACAAGCAATCAACATGCAGTGCGTAAGCTCAATAAATTTTATCTCTGCAGCAGAAAATACAAGCAGTTTTGTTTAAAAAAAGGTGGTACACATTGCAAAACTATAACATAATATTCAATATAAAAAATAAATTATAAAAATTGTAAAATTTGAAAAAGATGTAAACATTTTGAATAATTCATATTGAAATTTTATATTTTTTTCATTCTTTTCTAAAATATGAAACCATGTATTATCCTAATGTTCCATAATGTTTATATGACTGAGAACCTTTCTGATCCAATAAAAACTTCGCAAAATTTACTGTGAATACAGATTCAAAAGGGTTTTCAGAGTTATTTTTAATAAATATGTTATTCTTATGTTATTCTATCAATATCTGTATGGGTTATTTTTTTGGCTTATAATAAATATTTCCTAGCAAAAATATAGAAGTGTATATTATTTTTTTAGTTGTATTTCAGGCAGTTTTTAGTTTTGCTAGTGTAAAATATAAAGGTGTATATATACACATATACAAACACTTAATATTTTTTACTTACCTTACTTCAATTTTATTAATTAAAATTATTGAAAAATATCAGTAATTACAATCAATCAATCTGAAATTATATAGTATTTACTAGATAATCATGTCTAAACAAAAATGTATATATTATATATATGATGAATATATATTTTAAAACATATTGTAACTTATTTAACAAAAAATTGCTAATTCAAAATAAAATAAATTTTTATTTAAGAAAAAATCAATAATCATGAAGTTCATTTTGTTGAGATAATATTTCAAATGAATTTAGATTTCTCATTTAAAAGTTACTTATAATTTCAATAAAATAAACGCTAAAATACAGTAATTTAATTATATACATTTTTAAGGTGAGATTTACTAAAGTATATTTAAAAAAGGCTTTTTACTTACTCAAATCTCTATTGATATATTCAATAAATTTTAAAATACAATGTCATTTCATTGAAAATATTTTTTCATTTTTGGATGCATCAATCAATGATTTATTTTTAATATTGTTTTCATTTCTTCTAAAAAAGAAACATAAATTTAGAACTTGAATATTAAAATATTGCAATAATTCGATTTTAGTATGTTTATTGGGAAAAAAATATTTAGAATAGTTTATTTAATGAATTGTTTACAAATTATTTGTGTCTAATGTTAGTGATGAAAAGTAATAAATATTAATATTACATTATTAAATAAAATATGGAAATATGTTTTTCAATAAAAATAAACCATTCATTGGCATTGACAATGTTTCATTGATGTTAAAAATTATAAATACCTCATTGTTAATTATAAATAATATATAAAAATTAAATATCAAATAAAATATTCGCATTGAAGTACATAATCATTATTACATATTTTTCTGTTACAAACAAATTTATATATTTGCTAATTTTAATGATTCAATAAACTGACAATTTATTTCATTCACAGTTACTTTTAACACAGAAAGGTAATAATATAGTTTAAGAAATATAGTTCAATATATTTTTAAAGCTTAATCTTGGATAAATAAAAATAATAATAACAAAATAATATGAATATTTTATTTGTAAAAAAAATCTTAACTAAAACATTCTTTAATATAAAGGAAATCACATGTAATAATCTGCTCAAAAAAAAAGAAAAAGTTCAAATGTAGCAGCATACACGTATAAAAATATGCTGTTATTAAATATTTTTGTAAGAAATATCTGATTAATCAATGTTAACCACTTCATTTGGATCAAATTGTTGATTTTGTGTTGAGGTTGATGGTATTCCTGCAGTATACATACGGTTTTGATTTGCCTGATACTGAGCTTGTCGAGCTTTTTCACTACAAAAGTAAAAATAGTATATTTATAAAATATATAATCTATAATGTGAAATAAAATTTTACTTACTTAGCCACAAAAACGTTTTGGATTCCAGAATTATGCATATTATATATAGCTTGATTTTGCATAGAAGGATTCATCAATCTGGTTTGTGCTGCTAAGAGTTGTTGTTGAAAAGTTAAATGCTGCTGATAACCAACGACTCTATTGTACACCTATAATTTGAAATCAAATATTATTGGTGAAAGAACTGTATACAATAATTAAAGATTTTGTTAACTATCTAATAATTTTTTTTAATTTTATATATTTAAAGAATTTAATATAAATTCTTACTGTCCAATCTCCAGCTACAGCATTTGCATACATTTGTTGTAAAACTACAGGTACTCCTTGCCGCACCTGTTCGCTTGTCCACTGAGGATTTTCTTGTCTTAACATCATTTGAATGATATAAGCTGCTTGCTCTGGAGCAATTTGTGCTTGTCGTGTTACACCTGTCACTACATTATCTAAATTTATGAGATTATTAAATGATTAAAATATAAAAAAATAATTACTTTAAAGATTACATTTTTAATATATATATATATATATATATATATATATATATATATATATATATATATATATATATATATATATATATATAGATACAAAATCTATAAACACATGACTTACTCATAGCTGGTTTAGCAGTCTTTTCATTTTCAAATTCTTCCCAAGCAGCTTTACGTTCATCTTCATCTAATTCTTCTTCTTCTTTATTTTCAAGTAAAGAATCATGTTCATGATATCGATAAATTAATGTTTCATATTCTTGTAGAAGTTCAGCAAACATTCGATCTTTTGGTAGCATAGGAATAGGCCGGTCACCTTCAGGTACAGGTGCAAACCTTTCAAATAATTTCAATTTTAATCACATAGATGAATAACATTTTAATATATTTGTACTTATTTTAATTTAATTCATAATATTATTAAACAAATAAATAAATATTATTTAATATGTAAATAAAACTTTTAACACTAACTTGTATAATTCAGCAAGATCATTCTGATTATAATGTCGATCAATTTGCTGTTCATCAATTACACGCTTTGAAATTGCTTGTTTTGTAACTTGTCGTTCATAAACTTTTTCCTCCATAGTTCCCTGCAGTTAAAATTTTTATATAGTTTTATTTTTAAATAAAAAATTAAAAACATACCATTGCAATAAATCGATATACATAACAAGGTTTTTTTTGGCCAAAACGATATATTCGAAAAATACTTTGTATATCATGTGATGGATTCCATGAAACATCAAAAATTATAACACGATTTGCAGCCACTAAATTGATTCCAAGACCTCCAGCTTTAGTAGAGATTAAGAACAATCTAAAAAATATTTAAATATGAATGCATATTTCTAGAAATCATTAAATTTATTTAGAAATAAGAAAGCAGGTGAGATTTTACTTTCCATTAAATGAAAATATTAAAAAAATATTTGTATCTATTACCTAGCACGAATATTATCTTCACTGTTAAAAGATTTACACCAAGCTGCTCTATTTTCAACAGAAGATGAACCATCAAGACGGAAATAATCTAAACCAAGTGCCCATGAACCTTTATGACCATGTAGTAATTCTGAAGTGTCAGTGCCATTTTGTGTAGCTTCATCTACTTTCTCCAAAAAATATTCTATTAAGTTTAACGAGTACAGAGACTGGGAAAACACCAATCTATATAAAAAAAAATTAAATATAGATATACTCTTTTTTTTTAAAAAGAGAAACAATCATACATACAATTTGTCACCGATAGCTTCACATTTTTTTAAAATATCAAATAAAAGCAGAAGCTTGGCACTATGATCTATATTGTCTAATTCATCACCTTCAATATATTTCACCCACCATTCAGTTGGATTATGAGGTTTTGATTCCTCAACACTTTCTTGTTGATCATCTTCTTCATCCACTAAAAAAGAAAAAATACAATTAATTTTTCCTATGAAAAAACTATTAATGTAATTATTTTAAAAGAATCCTATTTTTTATAATAAAAAAAATTCAAAAGATTTAATATTTATTACTTTGTGCTGCCATCGCTCGTGTTCTTCTTCTAACAGGTGCTGCTTTGGCTTTTACTTTTTTGGTGGGTTTAGAAGATCCATCACTACTTACAGAAATATCTGATTCTGATGAACTTTCTCCTGATATATCATCATCATCATCTATAAAGTCTTTAAGTGAACCTTCCGAGTCTTCATCTAACCATGCCTAATAAAAATTACATTGTTATTACAAGAATACTTTCATTAATTCCATATAAAAATATTTAATAGATAATATTGACAAAAAAATGAAAATTAATTTTATACCTTTTTTTCTTGAGTTCGTTCATATTTATCACTATGTGCTCGCATCATTCTTGGATGAGTCCATATACGTTGAAGTTCTTGAAAATCATTGAAGAGTGTAACAGCACGTCCGCTTTCACCGCGTCTTGCAAAATCTTTCATGTAAATCTCATATAATTTTACTTGTATGTCAGTTAATCTTAAAAATATGACATATTCGTGTTTTGGTGGTAGGAATGGAGCTAGGACGGAGTAGTCTCTCCTCTAACATAACAGAAATTGTTTTTGAAAATTTTTGTCTTTCATATATATATATATAAACATAAACACATACATACACGCATGCACACACACACACACACACATACCTCAACAACTCCATTGAGCATCTTGTGGAGGACATGAGAACGACGTTTCATTACTGCTATATCATGAAGTGTTGAGTCTGTATACTGTCCATTAGTTATGGGATTCACAAATCTATTTGTATATTCACTGTATTTTCCAAGAAGATATGGTTTTACAAACTGAATCATGCAGTAATCTAAATAATAAAAATTGATAATATTACTTGAGAGATAATTATTAATACAAAGAAAAAGAAAGTTATTAAAAATAAACGATACATATATATATATCACACATCATAAAGCCCATATCAATCCACTACTGGACGAAAGCCTCAATGAATGCTACCATTCACTGGTATTTGGTCATATTCACCACGTTGACCAGGCGGATTGGTGAAGATTTTTTTATTCGGGGTTTACTCCCTTCTTGACAGTTATTTTTTACAAGATGAGGTTGTCTGCCTTCATACTCAACCCTCGAAAATGAAGGACTCTCCGACTGGGAATCGAACGTAATCTCCCGCATGATATGCGGTGATGCAAACCACTGTGCTACCCAGTCGGTATATATATATATATATATATATATATATATATATATATATATATATATATATATATATATATATATATATATATATATATATATATATAACGCTACTACTATAGAATTTTTCCTTAGAATATTATATTCTTATTTTGAATGAATTACGATTTGAATTTCTTGGAAAATTTAAGTAACATTTTAGTTTACATAAATGATTGTGATTTGGATGTAATATCAGTAAGAAATTAATTTGTTATAAATGAAATAAATATAATTAATATCATTATTACATTTACATTCATGTATAAATACTTACATTCTCTAAGATTATTTTGAAGTGGAGTACCAGTTAAAATAATACGACGTAACGTTTTCAATTTATTCATTGTTATACTTAAACGCGATTTTTCATTTTTGAGTAAATGTCCTTCATCACACACAACTAAATCTGGCCCTAAAATGTATCAATATAAATAATAGCTATTTTATTTCAAATTGAACAAATTTCTTTTATAATTAAAATAACTATATTTCATTTGTAAACATGTTAAAGAATTAATTGAAATAAATATTCTCTAATAGATACAGTTTAAGAATATTAATCCATATATATATATATATATTTGAAATAGAAAAATTAATACATATCAACCACATTATTTTGAAAAACAACATTTTTTAAAAATACTATTTTTACCTGGATCAACGAGACCTTTTTGTAGTGAATTCATTACTTTCTTTCGAATTTTTTTATTTGTGGTACTGCATAGTATTCTATACATTTCATAACCAATTACAAGTACTCCTCCACATTCTTGCCAATCATCAATTTGATATGCACGTTCATAGTTTTTTTTATATCTATGTTTATATAAATGTAAATAAAATTTTGAATTGCACAAGTGATACGATTTATACAGTTAACAGAATGTCATAAAAAATAAATTAAATACCTGGAAAGTTCAAATACATTTACATCATCTCCATCATTTATGTCATTTAACCAGATTTTAAATTCATTAACCCAATTAAGAACAGTACTAAGTGGGCAAACAACCATTGCAGTATGAACTCCTGTTTTTTTATTAGTTAGTAATGTATGTATTAATGTTATGACCTAAAAGAAGTAATTATTTTACACTGATATTTAATTATTTTTATGATCCAGATATTTCAATCAAAAGTGGATTTTGTTCATATATGAATACATTTTTAGCTTTTTATAACAGCATACATGTACCTGCAATGTTTTTCCAAGACCCATACAGTGAGCTAAAATACATCCTGATCCTTTCTCTTTCTTACTTCTTTCTAAAGATTCAAAACAAGCTTCATACATAAACTTAACTCCTTTTGCTTGATGTGGTTTCAGCTTTTCAACAAGTTTGGGATGAACAGCTAATAATTCTTTTTTTGTATCAGTATTGAAATCAAGTACAACTTTATCTACACGTTTATCAGTTTCATTATCCATTTCAAACATTTCATTGTACTAAAAAAATAATGTTCAATATATATCTTTTTTCTATACAAAACATAACTTTTTAAACAAACCATTTTTTGTCTTTCAGCTATACGTTTTTTTCTTTTTTCTTCTTCTTTAGCTGCTTCACGTGTAGATTTTGATAGTGAATCATCTTTAATTACCTAAAAAAAATTACATTCATAACATTGTTTTTTAGTTACATATAATCATAATTCTAATTCATATAGTAAACTAAATATTTGATTCTTTTTTCAAAAAGGTAGCAAACAAATTTGTATCTTAATTAAAAATTAAATGAAGTAAGAATATATTTTATATAAATATTGTAAATTATTGTAAACATTTAAAAAAAGTTATTAAATATTTTCACAATAAAAGAAAAACATTCTTTAGCTCAAACTTACACTACGAATATTTTTTCTTGTTTTAGTTTTCCCATCTTCATCTTCACTACTGTCATCACTATCCTTTATACGTTTAATTCGTTTACGTACAATTTTTTTTCTAAAATTAAATAATAATAAAATATAAGAAAATTTTTAGATTTACAGATAATTAATAAAATTAAAATGACAATTACAAAATAATACATATGCTAAAAAGTTACAAAAATAATAATAAAAAAATACTTTTTATGAGATTCCTCATCAGATGAATTCTTCTCTGAGCTAGTAGCTGCTTTTTTTCTTTTTAAATTGGTTTGAAAAAATTCACCACTACTTCCTTCACTATTAGATGATTTTTTATCATTATCACTTTCTTCATTTTTATCCTCATTCTTGATATTATTTTTTTCAGTCTTAGATTCTGAGCCAGATTCTGATTCTGATGTAAAAATACGGAAACGTTTTTTCTGCTGTTTCTTTTCTTTCTTTCTATTTAATATAGTGAAGAGTCAAATTAATTACAATACTTTAATATAATTTTATTTAAAAATACCTTATTTCACAAACTACTACATTATCAATGCTGCATGAAAAATGTAATAAATATTATTTTCTAAATACAAGTAATGAAAAGTAATAAATAACTAAGTGAATACAAATATATATTAAAAATAAATGTTCTTTTTAAACAATACATACTCCTTTTGATTAAGTTTCTCCTTTTTCTTTTTATATTTTTGTTCTTCTTCACTGGAATTTAATTCTTTTACTTTTTCTAAATTAAGTTTATCTGTTAAAAGTTTATCTTTTTTCCAACTTTCCTTGGTTTTTGATGCACTATCGTTGCTCATTTCTTCATCACTCTTATTATTTTTTTTATTTTTTGTAGAGGATTCTTCAATATTCTCTTTTTTTACTTCATCTCTGTCAGTTTGATTTTCATTTTTCTAAAAAAAAAATTAATATTTTTATAAAAATATTTATTTTCAATATTTCAATATATTATAAATGATGTTTAAAATTTATTAATTTTGTATAAAAAAAAGAAGAAATGTGTATCAAGATAAATTTCATTTTCTACACATATTTTTCAGAGAATCTACATTCATTTTGTAAATAATCTTTACTATCGTTAATGAAAGGTAATATAGACAGTTAATTTTTGGTATAATGTATTTCCATTGATAATATAAATAATATCCATTTATTTATAAATTTTAAGAAATTTTTGCATACTTGGATCATTTATATTTTGTTTATAAAAAAAACTTACATTGTGTTTATTATTACTGTCCTGTTTAGAGGATTCTATATCACTATCATTTACATCATTATCATTTGACTCTTCACCAGAGGAACTAAATATCACCATAGGTGTATCGGAAACAGAAACATTTTTCTCTATTTGTTGGAAAGGCGTCGAACAATCATCTGATGTGTTATCTGATGACACACTTTTTCCATTTGAAGCTTTTTCTTGCTGGTCTACTGATTTTGCTTGTTTCTTTTTTTGATACAATTTATCATTTGAAGAATTCGAATCACTTAAATTTGATAATCCATCTGTTCTTTTCCTTTTTGTTTTCAGCATGTCAATATCCGTTAACCTGAAAGTCACAGAAAGTTGCATGTGATTTTTTAATGAATTATTTTTTTCCTAGTTATTTAAAACCATAATTATTTATATATATGGAAATATTAATGCATATAAATATATGCATATGTGTATGTGTGTATATATGTGTCTGTGTATGTGCGAGTTGTGTCTATATACATATAAATACATATATATATATATATATATATATATATATATATATATATATATATATATATATATATATATATATATATATATATATATATATATATATATATATATTTAATCAGAAAATTACAGAACCAATATATATATATACACACACATACTAATACATATATGTACATATACACAAAATTTAATATTCTACTATCAATTGCGAATTTCATAAAACTCATAACTTTAAATATGACAATATAAAAATCTATTTTCATATAAAGAATTTATATTTCCATACAAAACATTTTTTTAAACAATTTACATTATTATTAATAATTGTATATGTGTATATATGTGTCATTTGGATGACTTTCTCTCTCTCTCTCTCTATATATATATATACTTTTATATATATATATATATATATATATATATATATATATATATATATATATATATATATATATATATACACACACACACATACATATATCATTTTTATAAAATTTATTACATATATTGATTACTTTTTATTTATATTGAAATATTATGAGAATATATAAATCATAATTACTTATTGGTATACTTATTGCTAATTTGAAAAAGATGTTTAACCATATAAATATAAAAACAATTATTATTAAATTTATTAACTTGACTGAAAATATTTTACTAGTACCAGTTTTACCTTTTAATTTCTTTCTCATCTTGAATTTGTTTCCATTTCTGAAAACAGGAATTGATGTCATCAGTCATTCGCTCCAGTAAAACTTTACATTGCATAACAATTTTTTTATCATTAATATCAATTTTAATCTGTTCTTTTTTCTTTGATGACAGTTTAACTATAGATGTTTTTGATGTAATATTGTTGGGTTCAGAGTTATTTGAATCTTCATCGCTTGAATCAGACTTATATTGTGAAAGACTAACATGTTTTTTGGTTTTTCTTTGTTCTCGAATACTTTTCAATTTCAAAAATTTATCAGTATTACGTTCACCTCTCCTGCGTTTTGTCAGTACATTAACATTTTCATTATTTAACGATACATCTGAATCATCGGTTTCCGAATGTTTTTTTTTATTTCTTTTTTTGTTTCTGCTCTGCAGCCTTTTTTTCTCTGAATTTGTATATGAATCAGATTCATCTGTTTCAGAATATTTGTTTTTTTGGGTGTTACTTTTATTTAATTCAGATAAGTTTTTATTTTTTATTTTATTTTGACTTGAAACTTTTTTGGAAGATTCATATTCTGAATCTGAAGAACTATTTAAAATTATAATATTTTCATCCTTATTTGGACTATTTGAAAGAGCTTCATGTAGCCAAGCTTTAGGTTTATCAATTAACTTATTTAAATCTACTAATTTTAAAACACCTATTTTTGAGTCTTTTGTAACATTTGTACTGCTATCACAAACATCTGCTTCATCAGCCAAGTTGTCAGATTTCTTTTCTTCATCGTTAGTATTATCTTCTAATGTTGAATCCAAAATGATGACTGAATAGTTTTCTTTATCTAACTCACCTAAACAATCATCAGATATTTTTTCTTTTTCTTCCAATAAACTTTTTTTATTTGAAATATTTTCATTATCAGTATTTTCTTTTAATGATTCTTGATCTAAGATTTTATTATTATTATCTATAACTTCAATACTATCATCAAACAAAGTATCATTCATTGTCAGGGATTGATTCAAAGTATTTGTATGTGTTTCATTATTTTCTTCTTTACTTGGATTATTTTCTATATGAGTTAAATTCAAATGAACTGTGTTCTTTTCTAAATGTTCTCTATTTTCCGCTGTAGGCAAATTATTACTGTCTGTTTGATCTTGAATTGTACTTATGGTATCTATATTACTTTGGTTTAAATCATGCTCTGTTGTGTTTGGTATATCATTTTTTACATTACTTGAAATTTGTGTTTTTGATTTATCATTATGTTTAAGGTTTAAATCAGAATTTGTGGTAGTTTTTGAACAATTTTCAATGGTTTCAAGAAAACTGTTATCACATTTTTCAATACATTGATTTGAGGTTTCATTTTTATTTTCGTTATCATTTAATGTGTGGGTATTTTGTTTACTTTTGCTACTGATTTCCAATTTCTTATTTTCTAATGAATCATTTAATTCTTTTTCATGACTGTCAAAGATTTCATCATCAGTTTTTGTTTTTTTATTACTATTTTGATCTTCACAAACACTGTTAGTCTGAATATCACAAAATTGATCTATTTCTGTTAAGTTTATAGATTTTTCTGAATTAGATTCAATATTTATATTTAAATTTTCTTTAGAACTATGTAAATTATCATCACTTATTTTTTTATCTAAGGTATTTGATTCAGATGTATCGTTTTCTGATATTAATGTACTTTCTTTTTGTTCTATAGAATCTGTACTTTTTTGTACATTTTTCAAATTATCTTCAGTTAATGACTTATGAATACTATCTTTATTAAAATCAGTATTATCTACTTTATTTACCTTTACATTACAGGACTTCAATTGAATTTCTTTCTCTGTATTATTTACTATTGTCAATATATTTAGATTTTCATTTACTGAATACTTTTTTCGCTTTGATTTTATTGAAGAAATAATATATTTGTCAATTTCATCACAATCTGAAGAATTAATTTCTTTCAAAATATTGTGTCTTCTTTCTAAATTTTCATTGAACCCATCAACACACTGATCTATACTTTCTTTTCCAATATTTACATCATGTGTGCCAACATCATCATCTTTACTAACAAATGTATTTAATGAAACCTCATCGTTATTTTCTTGCTCACAGTTCTTATTAACAGTAATTAAATTATTTAATAAATTATGTGTTGTAATTTTATCTAAACCAAATTTATTACACCATTCAATGAAATGTTCTGTTAACACTGAATTAATTACATCTACATTATTTTTAACAACATTCATAAAATTAGTAATTTGTTTAAAGTTTTTTACAACACTTTGATAATTAACATGTTTTTTTGTAGTTTTAACAGACAAAGAATCATTTATTTTACAAACAAATTTTGATAGTTCTTCAATGTCCACGATTGCATCATTTAAAAATTCATGAGATTCAGATAAATCTTCTGCACTGGTTGATTCTTCTTTAGATGCCATTAGAATGCTTGTCTGTAATATCACAGAAATATATAAAACCAAATGAAACTTAAATTTTACTTACATTAAAACCCCTTCCATGGTGGACGGTGAGTACGGATATTCGTGTTTCTATCCCGATCACCTGGAAGGGGGAAAAATATAAATCATACTAATTGTATGTTTTATGCTATAATGATAAACATAAATATTTTTTATTGCTGTATATAAAAAAATATTTTCAATTAAACTCCTTTTTATATATCTATTTTTTCAAATTATTTTTAAATAACATGAATGTAAACTGTAATAAATAGATGAGAAAAAATTACAAATTTTAAGATTTTTTTAACTTCATACAAATAACCTAAAACAAAATATCTATGAATACCAGCATAAAACATATTTACAATATGACTTTATATCAAGATATTTATTTTATATTTAAAAAATGCAACTAAATGAATATAAAAAACTATATTTACATATTTAAACTCACAATTAAATCTGAATGCTTATGTGTACTATAGAGATGTACATATTAAATATATTAAAGTATAAGCATATACACCATTGTACACAATATATATATATATATATATATATGTATACATAAACACATATACATACACACATATATACATATATACATATATATATATATATATATATATATATATATATATATATATATATATATATATATATAAATATATATATATATATATATATATATATATATATATATATATATATATATATATATATATGTATATAGATATATATATATATATATACATATATATATATATATATATATATATATATATATATACATATACATAAATATATATATATATATATACATATATATACCCGCGCATATTATGTTATAAATAGATACATATAAATAATCGAAAAGAAAATAATTACAATAAACTTCAATTACCTTTCAAATACAAATACTTAAATTATAGAAAATAATACTGATTCATACGTTATCTTCTCATTTTTTCATTTCAATTTACGACGCCTAGTACAAAATTGACATTTTGGTGAAGTATTTCAATACGACTGCAGTAGATAGAGCAATAAAAGATAATTATTGTGTGCGGGAAATTTAAATCGCAAAGGTTAGAAACTTAAAAAAGTATTAGTTATTGACATCTAATTATAAAAATACTTTCAAGTGAAATGTAACAAAATTATGTTTATTAAAAATCAAATTATAAATAAATTAAAAAAATATTAGATCAAATCAGATTTAAAACAGGATCTTTAGCCGAAAAAAGTATATGATACATTGCATAAATTCTTTGACTATATATTCATATGAAATTATTTCTTATATTCTTGTCTGCAATCCTGATCTGTAATCTCTTTTATGGATACCTCAGGAACACTTCATTTGTTATAAATAACATTTTTACTTCAAATCAATCTAAAAGTTTTTATCTGAATGAAGGCAGAAGTGTCAACTGTCAATAATTATATAAATACGAATGACGCTTCTACTATAAAAAATAGACCAGCAATACCTATTGCAAAAATCCAATATGACTTTTTATACTACCATGATGTATGTACATACATACATCATACACACACACACACACATTCACATATGTATGTCAAAATACAAAAAAGGATAAAAACATATTTTAAAAACAATTTATTAATCACTTTGTATATGTTATAAATTTAAAAAGAAATACTTACATTTTAAAAAGTAGTATAAAATATGAAAACATATTAACTATGAAACTTTTATAAAGAATGCAGAAAATATATTAATATTTATTATATTACAAAACTTTGATCATTAAATACAAATGAATGAATATTGATTCATTTGTTAATATTGAAATATTCATTAAACATTTTAAAAATATAATAATAAAATTTTATCATTAAAAATGTGAATTTATCATGCAATATTAACATTTTTAAGAGCCATTAATACATTTTTATTAAATGTTTATTTTAAAAAAAACTTCGTGAACACCTTTTGCTTTTAATAAATGTATAATACAATTGTAGAATTAGAGTAAGTTATATAACAATTGTTATTGTAAACTGTAATTTAATTACTACATGAATAAAATTATATTTAACAGTTATAATAAACACAATATAAATTTAATTTTTAAATAATAATCTGCATCAAAAAGTGTGTACGTGTATATATAAATAAATATACACAATTGAGTACTCATTTTAGCACAATGAATTGAAATATTTACATATATATATATATATATATATATATATATATATATATATATATATATATATATATATATATATATAAAATATAAAGATACACACACTAATTTAAATTAATTAAAAAGGGTTTGTTTAATTTTACATACATTTTTTTATATAAACCAGTATTAACATTTTTTAAAAAATAATATTCTTACTACACCCAACCACCAGTTAATTTGTGGAAAAGTTCTTCATTTAATGTTTGATTTGCATCTTTTGATCTCATTGATAAAAATATATAACCTCCAATAAATTCATGAATAACTTTACAATCAGCAGATAAACAACCAAACATAATATTTTCTTCTTCAAATTGTACCATCATATGTTTTACTTCCCAATTAACATTCCAAGCCTGAGAAAAAAATAATACTTAAAACTATTTATGACAACATTTATTAGATTTTGTATTTAAAAGATGATTAATACATTAATTTAAATTATTAATTAATTTGTAAAATACTAATATATAACATTTGTTGATTATATAATTTTCAACTGACCTTCATAGTATTATAACGCCATGTTTTTAAGTGATCTCCAGTATTAAGTTCCATTTTCATAATTCGATTATGTGCAACACCTAACAATTCTTCTTTTTTATGACCCATGAATTTTATAATGAACAAAGTTATACCAAACTCAGGTAATGATTGCCATGCACGAATGAAACTTAATTTAGCTTCAACTAGGGGTAAATCTTTAACATTTGCATGCGCTTCAAGAATTCTTTGAGTTAACTGTAAAAATACATAGTAACATCATAATTAAAATATTTGTATATAATAATATTTATCTTACCTTTCCTTTCAATTTTTTTATAAAACGAGGTGCAATATAGTCTTCTGATTGTATATCAAGAGAAGCAGGATTTATTGCTGGAACTTCAGCTGGATGTTGCATTTGAAGAAAAGCAATAATATTTTTAACTTCTGTTTCATATGAACTATCAGCAAGCGATCGTCCTTTTGCTGCTAATCGACATGCTGCTAGCCATTTTGCATATTGTTCCTCCTAAAATTAAATGATATTTTATTGTGAATTTCATTTTTAAAAATGTTTTCTTATATTTATTTGTAATATTCATAAAATTAACTAACGGTATCACAACGTATTAACATTTCTGTCATGCCTTCAGAACTTGGAACTTCAAGTTTTATACCATAGCGATTTTGTGCTAAACTAATATCAGGTGTTACTTCACAGCCTCTAAGATCAATTGAATGTGCAGGACGAGATTGCTGTGCTGTTGTTGCTTCTTCACGTGTTTTATACAAAACTAAATGTAATTCACGGCATGTGAACCAATATCGTTTAAATGCTTTTAATGTAAATCTTTTCGGTCTAAAATATAAACAATATATGATGCAATATATGCATTATTTTTTAAATTTTAATGTTACTTGTATAATTGTATTACTTTAAAAATCGTAGATTATCAAAAAGTTCAGGCACTTGCGTGATATCATTTGAAGAATGGCTAATATTTGATCCTTCTAATGTAACTTGTAAATCTGTTAAGGCAGCATCAATATCATCATCTATTGGTGAAGATATACTGCTCGAATCTAAATTTGGCTGTGGTGTACTTGCTTGTAAATTAACTTGAACCTGTAAAAAGAAAAATAAATAAATAATACTGTACATATTAATTTTATAAAAATTCATATGTTTAAAAGTAATATTATATTATTATTTACAATAATCAAAATTGATATCAGTAATTAATTAAAAGAGTAAGTGAAAAAATTGAATACTAAAAACTTATTATACTTGTAATGCAGCAAACATGAGCATTTCTTCTTCTGTACAATCGATTTCTTCATTAAGCAATTGCCACTTGGCTTGTTCATATAACTGATTAATACGTACAGCATCATATTTTGGATTTAGATCATAAAAAGAATAAAATTTAAAACGAAGACATAATGTGTCAAATTCTCTCACACCTTGCTCCATTATTGATAGTGAAGAATCTAACCAACTAAAAAAGAAATATATATATATATATAAACTGAGTAGCAATTTCACTTATATTTTGAAATTGACAACATTATTTGAAACACACTTAAAAACTTAAAAAGTAAAAATGAATAAAATAAAAATTTACATACGCAACATTTATGCGTGCTTTTTCAATCAATGACTTAGGTCTAACTAAACGACTTCTAGCTTCAGGACTTGGTGTGGGAGGACTCTGGGCCAATGATTGGTCTGAACTTCCATTTAATAGTTCAAGACTAAGACTAGTATTTGCATTTGGTGAATAAGTTCCATTTATGTCTCCATAACCATTCTGCCTTTTCCATGTCCCAGACTAATATATAAAAATAAAAATTTAATTATAATACATACAATTGTAGAATATATTCATCATTGTTAACACATTTTTTTATAATATATATATATATATATATATATATATATATATATATATATATATATATATATATATATATAAAATGAACTTACTGGTGTAACTGGAGAACTAATAGGTGTAGAAGCAGGTAGTGGTCGTTGTGGTGTAACTGGAGCACACATAAAAGGAGATGAATTTGATTTTTCAAGACTACCCGTGCTTCCCTGAGGGCTAACATTAGCTATAAAAGTATTTGTATCTAATGGTGGTTGAAGATGTCCATTTCTAGCAACAGGTCCACCATTCTCTGAATTCCGTTTTTTAGGCAAATCTTTAAAATTATATTTGATGTGATTGGGTTCAAGAGGTTTACATAAAGATAATTCTTCAGGATGTCGGATTCCCAGTTCTTTACATAGATGAATAACTGTGTTAAATGTTTTAATAGAAAAATCAACTTTGCAATCAAGATAACGTAAATCTGGAATTTGGACACGAAGTGTTTTATGCATAGGAGTGAAATGGAGAAGAGCATCAGCTTGAACACCACACTGATCAAGAGTTGACCGGGTTCTGGATAACCACATGTTACGTGCAGGCCACCATAATGCATGATCAGACCAATCCATTGCAATATCTGAAAAAAAAAACCATTTAAAAATAAGTATATTTCAAGATCACAAAAACATACGTATAAATGTGTGTGTTATGTATGTATATATGTATATATACATATATATATATATATATATATATATATATATATATATATATATATATATATACATATATAAACACATATTTAATCTGAAAATTATGGAACCAATATATCAGAGTGAACATATAGAGCACCTTACAAATATTTTACATATCTATCCTAACTCATTGGTTCCAGATATTTAAGACATCTGCATATACATAAAATAGAAAAAAAAACGTAACTATACATACGTATAATCATATTTATTCTCTTAATAAATTACTCAAAAAATAAACTCATAATATACAAAAAATATATAATATAAACAAAACATTGTTAATATAGTCTAGTTTTTAAAGTATCACAGAACTGTAAACAAATAAAATATTTTTTAATATTTTTAAGTCCTTAAGAGTTGTTTTAAAATGTTTCTGTAACAAATATATTAATTATTAACGTAATAATTAAAATTTTGAGCCTTTAAGTACAAAATAATGGTAACTTGAAATCAAAATACATATCAGTACATTTTTTTAAAAAAATTAAAGCTCATAAAATGAAAAAGCTTTGTTTACTTATTGAAATTTTAGATAAAATGTATTTTTTTAAATTAAATAATGCAAATGTCTATATTATTTTTCTTTAATATTTATTTTCATAACAGCCACTTACTTTCAAAAAATAATTATGTAATAGAATTAAAATAGAAACTGATAAAATATGCCATAATTTCATTTTTTCGTTTCAATTTTCTTTTAATTCTACAAGATCAAAATAATTAGTATAAGAATGATTTTTTATAAAATGTAGGTAGAAAAACTATACATATTTAAATGCTGTAGGTCGTGACGATATATTTAGGAGGTTTAGAAGTCCTCCCACATGGAAGTATTTTATCATGCCCACAAATAAATATATTATAACAATTTATTAATATAAACATACGTAGTACAGCTATATATACATACATACATACATACATACATATATATATATATATATATATATATATATATATATATATATATATATTACGTCATATACCGGTTTTAATATGAAATTATTGATATATACTATTTAAAGAATGAACCTGCTATTAAGGTGTAGGCGCTTTGCATTACATTAAAAGGATTTGCGAACAAATGTTAAAAAGACTAAGTTATTATTTTCCAATTTAACAGTGAAAACATAATAACTGATTGAATCAATTCCTGTATTATATTAAAACTTTAATAACAATAAATTACAATTACAAAAACAATATTGTAATTAAATTTAATATAATAAAAAGTTTTTTAAGCAACAAAAATGTTTTTACACACATATACACACACACACACACACACACACACACATATATATATATATATATATATATATATATATATGTGTGTGTGTGTGTGTGATATATGGATACAAGAATAAATAAAAAAATTGCATAATATTTTCATACATAACACTAAATTCTATGTGTATAAAATTGTATACAACACTATTTTATGATTATGTGTAAAAAATGTGGTCTTTATCCCGGATGGAATGCATTACTGTCAAACAATTTAAACGCTTACTTTATTTCTGGATGTGAACAACAATCTGAACACGTGCATAATGCCATAGACTAGAACCCCATACATACATACATACATACATACATACATACATACATACATATATATATATATATATATATATATATATATATATATATATATATATATATATATATATATATATATAATACTCGTATTAGTACTATTTTGGAGATGTAAAACTGATGTCTATCGCAACTGAAATACAATAATTCGATACTAACGAATTTATCGATATAATATTCTTGATAACCATTTATATATCATTAATTTATTTGTTAATGCCTTTATATATATATATATATATATATATATATATATATATATATATATATATATGTGTGTGTGTGTGTGTGTTTATTTATTTATTTTTGAACGAAAACATTTTTTTACTAATAATGTTAAATCGTTTGCAATACTTGTACAGATATTCAAAAGAATATGTGTGTACAATTAATGTACCAGAATATACGAGGATCGTTTGAAAAGTATGGTAAAAAAGTAAGAAAAACTAAATTGAAAAAATTAATTAAATTAAACAATAAATAAATGTACCATACTTATCAAACGACCTTCGTATGCACAAACAATATAGATTCAAAAATATGTTACTAAATTTATCTAAATGCATTTATTAACAAGAACAGTTTCAAATTATAGTCCAATTCAATTTTAGAAATAAACTAAAGGTTTGTACAATATACATTTCAGATCTTATGAAAATCTATCATTTAACAGGTGATTTTCAGTCTTATTTTTTATCGGACATCACTCGTATACATTTGGTTTATTTTTCGATAGTTTTTTTTTAAAAATAAATTAATTATTTGTGTATGCATGTTTTTTTTTAAAAAAAATGAAATGCTGGTTTTCCTTTTTTATTAGATTCTAAAACTTATCGAGTTACAGTACACTATAACGTTAAACGAAGTTCGTTCATCGATATTTGATTAGTGATAGCGGATGATAGTACTTTAATTATTATTATTACTTCGAGTATATCAGTTATTATTCTTCATTCTGATAAGTAAATCGTATTAAGTATTACTGAAATGCTATCAAGTAAATAAGAAATATATATTTGTTGCAAAATATTCTATTCATTCAGAAGTCAACTGGACGTGATCGGAGTTTAATGATCGTTTATTATTAAGATCGGAGCGCACGTTTCGAACCCACGCAATTATTATAAATGCATAATACCGACACTAGTGGGCGACCTCGCTTATGCTAGTTATTTTCTATCACTATATACGGTCTGATGCAAATTCAACGACGATGTAGTCCGTGTCGATGCGAAGAGTTTGTACAAATTTTCATTCCAGCATTCACATTCATCTCCTACTCCCTTGAAAACAAATTTATATTCCATCTGGTTTTGTACGTTTGACCATTTCTGTTCAATGAATGAAATAGCTAAGTAATACGGCGATACGTAAAAAGAATTTTTAAATACAACACGTATTTTAATAACAAAATAATACAAATGCATGCTTCAATGTATATAATAATTACATTTACTCGAAAATGACTACGAATTAATAAGAAAGTATGGAAGAAATTAACATATAAAAATACTAGTTATGTTATTGCATAAAATCTCGTACACAAATAATGAATATTTATTTTTTTATCAATTTTTATATACGTATTATCATAAATAGAATAAAGAATAGTTTTTCATATAAAAATCTAATTAAAATTCTATAAATGAGAACAAGTACTGGTAGTCGTATGGTTATAAAATAATAATAGATTTAGTATGTACCTTCGTAGCTAAAATCAGTTTCATTTAGAAAGAATAATTATATTTAAAACAGTGCAGTATTCAAAAACATAAACCAAGCCCTACAAAATTATTTCGAGTTTGACTTGTATTTATACAATTGATAATCAAGTTCATACAATTTTAATATTTCAAAAGTGAAAAATATTTAACAATTACTGAGAATAATCAAATGACGTGAGTGAGAAATAAAAAATAATTTACTTTAAATAATAAAAAGAATTTAAATAGCACTAGTGCTACGATGGATATAGAACACTATACTGAATAAATCTTTTCGTTTTATATTAAACAGATAAGTTCAATAACCGATATAAATGCTAAATGAACTGTGATAGTTTGGTTTGGAAAACAAATACATCTTGCAATATTAACTGTCTCTATTCATGTTGTTTACTTCTGTCATAATAGAAATTTGACCAAAAGGCATATGTTGCTTCATAAAGGAACAGGTTTTATTTTTATAATAATCAAGATGATTATTGAAAAAGTGATGATAATTATTTGTTTTTGTTATTTTTAACTGCAAAAATTAAAATTAATACACATTTATATACGAAAATAGTTTTCTTCTTCTTTACTTCCTTTTAGCAAAAGACAATAAAAAATTATAACATCTGATAATAATAATGCAAAATAGAAAATTCATCGACAGAAATTTCCGTACAGAATCCACAATCTCTATTTAAATGATTTCATTGAAAACAAGAGTAAGTACCTAATTCGAATGTGGCAGTGTTGGATTTTTTATTACCCGACAAGAAATTAATGGGTTTACTTATACAATTTTTATTATTTTTACAACCAGATTCTTTCATTTCAAGATTATTTCATCAGGTTTTATAACTCTATAAAGGATCACTGTAAATGTTATGTTGAACTTACAAAAGAAAAATATGAAATATTTTCCATTTGGAAATTAGATATATTTTTTCTTGAATACTGAAAACTAATTACTTGTTATCAATAGAATGTGATAACTAAAAAATTGTTTTTTAGAATATCTCTACCAATTTTTGATTAATTCTATTTCCACAAAGTGATCATTACTTTAAATCATACGATTTTATTAAAAGTATTTAAAGATGAAAATATTTCTATTGAAATAAACGTACATAAAAAGTAATAAGTAAAACCTTTGTGATAAAATATATATTATATAAATAACAACAGTGGAATTATTTCTTTGATACTAATATAATATTTCGTTTGTCTTGATATTTTAACTTTTTTACTATGATGAGATTTAAATCAAAAATATAGCTTATTTTCAAAGAATTGATTTTTTAAAAAAATGATCTTACTTTTAAATACGAATCGAAACTATCACTGAAAATTACTATTTAAGAATATAGAAGACTAATAAAACAATATTAGTCGTTATTTCAGTGTTGGCTGTTTGTAAATTCAACAGAATTATGATTCTAGTTGAAACCAAGAAACGTTTCTCGTATAATGAACAAGTATGTTTAAACTGACTAACATATATGTGTATGAAGATAACGACAGTAAATATTTGTATAATTTAACCGACTTTTCAAATAAATGGACGTTTCGTATCCTGTTTACGTTATGTGTAATAAGAACATTCTTTTCTACCCTTCGCAAGTTTATTATCAAATGTGTGCCACACACATACTCATTTTCCTTTATTACATAAATGCCATCGTATTTATATCGGTGCCAACAGCATCGTCGTATACGAATAAATGGGAAAAAATAACCTGACGCATGTAAAATTAGGTCACGCGCTAGTTCAGACGCTCCCGATTTACTATGTTTTCTTTTCCCCGCTCTGCGTGTACGCAGTATGAAGAATCGTATACAAAATGTACAAGGATTTATTATAAGATAACTTGTAATAAATCGACCGTAAAATATGAAGAAATACTGTAGCGACATTAACTATCGTATATTATATATAGTGTTAAAAGACAATGAAGAACTTAATCGTATAATAAGATCATATTAACTATGTATCGGCAGATTATATATGAAGAAATAATATCTATTTTGTACACATATATACGAGATTTTATTAAGAATATTGAAAAAATATTTTTATAGGCAAAAAAACAAACAAGTAAAATGAGCGTATTAATGACATTTGAAAAATTTACTTCCGATGTTTTTTTAAGCGTGGACTTTAAATCGAATCCCTATCGAAAGTTCTATCTAATCTAAAAAAACATCTTTATCATACCTTTATATATATATATATATATATATATATATATATATATATATATATATATATATATATATATATAAATATTATTTTTAGGTTAGATAGAATTTTTGATAGGGATTCAATTTAAAATCCTATCACGCTTAAAAAAGACACCTATATTTCAACATGAATGAATCGCTCACTACAAAGTCACAGGAATTTATACATACGTGTTTAATTATAATTTAATATTTACTTTATTCACTGATATGTATTTTGAAAGCAAATGTTAGGTTAACGTTAACAGAGTTGCGTTCAAATTCGGATATTCTGAAGTTAACAATGAAATGATTATTGAACTCATAAAATCTTTTGGTACTAAGGTGAATGTTTTATTTGTACTAAAGTGAATTTGTTGCAATACTAAAACGAAGAGTCGATTTTATTATATATGTATGTAGTATTAACTTTGAAATCCAAATATTATTTACTAACGATTTTCTATTCTATAATTAGAATTAATTTTTAAAAATACATCCCTATATATAATTTTAAAGTTATATATGACATTTTAGAAAAATGTAGACATGTGAAATACTTTTCAAATCATTTTTATAAGCATTTGCTTGTGTTTTTATTTTTACATATATTTCGAGGAGCTATATTAATATTTCAGACTTTCTATTTTTTTCAATTTTCTCCTTTCAGAATATTTATTGAGAATATTTAGTTTTGTTTTAGCTAATATTTAATTAAATTAATATTTACTAACAATTTTTTTAGAAATCTTTTCAAGATGGTTTGATTGGACATCTTTGTTTAGCTTATTTTTTAATCTCTTTTCCTTACACACACACACACACACACACACACATACATATATATACATATATATATATATATATATATATATATATATATATATATAAATATAAACATTTAACTGTTTTTATAGATAGTTAACTGCAAAAGAATAATTAATTAGTATAACGAATGAAGATGAATATTTTTTTCAGTTCGGATGTATATACACGATTACATAAATTTATTTCATGTTTTCTAAAAATCACATACACGTTTAAACATACACACACAGCCATACATATTTTTGGCGAGTTTCGCATTCGTGACAAATTTTACAAATGATGTAAAAACGTGTCTTTTCGCATTAAAATTAGCGGACGCGCCTTCATATTACATAACATAAATTTAATGCATTGATTTTTTCATTTTATTCAACAACACAGAATAGTCTCTGCAGATTTCTATTTACTGTTACAAATTAAGGTCAGAAATAGTATAAGAGTTATATTTACACTTAAATGAATATTTTTTTCAATTCTAAACACAGTAATGAATTATTCATAAGTAGGTATAAAAAGATGTATATTTTATATGATTTTAAAAAAATACAACACAATAAATTCTTTTCGTATCTAATGTAGATAATTTCAACATCTGGATAATATTCTTGTGCGATAAATGCAAGTGTAAACTTTTTCGTAGTCAACATGACTTTGAGTTCATATATCTATGCTTGTACTCTCATAGTACAGTCTTAAGATTTGTTATTGCCTCTCCTTATCCCGGAAGTGAATCCAGGCGTACAAACACGCGCTTTACCAGACAAAAACAATGATTGTAATTCTATTTCTTAACCTGTGTTGTTTAATATTATGCAGAGATGTTTTTCAAAATTGAAATTTTAAGAATAGGTAGATTAAACTGAGAACGTATGTTAATATACATTACAGATATATATATATATATATATATATATATATATATATATATATATATATATATATATATATATATATATATTGATCATTTCTCTTTCTTAATGTTCAATAAGTGTTTCTAGCACACCGGCTATAACTGTATTTTGTTTATTTTCGAACACAAAGTATACATTTCGAAAGATATTCTAGTGGTTTCTAGAAAGTAGGTTTATTGTTTCGCCGGTTATCTGCAATTTGTGACATTTCTATTTACGAATCAAACGTTAATGCAACTATGTCATAATATGGCACGATGTTCTTGTTTAATGAAATAATTAAGTGTCCTTGGAAATTGTACGTCTAATTAGTGTTTGTTCTGCGAAATGAACAAATTGTTGGATAGCATGAATTGAATGTGACAGGAATTGCTACGAAAACACGCAATAGTTATGCAAAACCGCAATGCAGATAAAAAATGGAATAATGATAATAATTCATTTTTTATAGAGAACAAATAGTTTTTATGATTTCAAAAATATGCAATTGATATTAATTATTCTCAATTTTAATACGCATATCTTTAATAGTTACACTTTATAATATTTTATTTATTATAATATTTCGCTTACATCCATTCATGTGATCCTCTTAGTCTCAAACTTGTATTCGTACAAAGTACAAAATTTACATGTTGAAGAGATTTATTTTTAAATACTCATGGTCAATCAGATTCATTATAATACTAATTAATAATTAAAATTTTATTTAATAGTTTGATTACATATTACACATTCCTAACATTGATAAATATGTATAGGTGTCTTTTTAACTGTGATAGAACTTTAAATTGAATCCCTATCGAAAGTTCTACTTAATCTAAAAAAAACACTTAATCATACCTTTATATGTACACAAAAGTGTTTTTTACATTAGATAAAACTTTCGATCGAGATTCAATTTAAAGTTCTGTCACACTTAAAAAAAATACCTATATTATTAATAATTATGAAAATGGAGGAAACATCTCGTAAAATAAATAAAATTATTAAAAACTATTAAAGTTCATTTTTTATAATAAAACTAAAAGACGAATATAAAATAAACTCAATATAGACATTTTTTTCAAACTCAAAATATAGATCATTTTATATTGTTTTACTTTTTCTTTTTATGTTTAATGTTTGAAGTTACTTTCTACATGCAAAAATCAAAATAAAACTAAACTAAAACTTTTAACATAAGTTACAATGCTCATACCTTTTTTTAACTTTCAGATATGTGCAAATCTGACTGTGAAAACTAATAAATAATAGACAAACATTGTTACGTAAATATCATACATTAAAACCGTCTGTCTAACATCTCATATTTGAAAATGTTCATGAACCATCAATCGTTTGAAGTGGTACCGTATTATCAAAGAAAATAAAAAAAATACACACGCCGGCGAGATATTCGTCCGAAAAAAAACATTCAGATGCTAATCATTTTTCATACGCAATGCGTAATAGCTTGTCTAGCCTCATTTTGCAAAAACCTCTTTGGAACATTTCCAACTTATCCATTTTCTGTGTTTTTGTAACGAAACATCTTCGGCTATATCTGTACGTTGTCGACAATTATAATGCAGTGATGTCACCGTATTCGATCTCGGCGGATCTATTTTTAATACACTAATAAAAAACAAAATAACCTTTACATCTTTTCTAAACGTATCATTCTCTAAAATACGCTGTACATTTGTTTGAAAAGCAATCAACTCTTTAATTGTATTTTTGGAATAGAGCCGGTTTTTTAATGTTTAATGCAATTCTTTTTGAAATGCTCTTTCATCGAAACGTCCTTCGCAAAACATACACCTTGATTTGAAAAAGCAACTTAATGAGTACAAAAAGGACTCGTCCCAATTATTACATATTTTATAAACGATGTTTATTACAAAAACAGTTTAGCCATTCAACATGACAATGAAACGAAATTAACTTGTACAGTATCATTTAATTCTACAAAAAAATACTCGAATTAATTTAGTTCAATTGAATTCAATTTAGAACCAAATACATTCACTGCGTTATAAACGTACTGTCAGAACTAATTTTGGATATCAGGCATTCGCAACATGTGTCTAGAAGAAATTATAGACTAAAACACGGTTGACGTAATCGACTTCATCCCACAACGGTAATAACAGTTGCAAAATATGTGCGGGGGTTTTCATTTAACGTTATTGTTACAAGTGTATTATCTGTTTCTATATTTATGATGTGTACGTTCGACACCCACGCAGACTTTGTACTGACCTTAATTAGAAATTTATTTTGTATTAATGAATCCAGATATTAGGTATTTACTTTTATGAGAAGACGGATTCTCTCTCTGATAATATTTCCAATAAAGAAATGTTTACTATTTGGGTATGTAAATGGTAATAGGATATGTCTTCTACAATCCAGTTATAAATCAGAGTTACATTATTTAATTGAAGCAAATATAATTTACACATAAGCCATTTAACAATCAGCAATAAATTACAACTTGTGTTGTTTTTTTTTTAATAAACTTTATATTGTTGATGAACAGATTTTTATCGTCATTAAAAAAAGTACTTATATACACTGACACACATAAGTCATGGCACACATGGGTAACAAGCAATTTATTGATATAATTCAATGAAGTCGTTAAATTAAAAAAAATATTTAATTGAAAATAAATATAATATTCATTAAATTTATTTTTTTAATTTAACGACTTCATTAAATTACATCAATAAATTGCTTGTGTTTCCCATGTGTGCCATGAGTTATGTGCGTCAGTGAAAAAATGTTAATTCTAAACTAAACATTTATAATTTTTCATAAATAGATAATGTAGTCATTAAGATTTTAAATAATAAATAGATTTATAAATGAATATCATAATTAAACATCACTAAAAAATATTTTTTTTAATATTACATTTTAGAAAAATAAACCATTTTATTTTTGTTTGAATTAATGGTTCAATTATTTCAGAGATACATGTGACTTCATACGATAAAATGATGGCTTTATATCAATTAAAATTTAATCCTGACATAATCTGTATACGTTTCAATGTGAATTTCTGTACATTTGACATACATTTGATAAAATAATTTGTAGTAGAAAAGAAAATGCATACTTACTCATATTTTATTTAAAATCAATGTAAATCGATGCATATTATAAGAGCTAAAAATAGTTTCAACGGAAATCAGTTGTCAGTAATTATTTTCCAACAGTTTCAAAGAAATTACTGATATTATACGATTAGCGCAAAAAATATATTTGAAAGATAAAATAACGACAATGAACTCTATACATAAAAATTCGTATACATTTAAAAGTTTGACATCATACAAGTTCTTGTGTAAAGATGACGTCAGTTTCTTCACTTTCGTCGAATGTACTTCATACTTATTATTTATACTTACCACACTTCGTACTTTTATATACATAAATGTCTCGTTATTCCATACTTTTATCGTCAAGCACATTTCGAGGAGTACATCTTAGTTTACAATTTTTGCAATGTAAATATATTTGTTTCTATTTGGATCGCCATCTGCGAATTTTTAATATTCAATCTATGGATTTGTGCTCGAAATAATAACAATAATAAATAATAATTATACCTCATTGATTTTTAAACTGAATAATCAAAAAAATAGATAAAGCATATAAGTTCTAGTATAGATTATCACGAAAAAATAATAATTTATACACATACATACATACATATATATATATATATATATATATATATATATATGTGTGTGTGTGTGTGTGTGTTTTAAAGTATGATAGAACATTATATTAAATCCCTATCGAAAGTTCTATCTAACCTAAAAAACAAACTTTACATATATACATATGTGTGTGTATGTATATATGAAGGTATAATAAAATGTTTTTTTAGGTTAGATAGAACTATCATGCTTAAAAACATCTCTCTCTCTCTCTCTCTCTCTCTCTCTCTCTATATATATATATATATATATATATATATATATATATATATATATATATATATATATATATACACAATATAATTCCAAGAGATATTTTTATGTTAAACATTCAATTGTATAAAGCCCGCGTTATCTGCTGAAACGTGTACATATAGTAATAGTCCGGATATCCGGCGAAATGACGTCAGAGGAGCTTGCGGCAAGATTCAGGAAGGTTGGAGACAATGCTAAATTAACAAAAAATTACGACCGCATCCTGAGGTTTTTTACGAAACCGAAATAATACGATTCAGTAAAAATTATATAAGAAAAACGTATTAGCGTCTATAGAAGAAAATGAGTATGATTGTTTCGAATGATTCCATTTCATAAATTGTTATATATACGAGGGTCGTTTGATAAGTATGGTAAAAAAGTAAGAAAAACTAAATTGAAAAATTTAATTCAATTAAACAATAAATAAATTTACTATACTTATCAAACGATCCTCGTATATAAAAAAGGGAACATGAAGTCTGTTATCAATTAGGTTTATTTTCCGATCAAAATTTTTGATCAATATTTAAGTCTGGCATTGACTTGGCACTGATATGTATTTTTTGTATCAACGTTGATATTTTTTCAGAATTATTTGGCATGTAACATTGTTATGGATAAGACAAATCAAAATGGTGATACGAAAAATTATTAACAAAAAATCATTTTTTTCTTTGATTAAATAAACACATTGAACAATACTTTTATTTTTTCAGCATATCTGAATTCTATTTCTCGATTAGCATTGTTGTATCTAATCAGATTTACTTAAAAAATCATAAAGGTAATAACATAGTGCAAAAGGCGAAGATGGATCAATATTTGGTCTTTTAATTCTATTGTTTCTTTTCAAGCACTTTTTTTAGAATCGTTGTAAACAATTTTAATAACCTCTCGAAAATAATAAAAATATCGAATAAATAAATAAATTGAAAAATTGGATAATCACCATTTTAATTATTTAACTGCACTTTTAAATGTTTTTACTTTCAAAATACTCACTTTACACACATATGTATGTATGTATTACTTATGCATATAAAAATTAGATCGAAATGAACATTATTGGGAGAAATTTCAGAAGAAATCAATTCTTCAAATATGCATATATATATGTTTTTTTTAAGAATGATAGAACTTTAAATTGAATCTCTATCGAAAGTTCTATCTAACTTAAAAAAAACTATATATATATATATATATATATATATATATATATATATATATATATATACACATATAGATAGAGTGCTTTTTTTAAGTTAGATGGAACTTTCGATAAGAGATTCAATTTAAAGTTCTATCATGCTTTAAAAAACACCTATATATACTAAAGGTTTAACTTTGTCACAGTATTCATCAAGCTTTATTATTTTACTTCTTTATTTATATATTTACGTTTCTATAAAATGAATTCTTGTTTTCTACCTTTTTTCTACTATATTTATATTTGTTAAAATTTATATGATCAACAATATAATCAATTGGGACATTTCTTTTCTACATTAATTGATACCTTTTTTCTAGTATTTTATTCTCTCTCTCTCTCTCTCTCTCTCTCTCTCTCTCTCTCTCTATATATATATATATATATATATATATATATATAATCAATTTTAGTCTTAAATTATCTTGTTTACTTCTTGTATCATGTGAAATGAATTTAAAAGGAAAATATTTATCAATATGTATGCATGTACATAATATGTGGCATAAAAATAAAACCAACAGGAAAAGTATTGATAATAAGAACATAGTTTTTATCATTTGCACATAAATTTTATATATATATATATATATATATATATATATATATATATATATATATATATATATATATATATATATATATATTCATACACATGTACATATTAGTATACGTGTTATAAAAATCATGTAGAAATCACGTATTTCATAAAAAAGACGTTAATGTTTTTAAAGTTAAAATTAGCCGTGATTAATGAATGCAAATATGTTATAAACTAGCTAACTTTGTGATAAAGTAAAAAAATCTTCATACAATATAATATGAAACAAGTAATACATTTCACTATTTACTTTAGAAATATACTAAATACACTTTCACACAAATAAATTTATACACACACACACACACACACACATATATATATATATATATATATATATATATATATAAAATGTATAAGTATATATAATCAGAACGTTGAGTATCAGTTTATTAACAAAGAAATTGAACAATAAGTACTTAGTAAACACTTTCAATATTTTGTGGTATTGGAGTGATAATTTATTTGTGTAAAAATAATATATTTTCCAAGATAATAATTACATGTTTTATTTCAATATTTAATTTTTTAAATACTTTTTAAATCAAGTCAATTATATATATATATATATATGTATATATATATATATGTATATATATAAATATATATACATACATACAGTTTATAGTGTTGAAAAGAAACTGAATTATCCACACTGTTTACTTTTTATTCTAAACGCATGTGTGTTTGATTATTTATATTTTCAGTGGACACAACACATACTGTCGGCTATAAAAACAAAGTATTAATATATTCACTAATAAAGTATTCATTCTGCACGCAAAGAGTCATCCAAAAGCAATGCAAACGTGTCTAATTATAAAATCACCATGTCCTACCTGACGAACTACCTATCAATTCTAAGAACTTTTTATTATTGTCAGGATGATGAATGAAATGCAATATTTATTATTATTTTCGTTTGACTGCCATATCACGTAGATCTATTGTATGTACCTTGTACATGATACACACATCTCTACATTTACATTATTAATAAAATGCTCGATATTTATTATTAACGAACGCCATTGTAATAATACAAACACAGTTAACGTTTCTCCTTGCAATGGCGCTTATTAAAAATGCAGTTAAAATATTAATCATGTTCATGCGATAATTATTTACACATGACAATATTTAGTTATTTGAAGCGTGTACGATAATGTGTCGTATGCTTTTTGTACTGTATATATTTTTGTTTAAAATGAATATATGATTGGAAAAAAATGTAATTCAAGTAATAGAAAATCTGACATTTTTTTTATAATATATTAAATTTGTTCTATAAGCTTTATAAAATGATTTTTATATAGGATAAAATATATATAATATTTTAAAGAAAAAAAATAATTAAATAATAGATTGGGGAAACAACAAAAAAAATCGTACCATTTGTAATACTCTAAAAGAGATACTGAAAGAATTTATTGTTGATTAGTTTATTTTGAAATTCAAGATATGAATTACGTAATTACACATACATACATATAAATACATAATTATCTGAATATGGACAGAAATGTAGAGTATATACTTTTTTTAATAAGTACAATCTAATTAATCACGTTTAATGAATTATATATTTTAAAATCAAGGGCCTTATTATTTTAATAAAAAAAATCTTTTAAAAATTAAATATGTAGTGTTATATTTTAAATACTTGAATATTTGATAATTATTATACGCTGAATTAATAAGATTTTAAAATAAGAATAAATAATAATGTGTACGAAAAACTGATAATGATTTTTTTATTCGATGCAGAAAGTAAAAATATGTATATTGGCATTAATTACTTGGGAAATAAAAATTTAAAGAACAACCAAAGAATAACTAACAGAGAAATAAATTGCAGAATACATTAGAATATATTATAAAAATTAAAAAAAATAAAGAAATGATAACGTGACTAATTTAGAAAATTCGAGTTTCTATTTAACGTAGAATAATAAAGTAACGAATTTTCTAAAGTATATTTTAGCTGTATTAAAAAAAAAATGTTTATATATATATAATGTTATTATTTCCCTATTTATTTTCTTAATTGATTTGAAATGTAAATACTTAATGTCAGAGACACGTGGTGCAATGTATTATAATTAATACGATGAATGATCGATCCAATATAATTATTATTAGATTTCTTATGATGTAATAAGTAAGGACAATCTTACAGCAGTAATAACTTTTTACTACACTTTTTTTATACACGATCATTTGAATCTATTAAAGCGAACATATACTAAACGAAATAAATATTTAAAGATTATTGTGGTACATTTAAGTAAACGTATTTGACGACCTCGACGAGATTGTTAATTTAATGTTTCAAGGCGCGTCCTTACTGCAGTCAACCACTTTGTCGATTAGACAAATCTGTCAATCGAGAAGATTTGTAAACTATTGTACCTTAACTTATATTTTTAATACTACAGCTATGTTTATAAAAAAATATTCTTATAAGATTTACGTATTTATTTTTATTAATTAATTTTTGTGGACGTTTGTTATCGGAACAGTACATCAAAATAACTTTTTTCTATTTCTTATTGCTATAGATTGGAGTTTTTATTGATTCCAGTTGTTATAGATGTCATATAAAGGAAAAAGAAAACAATCATCAAAATAGACAACAGTGAATCATGTTTGTGAATCAGAATTCACTAAATAAAACTGACATCAACGAACTGAATAATTCGATTATGGATGATTCTTATTTTATAATTCATCGAAAGACATTTATATATATATATATATATATATATATATATATATATATATATATATATATATAAACACACACACTGACGCACATAAGTCATGGCACACATGGGTAATATAAGGAATTTATTGATATAATTCAATGAAGTCTTTAAATTAAATATTGTTTTTTTAATTTAACGACTTCATTAAATTATATCAATAAATTGTTTATGTTAACTATGTGTGCCATGACTTATGTGCGTCTGTGTATATAGTGTTTTCCAATAAGGACTTCAGAAGTTTAAATGGAAATAAAATAAAAAGTATTTAATTAATTATTTATTTTTAAGTATATTCTACAGCATTAATGATGGAACACAATTTCACTCATATGACCACTACAACTTCATTTGCCATAGTGCATTCGTTTAGTCCAATTTTTAGTTTATCTGTGTTTTTTGACATTTTTCCCAGATCAAGAAATAATGCTTAATATAAAAATATAAGAAGACCTAGACCAAACAATAAGAAGATATATGACGACCATCGTGGTATACTACACACTCCTAGGTACCAACAACTCAGTGCAAAATCAATAGAAAACGTACAACATCTAAAATTCAAAAAAGACAATTTTTAGTCACTCCTTCACATAATTGTGGTCCAATTTCACGAATTACAGTTCAATGTTTATTTTTAACGCTTCTGTTGTTTGTGGTTTATCAGTATAAATCAAGGATTCCACATAACCCCATAGAAAATAATTCAATAGAGTCAGATCACATGATCTTGATGGCCAATTGATGGGTACATTTCATGAAATAATAGACTCATTAAATTTTTGTTTCAATAAGTTTACTGAAGTTTTTACAATTTCTAAGCATTGCTGAAGTGTTAAACGTTCCATGATAATTTGACAAACTATACTGAGTTGAAATGTCAAAATGGGCTTAAAAAAATCAAACATAATTGCCATCAGCTGTCAAAGTTCTGAAATTCTTATTGAAAAACCCTATATATATATATATATATATATGTGTGTGTGTGTGTGTGTGTGTGTGTGTGTGTGTGTGTGAGTGTGTGTTTGTGTATATAATTTTATCTTACATATACATACGTATGTCTTTTACACATCTGTATAAATAAACGTAATATAATGATTTAATATTCGTACTCAGAAAAATGTATATTGATAAATTATTATACAGAAACGAAATATACAACCATAAAAAGAACTAAATTTATACATCATAACACACACACACATATGTATATGTATGTATATATATATATATATATATATATATATATATATATATATATATATATATATATATATATATATATATATATGACCTTATTCCAATTCATTGCTTTCCCAATTAAGGAAATAACCTTTCAAATGATACAAACGTATTCGAATTTAATTGCAAATACTATAATCCGTCTTAATGCATATACATAAATTTCAGAATGAACACATGTATATTATATATAGTAACATACAATAATTCATTATATTCTTACAAATTTCTAAATTCATTAGAATATTAATATACTGATAATAATATTAATAAACTGAAACAATACATTTTGTATTTTAATTAAAGTAAATCTTTGTAATTTTATTTACCATATGTTTCAAAATAGCTACAAAACAATGTAATTACTTGATTAACATCTTAAATTTCTCAATATATAAAAAAGACGCATGTAAAATTAATTCATACATACATACACACACACACACACACACACACATATATATATATATATATATATATATATATATATATATATATATATAAACATAGAAAGAATAAAAAATACGTATCTTATGAGAGATCATAAATTAATAAAAAAAATTTTGAACGAAAAAAAAAACGGGAAATAAATATGACGGGATATGAAAAAATAAAGAGGAAGGCAGAAAATAGTACATCATGGTTGTAGTGATAAGATGAACCTATTAGAATTTAAATTACACACATACATACATTATATATATATATATATATATATATATATATATATATATATATATATATATATATATATATATAAAGATACATTTACATTTGTATACGAGTAATATTGAAATAATACATTTCACAAAAATTATCTATGTTAATTTGACATAAGATAAAAGAGTAAATAGAAAATTACAATACACAAACTATTTTGAAATTCTGTGTACAGTTATTTTTTCGACATATACGCCTACCATTCTGCCTACACTTTGATGCGATTATTTACATTCAGTACTAGTTGTTTTCAATAGTATAATATAGTAAAAAATATGTATTTTCTGAATCAACGAATCACATTCGTAAATGACGTATTTTCAAGGATTTCAAGGTAATTCGTTTCAATGAAAACATAAATAACTTGTATATAAATTTTACACGAAACGAGAAAATTTGTTATTTCATAGTTTCAAGTTTTGAAAATTATATACATGCTTCAAGTGGATTAGAAATATCGTGATAAAGATTTTATTGAAATGAATTTTAAATTAAAAACTTATACTATATTACAAAAATGATGTAATTCATTACCAAAATATGACACGTTTTAAAACTAACATTTGAGGTGATTATTAACAGTGATTACATTTAAAACTGGATTAATTTCAGAATATAATTTTAGTTTTTAGAAAAAAAAACGTAAACAAAAATTCGATTTACTTTTTCAAACAAATACCATAGCAAGATTGTATATAATTTTTATATATGACAAAAACGTACAATTAATTATCATTTACACCAAGTAACCTAAACTCTGATCAAATAACTGTATCATCTATTAAGGTATCGTTTTTGCACACAATTCAATGATTGGCAAATATTAGACCACCATTGTGTTCGTTACAATTAGTATTTTCAATAAATCTTTCCTCAGAACTGAATAACGGTTTAAAGAATACAAATTTTCTAATATTACAGAATTAATGCCATATAATACAGTTAATAATCAACAATTGAACTGTAGTAACAAAAATGAATTCTAGGAATATTTCAGACAATGGCAACATCGTTTACCTGAGTCAATTTGAATTACTCCAAAGAGAATAATAACAAGTAGTTTACATATAAACAAATATAATTATTATATACATTCCGGAAATTTAATTACCACATATCTTATCTCTATTAAATCTACAATATATTTCTTCAAACAGTCAAAAATATTAAAATGGCGTTCTCTTAAAATGTAAATTTTTAATTAAATTACCTCCACTAGTAATTAAAAATGAATAATATATTTTTATCATGTACATATGACGTAATTTTAAGATTATTAGTCAAAACATTAAAAATAGTCTTGTTATAAATCGTAATTTCTTATAAATAAAAATATGTTTAATTATAATTTCTGGTTTTTCATCGAAATTACATTCTATTCACTTTAATATATATATATTATGTGTGATTATACTTGAATCATTCGAATTATCAATTAAATATAAAAAAATATCTATTTAGAAATTTGTTCATAATTTCCTTCTAAATGAAATGACGGTATTAATTCAATATTGACATTTCTGTTATATATCAATTTAAATTAAGAAAATCAAATTGATATATTTATCAATATATAAGGTTTAAATATGTTGTATATTTTATAATATCTCATATTCACATACATGCAATTTGTTTGATTTTATAATACAAACAAATAATTGATTTATATTTTCAATGTTTAAAAATATTATTAATTGTATTTTAATAAGAATTTAACTCATTTTTGATATACAATAAGAAAATATAAATAATTATACTACTATACCAATTGTATAAAAACAAGACAATTTAGATCAAAAAGAAAAATATATGTAGTTTTATTTTTCACAACTCTTGTTATTAACACTAGAACTGATATAAAACTATCTATCAACCGGTCGTATTTAACCGAAAAAAATGTAATTTTTAATCAATTAGTGCAAGCAGTAATAAAAAGAGTTTCTAATAAGAAATTATATTTTTCATTTAAGTATTGAAATTACATGATATGATAAATGGTAGTAAAGTACCTCCCACACACTATATTTTTCATTTTTTTAGAGTAGTTTTGACCGGTTGGTATATCTAGTGTTAATAAGACAGCTTTTACATCGATTAATTAACAAATTTAAGCCATTAAAACAGTAACTGTTTTTTCAATTACAAAATGATTCAAAATAATAAAATTCAGTTCTTTGCCATTCGAAAATATTTTTTTGTTTTAAAACAGAGAGTCTGAAAATAAGGTTTAGAAATACAAATAGATTACAGAATTAGAAATTGGAATCTATTGAAATGAATAACTGATAGGGTCATCCAAATGTGACGCCTAGATTTGTGTTTTATTAAAAAGAAACATGTGTATGGGGTAGTGTATCGAGAAATAAGTGTATTGTTCCGTTTTAATAAAACACAAATCTAGGTGTCACATTTGGATGATCTTATAGATAGAGGACGAAAATAAAAAGAGAAAAAATATAAAATTGATGTGACAATTTTTTTTCAAAAATGATACTTTGAAATGCGTTCACATGATAATAAAACAATATTATTCATGACATGTTGAAAGTTCATATCTTAATGAATCATTTTTAATAAATATCATTTGCATTACTAATTGTCGTTGATATAAGAATCGCTTAAATCTCACTGAATTATGACTTTCATACAAGTGTTATTGATAAGTTGATGTTAATTAACAAGAATCGAGTCCACAATACCAAAACGAAACTTAATCGCTACATGTTGTACTACGCATAATCTCGTATATGAAGAAACATAGTAGCAAAAATGCGATTTATGTAGGCTTCTAAATTATAAGCGTGGCTGGACAGAACAGTTTTATAAACGCAGTTTAGTTTAAAGTTCAACGCACTTTGATTTTGAAAAAGTGGACCGATTAAAAGAATATAAAATTAATAAAACGGACGAGGTGAATCACCGTGAATAGCATTCGCAGAACAGCTCGAGTCTAAATATCAAAATATAAATAAAGGATGGAGAAAACAGATTAATTGAAAAAGAATAATAACACTAAACATCATCATATCATATCAAACGATCTGACAGTGATATCAGAGCGTCAGTCAAATATACATTTCTTTCGTGTCATTTAGCTCAACGTTGTAATATGGTGATGGCAAACATGACTTTTGAACATTTTAAAGGTCATCACGGCAAATATCTGCATATTCTTATAAGGGTGACCGTATGTGTGTGTATGTGTATGTTTATTCATTTATATTTTTTATAATTTTGTTATCTTGAATTGATGTCTAGACTGAAAATCTAATTAAAAAATGAACCATACACATGTGTATATATATATATATATATATATATATATATATATATATATATATATATATATATTACATTTAAATAATGAATGAAAATTAAATGTGATATTAGAATAATAAATTCATTTTTAAATCATTGAGCTTCGACATGTTTATTTTTAATTTAAATACATAGTTCTAATATGTTGTTTGAATGTGTCAATTATATACTATTAAAATAAAAATATTACGTACACTAAGTAATAAAAATAAAAATGTATATATTATCCAAATGTGACGCCTAGATTTGTGTTTTATTAACACATTATGGTCCGCAGTATTTCGCGCTAGACTTCATCTCGAGTTCGGCGAATTTTGTAAAAAAAATGCACAAAAATTACTTCTTCATAAAATTGATGTAATTCTTAAACCAATGAATATTTTGAGATGAAATTTCATAGCTGCGTATAAAAGAGTTCGATGCATAGATATATGTAAATAGAATAGTGGTTTTCAATCTGTAATGAGTGTACCAGCGTGATAAAGTACAAAAAAGAGATGCTTTATAATAAACATAGTTTATGATAAAAAAACATCTAGAAGGAATAAAAATATGATAAATTACGTAAAGCATATATTCTATATACAGAAGTTAGAAAAAAATAAGAGAACCAATTTCGATTTTATTCCAAAAAAACAGAACTTTGCTAGGGATAGATTATTTTATTTAAAATATCTGAAATATTTTTCATAATTTTTATAATTTACCAATATTTTGAATATATACACCACCATCTTTTGATGGAATTAGAAAAAATCTAGCTTGTATATATATATATTTTTGGCGTCAAAAGTTCATACAACGAAACACGCGTTAACGCGTGAACGGACTTACAGTAGTTCAATACGAAACACGCGTTTAGCCGAGGCCGGGCGATAATGAGTTAAAATGAAACATGTGTATAGTTTATTTTTTTCGTTTTAATAAAATACAAATATAGGCGTCACATTTGGATGATCCTATATTTATAAGTATTTATTAAAAATCGACAAATTTATACAAACTATTTCAGTCGTTTTGCAAAAAAAAAAAAAAATCGAAACAATTCCGAGAAAATAACATAACTGGACACCTGTACTTTTTTATTTTTTTATAATTTTCCCAAACGATGATGATTTAACATAATATTACGCGTTGTCAAAGGACTTTTCACTTGAGTTCTATTCAATACGAAACAAATTCTTCAAAATTTAGTTGAAACTGACATAAAAACGGTAATGAGTTAAATCTAAATATGTATATAAAGTTGAATATATATTATATATTTTAATAAAATATTTACATTTATAATATATAAATATAGTTTAGATAAATTAGTATTTTAAATATCTTGAAATTGACAATTTAAATTTAGAAGTGATTGATTTTAAAAGTCCAACGTTGTGGACGTATAAATTCAAGACATTGCCGAAATATTTATTGAAGATAATCATCTTCTTATGACAACGTGTCGGGCATTTATACAAATGTTCATCTTAAAAAATAATTTTGCCAACTTATAAATGCGAGTCGTTTATGCAAAAAAAAATTCAAATCGAAACATATTCCGAAAAAATAACATAACTGTTCATAAATCAATGACATCTCATAATTTTGAATTTTTATGTTTTAAAAGCATTTTTTTTTAAAATGTATATATTCACTTTCAAAATAACACTGACCCGAAACGTCTTCTCAATAATCACATTTTCGCTGAATTTAACCCGCAGACAAAAAAGGTTGCCGACCCCTGATTTAACATAATATTACTATAAAAATCATTTACTGAATTCTATTCGATTCAATCGAATAAATGATTTTTATTGAAATCGAGTAAAAAAATGATAATTTTTTTATATATTTTTACAAATATTTCTTTCAATAAAAAATATACGATCTGTTTATCAAAAAAAAAAAATACAAAATCGACACAATCGATAGTTCGAACGTATTTCAATTGGATATTAAAAACCTGGTTCAAAAAATCAATAGATTTCCATTTCTTCGTATCACATGAACCATTTGCAATGTAATCACGTATTACAATTGTAAACGTAAACAATGCAAATCATATTTGCTTCATACTTAATACGATTATCAGGTAAGGCGATATGCAAATGTAGAAGTGAACATAATACGTGCCAATAATCGGGGGCAAAGTAAATCAAAGTCAACGGATGCAAGAAAACAAGTCAGATAAAAAGATATTATGTATCATATTAGTCTGAAATTACACCTACACGTTTCTTATAAGTTATCTATATGTGGAATATAAATGTCTACTGTGTAAATAACGGACCAGATCATGCATGTCAAGACATACGGTTCGCCTGTTAAGAAAAATGCAGCCCACTGTTAGATTTCGGCCTCGGATACTTTGATTTTTATTGATAGATATTAATAGAAAAAAACAACTTGAAACGCACCTTTCAAAATGCAATCTGTTTCTCTGAAATGATAAGTACGAGATAAATTCCAAGTTTATTTGAATTATAATTCATTTATTTGCAGAATGAAAACGATTTTGTTATTATTATAATCTAAATATAGCATAATGTTTATCTTTTTTTCAACTATTAAATGTCGATAGATATCTTTGTTTATGAGTAGAACTTTTTCTTGCTAAAAATTGATATATTCAATGTTTGTTTTTATGATTTGCATTGAAATCAGTTGATCTTTTTAAACTTTTATTTTTGTTTTCATTTATTTGAAGTAATAATAACTCTTAGTATTTTTATTCAGGATATATCTTTTATAAAATATATTCACAAACTCATAATGAAAAATAAATATATCATCTGAAATTTTTCCTGTTGATCAGCACATAAAACAACTAGAATAGGGCATAATCTGACTAAATTTTCAACCAATTAAAAATTTAGTCATAACTTCTCAGTTGTTAAAACGATTAAAAATCTAATGACTAAATTTTCATTCGATTTAAAATTATACATGCCATTTTAATCGTTTTTAACAAAAAATTAATCGGATAAAAATATAAAAAAAATAAAGTTTTTTCCTCCCTTATTTGTTTCTTCATCGGAAATGAATTTCTTTGTTAAGGGGCTATTCTAGTCTAGAATTTCGAAAAAAATCGATTTTTTGCATATTTTCAAAGTTTAGACCTTTAAGAATATGTCCTTAAGAAGATTTTTCGAAATTCGAATTATTTTCCGAGTTATAGCTATTTTTGTGACGTGCCGACCAATCCGGTCTGGCCGGAACGAATTAACTTGAAACGCGTTTTTCTCGAAACTACTTTTTTCGACACAGTTGACGTGATATCTCAAGTTCTAATGGACCGATTTACTTGAAATTTGGTACAGAGCTTCTCAATATAACAGTGATTGCCCTCGCCTAGGATTTTTTTGAAAATTTTGTTTTTTACTATTTTTAAAAAATTCCGAAAGTTGAAAAAAAATAAGGCAAAATGACTATTTTTCACACTATCACCATTTTGCGAAAAAAAATTTTTTTTAAATATCCCTAGGCGGGGATACTACTACAACCTTCTTTTTCAATAATTTCAAAAAAAAATTGTTTCAAATGACCGGAAGGGTTGGAACCACGTCAACCAGGAGACACCTTTTTTTTCGAGCCCGCCTGTACCTTTTTCAATTTTGAATTTTTTGTTTTTAATAATACTTTTTTATACTCTTAAAATGTCAATACATAACTGATAAAAAATGGATAGTAAAAATATTTGTTTTTTTTATAGTGCCCGAAAAAACACCTAAAATTCGTACGTCTAGACTAGAATACCCCCTTAAGCAAAATACATCTCATTTTACCGTCTAAAAGATGCAATGAAAATTATGAACGAAACTCTTTTTGCCACTTTACATTACATACTTACATGAAAAGAATTTAAGTTTTTTATAATCTTCATATTTATGTTTTTATTAATTTATTGATTATACATTATCTTAGTTTTATATTTATCTGTCACCTAATGTTTATTTTTCCGGGTAGCAAAACTGATTAACCGTTTTGATTATTCTATTTCCATCCTTTACTTCCACTCGTACTTATTCATACGTATTTCTATCACTCAGAATCTTTAATTTTATAAATTACTTTTCTTAAATTAATGTCTATTTTTATTTTTAAAATTGCTATAACTGCTATATCATTAGAAATTCGAATACGTTGTACAATTTTAATAAAATTAATATGATTTCTTGAGTTGAAATGTTAAAAATTTAACCATGTGTTAAATTAATTAAATTAGTAAATATAACATATTTTATCAGTTTATTTAACAATCAATACATACAATATAAAAATGCACAGTAAATGTCAGTTCAATATAATTAAATATAATTCCATTTAAAATAATCGTACTAATGCATATTTTTTTATTTGCCAATTAACAATTTATAATAAGTACTAAAATGTATAAAAAAAATCTTAAAATTAATGTTCCACTTTTTTATTTTTCAATAAAATTATACAAATGTCTGAACAATATAAATGTGAATCATATAATATACATTATATTAAGTTCTTTGGTATAAAACGTTTGTATGAAATATATTTATTCTTCGTTTATCTACGAATTCATATGGCGCCTACAACACATCGACCGAGATAAGGATACGTGAATGTTAATAAAACTGATAAAAATTAACACATAACATATGAGATTCTAAACAGCTTCTGAATAAAAAAAAAAGCACTCGACGATTCTATTTTACATGAAGATAAGTATACAAGTGGTTTAAGAGATGCTTTTACGTGAATACAAGTGGACTTTTCAAACAAGAAATAAAAATAGGAATGTACATTCAGAAATACGTGTACAACGTGCCAGCAGGAAGATACGAGCGAATGTAAAGGAGGACAATTATGTGCTTCATATTGCAATATGTCAAATGGTCGCATTGTCGATAAACGAGACTCACGAATGCGATACATAAGAAATTCTGTGAAACTTACATCTTGACCGAAATAACTTTGAAATGGCAGTGATTTCAAACATGTTCGATGTTATTTCCAAGATTTTTCTGGAAAAAGACGAACCGAAATAGGTGTATTTTTTAAATATTTATAATATATAAATGAATTAAAATAATGCATATAAAAAAACATCCGACATTATTCTTTCTAATAATAAATGGATTTATTGAGATATTAATTTTTTACACTAGTAATATATAGGGTACGAAAATAAGTTGTTTTTTTAAAAATCAATATTCGTTCTCAATGAAATCTCTTGTAATACAATAAATATTTATACAGATTTTGTAAATCCAACGTATATTTAATTTTTACAAATAACAATGAATATAAAATCAATGTACAACTTTAATCGAGAGTTGAATATCCACCTAAGTGGTACGTTTAAGACATTATACATTACTAATTAACTGTATATAACATTCTTTAACTGACGAGGCCAGACGGCTTGGTGTTATTTACTGCTGTCGGCATTTACAGCAACCATGCATCCTCGGGAATCTCGTAAGTCATATCGAAGACTGCAAGTGCATTGAAACCTGTTCCTTCTGCAAGATAACAACTGATTGGCTTATCACAAACGGTCAGAATCGAGCAGACAGGTATTCATGATAACCAAGTGACCTTGTATTTAATTCGTTTTGTATCAATCGGATGCAGTGGAGTTGCATATCAATCAAAAAATGTACATGGCAATGTTTACAATAACATGCTGTTGGATTATTTTTTGTTAGATTATATTAAAGCGAATTTGAGGGGGAGATAATGAGTATTTGATGGGGAGAATGTATTTTATAAATATTGGTAGTTTTGTGTAAAAACGTTTTATATATGTATATGATCGGAGGGGAAAAATTATAAATATTAGATCTCTTTTTCTTCTTCTAGAAAAATGTTTAGAATTTATTTATCTATTGAACATTCTATACTATTTTCGAGATCAACTGATAAGACGTACCTAGATAATTAACATGGATGTGAACGAGGGATTAATATTGATTATGTATTTGCAAGGAACAGCATGTCACGGGATTGCTAGTTGAGTATTTTTTAAAAAAAATAAATAAATAAATTGAAATCAAATAAACACAATTAAACAATACAGTTATAAGGATATCGAAATTCATAACAACTAAAAGATCATTTACGACAAAATTCGAAAGTATTAATAAAAAATCTTGGCAAAAACAATGAAGTATGATTCACCGAACTATTAATCGAATTTTACGACGTGGCCCTGAGATGAAAGCATATAAAAAATAAACATTTCAAGCTATATGTTCGGTATCAATTAAACACGTTCGTTTTCTCTACCATAGTTTCTAAATCATAATTTGGAATATATATATTTGGAGTATTAAATTATTCCTGGATTCTTTTCTGAATAAATTTATTTCCCAGTTGCAGTACGTCGTCGAATTTAATGATCATCTCTTTGATCGTAAATTTCTATGTGAATTCCAGTGTTTACTTAAAACTTTTTTTGTGTATAACAGAGCTGTTATAATCGAACATTTTTACAGTTACATATAAAATGAATTTCGTGGAAAATATATTTAAAATAAATCTGAGCTGGAATGACTAATCTCGATTTATAGATTGTATTACTAATTTTATAAAAAATAAAAATAAAACTAGAAATATAGTTTTACTTCAAAAATTAATCAAATTCAAAACTCAAATTAAATGGAAAGACGTTTCTATACTAATTTATGGGTGAAATTTGATTTGAAATTAAAATAGCACAAATAAAATTGCTCGTTGTCAATTTCCATATTTCTGTCTATTAAAAATGTATGTAGTAAAATTAATGACAGTACAACATATATATTTTAATTAAGAGTATATTAGTTATATATATATATGTACGTTTCAACAATGTTACCTTGACGTGATTACATAACAGAATTTGGCAACGTTTTAAATATGCTAATATGGAATGGTAATATGATATTTACAATAAAAATAGTATGTGCTAAATGTGGATGACTAAGACATGTAGAATCAGTTCAGAAATCTCCATCTGAAATATGAGACGTTAAACGTTATATACAACAAATACCGACGACGTTCACTCACATACCCTGTACACTACTTGCTGAGTCCATAAAAGGTGGTTCAAATGAATTGAGTACCATGCTCAGGTAAATCGAGCGACTTTATAGTCGATTTTTTCACGACAAATTTCCCATTTGGAAATAAATAAAATGTTATAGCGTGTGGCGTAACTTTTAAAATAAACATTTTTGAAGTTACGCAACGTAACATTTTCCGTAATTAATTGATGTTACAGATTCCGAAAATAATCGGTAGGCCAGTGACCTAACCTATCATTTACGATCGAATGAAAATGTGGTACTGTATATTTGGAATATATACAGTAAATCATCCAATAAAAATACTATAGTAAAAATAAATAATACGTTTTGATATCATTAACATTGAAACGAATTAATAATTTATTATTAAATATATTTTGGTCTAGTTCATGAATTCTTAATATCTGTACTTCTTTAAACGTCAATTTAATATTTACATCTAGATTTTTTTTATTAAAATGCTGAATTTGTAACTAAAACATTTTTTTAAAAGCCACTTTTTATATCCAATCTATCTATATGTACTCTGAGAAACATATACTTTAGATTCAAGTCCCATAATTCTTGTTAATAACATATTTCCAAATTTATGTTTATAAAAATAACAACAATCAAAATAAATTGAGAATGTTTGAAACAATGCTCAATGTAAGCGAGATACTCTAACTGTAAATGTTATTTAAATTGTAATAAAATAACTAAGGATTAGATTTATTATAATAATACTTTATTGCACCTATATACACTTTTAAAATAAAAATATGATAACAAGATGTACTGATAAGCTTACAAACTATCTGTAACATAACTCTGAATACGAATACTGTTGTTCTAAATACACTGGGTTGATGATAGCAACACATTTGAAGGTCGCAGAAGGCCGTGAACATTCTTTGTCTCTTTATTATCCGTTTATCCGTTATTGTAAAGTAATATTGTTGCAATGAGCACATGTATTTACCATTCAATTTTATCTACTTTAAATTGAATGGTTAATATACATATATATTCGCAAAAAATAACACTCGTATTTAAACCATTATAAAAGAAAAAAATGTTTAAACATATTCTATTAGTAAAAGATTATAAATGTTATTCTCAAAAAAAAATTGCTAATAAACAAAGATTACATACAAAAACGCTTATATTCGATAATAATTACTATTATAAAAAAATGTTAAAAATAGTTTTTTAATTACATGTGATAGGAATTTAATAAAAATAATATTTGATTTTTTTATATAAATAATTATTAATTTAATATCTTTTTTAATTAACACGGATAATTTAATTAAATTATTCTATGATAATTTATCAATAATCGTCATTCAGAATGTACATGTTTTACTGTTAATTTTATTTTGCGGATTGTAAGACTGAAAATATTCAACTGTTTTCAAGGAATTATTTGAATTTCCGAGGTCAGATACAGGAATAAAATGAAACGACTTCTTCTTTTGCTTCTTTCCAGAACATTTAAAAATGTAATGAAATGTTTAAATTCTACAAAATCTGTTTCGTCTACGATTCCGTTTTATATTCTCAATTTAAATCAATTATCAAGCGTGGTTATCGAAACGTGTATCAACGAATAAACTAAACAATAAATGATTATTGATCTTTCTTATAACATTTTATGGTATTAGAATGAGTAATTAATTTACTTCTGAATTTGATTTGTTCTTATTTAAAACTGAAATGTATATATTTAATTTATTTATTATTATTTTCCAAAAATGTTTTAAGTTTATTTTCATAACACTATTCGAGTTTATCTCTAAGCCACTATATTTATTCAAATGTATTATAACCGATACTAAAAACATGTACATGCTTTGGTATTTGAATTAATATAATGAACAATTCTAATTAATAATTACGTGTTCTGCGGTAAATTAAATGAATGTTTGATTTGCATTGTTGAATAAAAAGACTGTCATTAAAAAGTTTAATGACTAATAAATACATATATAATATAAGCAATATCACAAACATAAATATATATATATATAATTTGTAAGTATGTGTGCATAGGTACACATATGTATGATGTATATAGTAGAATAACGTCATCGACATTACATACTATTATTGAGTCATAAGAGCGGAAAGTTTAAAATAAAATTGTTTACTTTAAATAAAGGAATAGGTATGGTAAATCTATTTCACAAGAATTGTATTGTGTAAACTTAAATATTTAAATTAAATTATCAATTTCCGTTTTATTTTCATGTCTACGATTAAAACTAAACCATATAAAATTGAAATAAAAATATTTATCATGTCATATTTATAATTAAAGCAATAATAAACGATTACTTTAGAATTAAAATGACATTTATTCGTTTTTTCATTAAATTTATATTAATAAGAAACTTTACATAAAAAAATCTATAGTAATAAAGGCAAAAATAACAATATATAAAATTTTATCACGAATTTACTAATTAGCAAATATATGAATTTTAATCTGTTTTAGTAATATGTAAATAAGTAAAAAAAGTACTGATATTTGGTATTTCTTTTTATTCTGGAATTATTGATTAATGACACAAGTTTCTATAAATTTAATAAACTGGTCATATTTATTATAAACGTCTGTGAGACTATTTTATAAAAAATAAACTTAGAAAATATTTTTATATAAATAATAGTTATTATAAGCAAGTTTTTAATAATTTATTATATACAAAATAAAGTAATGATATTTAAAAAAAATGAAAGTTTAGAAATTAGTTTCGTATATCAAATTCTATTTATAGCACATCTTATGAACATTATTTAAGATTTATATTGTTTAACGAATATTTGGTTGACATTTTTGTTTATTATTTTTGTATGTTTATATTTTACGTGCATATGTAAAAATAAGTATATTTCTGAATATTACAATTTCTTAAAAAATATATAAAAAGAATCAGGTTTTTTTATATATCAAAAAAATTGGCGATGATGGCATCGTCATCGAAATGCGCACTAGTATTATTGTTATAAACAATAAGTGATTATTGAACACTTTATAACATATTGTGGTGTTGGAGGTGAAAATTAATTTGTGAAGTGAATTTACCACAGTTTGAAAACAAGTATATTTTATTTTTCGTATTTTTTTTAAAAAAAAATTAGGCTGTATAGTTTATATTTTTTTATTAAATTTAATCTTTTTTATTATTTTATTTTAAAAAAATGAGAGAAGCATTTTTATTACTCATTTTTTATCTTTTTTATTATTAACATTATTCTTCTATTTCTTTAGAACTATCTATCATTTAATTTGCACTTAAACTAAACGAGGCGTATTTTTAAAAATAAATATCAGAATTATATTTAAAGTGAGTTTTTTAGATTAATATACTACTTCCTAAAAGATATTTTGTTAATACTTCAATAAAATGACATACCTAAATCTTCGACAAGATGAAGCATAACACCCCCAATATGAAGATCCCCTCTGACCCGCAAGGTCCTTTCGACCTGCAAATCTGTGACATATACACGTAAATTCCATGAGCCATCGCCGACTGCATAACCTTCAGAAAACATGTTGAAAATGCTGAATTGTTTTGTAGTCACTGGGGTTTAAAAATAATCACACAACTCTCATTATGACGAACCGTCTTTTTGTTGAAAATACACTACACAATTTAATTACTTTAATTTGTAATATTATTAAATAACATTGTTTACAATTTAAAAAAGTCGTATAACTTTATATAAATATAAACGTAAATATAAACAAATTAAAAGTAAATTGATTGCGCAGAACTGATGATACTCACTCGAGTACTATTTTGCCACTAAACTACTATTCGCTGAGTGGCGTCAAGACATGCATTAAAATGTACCATCGTGCGCGGTGTTTTAATGCTAAACGTAAAAAGATATAAGGTTATTGTTTCTTAAATATATTTTTTTTAGTTGTAACTAGTCATATTATTTGTATTATTTCGTTTTCAAATATCACAAATAATGAAAAATAAAAAAAAAACTAATTTTAGTAATTTATTATATTTTATTTTGGAAGGAATAATTACTTGTATGTAAATGAGGTTGCTAGAGACGAAAACTAAGTTAACATACATTTTACAAATAAATGATATATATTCTTAACTTGTGCATATCTGTTCTTATAATGTTAACTCAATTTTTACAAACACTACAATATTACTAAAGGTTTATTATTATAACCTTACTATATCAGTTTTATGTACATATTGACAACATTAATAGTGACACGTAAATTATTAATTGTGTATAAATGCATTGTTTATTATACAAAAGTGTTTTCAAGCTTATATAAGATTTGATCTGTTATTAAATTTCATTTTATATATTCAGATAAAACATTTGTAACAAAATCCTACTTTTTAAAAATGTTTCAATCACTTTTTACGAATCTTTTTAAAAAAAGAACATATATTAATAAAATACAGCTCCTTAATTTTTCAACACATAATCTATTAAATATAGAAAGATTAAAATGTAGAACTTTAGTGCGTATATCTGGTACAGAAGTAACTGATTTTTTACAAGGTCTCATTACAAATGATATTAAACATTTAGAAAACAATAATAGTATATATACAATGTTTTTAAACTCAAAAGGCCGTGTTTTGTATGACTCAATTATTTATAAAATGGAGGAAAAAACATGCTTTGTAGAATGCGATGTAAATATCATTGATGAATTTCAAAAACATTTAAAAATGTTTCGTGTTAGAAGGAAAATTAATGTTGATGTAAGCGATGAATATAATATATGGGTTGCATTTGATCCTAATGTTACTGACATTCAAGATGATATTAAAAATGGTAAATCTGAGAAAAGTACATTAAATTCTTCATTGAACAAAATGTTAAAGTATAATGAATTAAATATCTATAAAGATCCTAGAATGTCATCTTTAGGTGTCCGTATTTTGGCATCTTCTAATTTAACTCTTGCTGATATTCAGAACAGTTTAAATATCCACAGTGATTCAAAAAATGAAATAACATATAAATTAATTAGATACAAACTAGGAGTTGGTGAAGGTGTATATGAATTACCTCCTGGTAACTGTTTTCCTTTAGAAGCAAATTGTGATTACCTACATGGAGTAAGTTTCCATAAAGGATGTTATATAGGACAAGAGCTCACAGCAAGAACACATCATACTGGTGTTATAAGGAAACGTCTAATGCCAATTTTTTTTAAATCAGATTTACCTTCTGTACCAGATTTGGATACAACTGTTATAACAGCAGATAGTAAGAAATTAAATGTTGGAAAATTTAAAGGTGTTGAAAAAAATGTTGGTCTTGGGTTACTTAGAGTAGAACAAGCATTGAAATCTGAAGCAATTGAGATTGGTAATGTTACAGGTGTAACTATGAAACCTCATTGGTGGCCTATAGAAGCACCCAAGGAAATTATAACAGGAAAGAACTAATTTGTTGAAAAACACAAGTATCTAAAGTTTGGTGCCATGAAATTTGTTTATGTAATACTTAACAGAATTTAAGACATATAATGGTATTTTTTTAAAAAAATATTCTATTAAACCATACTTTTCTTAAAGAAATCATTTTTTTTTATTTAAACAGACTACAGAAAAACCTACAAAATCATCTCATTCAGATCTTCAAGAGAATTTTAAATGTATATTATGCAATCTAGATGAACAATTTGATTATAAAGGTCGAAAACCACCATTTGCAAAACAAATTGAATTTATTGAAGATTGTTATGTTATGAAAGATCCATTTTCAGCTCCTAAAAGAGGACAATATTTAATCCTCGGAGCTGACTGTTCATTATGTAATAAACCAGTATGTAAAGGAACTAACTGCAGTTTATTTTATTGTAAAACATTTTGTTTAAAGTGTATTGAAAAAAATTTAAATGAATTTCCCTCAGAGGTTCAAGTAAAAGTCTCAAAGTTACTAAATATGTAATTTATGAATATTGGTTTCTTATGATTTTATGCTGTATTTTTTGTTTAAAAAATAAAGAATAAAATATACATTTAGATATTTGGTGTTTATCTACTATTTACCATGATTTTGTTATATTTACGTAATAATATACATGTTTATATATATTGTTCATATAAAAATACATATGTAAATATAAAACTGGTTTTCATGCTTATTTTCATTCAACATTAAAAAAAAAAATAAGAACAATCTCAATATATAAAATACTGTGAAATAAAATATATAGTTTTAGGAATTGGAAATATTAAAAAAAATATTAATAAGTTATTATATATGACTATTAAAATTTATTAAACAAAATTTATATCATGTGAAAAGTTATATTGATATTAAGTAAAAAAACTACATCATTTTTATTTCTTTGAATTTAATTGTGCAATCATTTTTTTCTTTTGCATATCACTTTTGGACCATGGTTTTCTTTTCCTCTGTAAATGAAAGAGTAAGCATATACGTATGTGTATATATATATATATATATGTTTTAAAATAGTGTTTTTGAAATAAAAAAAATATAATCTTACCGTTTCTTTAGATTTTTTAACTTTAAATCCTTGAAACTGTTTTTTCTTATTCATATTTTTTTTAAAATCTGTTTTATCCTTATATTCATCATTTTTTTGAGAATAGTTATTATTTTTATTATTTGAATTAAACTTCTTAAATGTACTGTTTCCTCTGTTATTATTTTTATTATTTGAATTAAACTTCTTAAATGTACTGTTTCCTCTGTTATTATTTATATTATTAAAATCTTTTCGTGGATTTTTTATGTTATCTTTGCTGGGTTTTTTTGAAATATAATTCAATCTTATTTTTTTATTTTCATTTGTTGGTGTATGTAATGATTTTCTTTTCATATTACGACTTCTTTCATTAGTTGTCATTCCACCTGATTTATCACCTATTCTTTTTACTCTTATTTCACGATTTTTAACCATAAAATTTTGTCTTAAAGCTAATTCTACACTATCAATACTACCAAAATTAATAAAACCAAATCCACGACTTATTCCATCAGTGTTTCTTGCTATGTGAATACTATTAATTTGCCCACAATCATTAAAAACATTCCATATATCATCATTTTCACATTCTAAAATTAAGTATATATATATATATATATATATATATATATATATATTATATATATATTATTGCTTTAAAATTGAACAAAATGCTATAAATGTTTTATTTTTTAAAAAATACATAAACATTTTAAAAATTACTAACCAAAAGGAAGATTACCAACGAAAATTGCTTTATCATTTGATTTTTCTCGATCACTAATAACATTAACCATTAAATGATGTTCATCAATAACAGCACCATTCTCTTTTATAGCTTTACAAGCAAATTCCTTTGTTTCAAATTTTACATAAGCTTCACAGCTTGTTCTTTTAGGTTGAAAATTTTTGGTAATATAGGCAACTTTTTTAGATTGTTTTGGATCTCCAACAGGTATTGAACGTAAACGACATGATACAATTTTACCATATTTTGAAAAATGTTTTGCTAATGTACTTTTATTTTTACTAAGTGGCCAATTTCCTACATAAATAGTTCGTTGGTTTTCTTCTTCAGATGAGCTATTAACTTTTTTCAATTCCATTTTATTTTTAATATCTTTATTTACTACATTATCTAATAAATCTTGGCTATCAAAATTTGATTCAGTATTAAGTTCTCTTTTAACATCTTTTTTTTTAAATTTACTTATTTTTTTATTTTTAATATCATCATCACTGTCATCACTGCTACTTATATCTTGATCATCACTATCCTTCTTGTTATCATCATAATCATCATTGTTGTCATCATCATCATCATTGTCATCATCACTGTCATCATCAACGTTGTCATCATCATCGTTGTCATCATCATCGTTATCATCATCATCATCGTTATCATCATCATCGTTATCATCATCATCGTCATCATCATCATTGTCATCATCATCATCATCTTTCTTACTGCTTTTATTGTTACTATATGCATTATTATTACTTTTTACTTTCATAACTTCTGGAATTGACCATATAGTTTACATATTTTTAAAATAAAAATGTCATACTGAAATACTTACTCTTAATATGATTAATGTTTTCTTCTTCATTGCTATTCAAATCTTCACTTTCTGTATAATCGCTTGATTCTTCATTCTTTGTACAGTTATCTGATTTTAATTTAAAATTTGGATTAACTTTAGTTACCTTTGAAGATTTTATTATAAAATTATATTTTTCTTGTGGTTTCATTTTTAATTTACCTTGAAAAGAAGTTATTTTAGCACTCTTTTCTGATTTTGAGAATGTCTTACTTTGATGAGTTTTTAATTCATTTTCGTTTTTCTGTTTATTTTGTTCGGTCTTCCCTGTTATTAAATTACGAATATCACCTACTTTATAATTCATGACGACTTAGTTTTTTATAATAACTTTACATTAACAACAATATTGTCACTTTCAAACAATATTTTTAATTCAATATAAACCTTAAAATAATAATAAATAGTCATTCATATGTGTGTATATATGTATATAAGTTTAACTTGTATTATATACTATATAATATATATTTGCTATAGAAAAATGTATAAAATAATTATATACATATTTAATGTTAAAAATACATTTAAATTACCTATTGAACTTTTTACAAAAAATTATAGTACACGTGAGACATAAAACAGTATGTTTAAAGTGATATAACCATACATTTAAAAGTAATTATTTTATGCAGTCTACTAACTGTTTTATTGTGTGATAGAAAGTAAATAAGAATGAAAACACTTTTTTAAAAAAAATAAAATAATGACAGAAATCCTAAGTAACATTCATACTTATATATATATATATATATATTTACATATAAATCTAAAAAGGCTAAATCTATCATATTTGATATGACCAAATATGTCCAAAATAATGACCAAATATGACCTCATATGATCAAATTTTATCAATCTTAGTTCCTCCCTCATTTTTTCACTCTAAATTTTATCAGGACCAAGAAGAGTGTCTTGTTCTTAGAAGCATCTTGACTATTAAAATACAATTAAAAACTTCCATAGTGTTAAGTGATTTAATATTAAAATTAGTTTTTAAGTTAGTTATAAATAATTTTTGTATCCATGCAGGTTTTTGAATTATTTTCTTGTCATTTATCATTATAAACTACATATATAAAAATTAAAATTCAATATCTTAAAAATGTCTTTCAATTTCTATTTTATAGCATAAAATTTGATTTTAATAGTAAATTAAATTGTATTATAACGTGTGCACTTCTTTCTTGTACCATTTTATTATATCAATAAATTTGTATTGTATATATACGAGGGCCGTTTGATAAGTATGGTAAATTTATTTATTGTTTAATTTAATTAATTAAATTTTTCAATTTAGTTTTTCTTATTTTTTACCATACTTATCAAACGACCCTCGTGTATATATATATATATATATATATATATATATAACAAATGCTAAATGTCACATTAAAGTATTTTTTTATTGAATTTCTTTTTTTTAAATTTAATATGATAGGTAAAGGGAATCTTGATTATAGATGCCTTCAAACGAAGTATTTGGCTTAACTAAATATCAGTTATGTAATTTAATAGAACATCGTGGTCAAGAAGCAATAATTTGTATAAATGACTTAGGGGGTATAACAGAAATAAGTCATAAACTTAAAACATCATTGTCCACTGGATTATATGATTGTCAATCAGATAATGTAGAAGAAAGAAAACGTATTTTTGGTACAAATGTTTTAGCGAAAAAGGTTTCAAGAACTTTTTTAAAAATTGCTTGGGAAGCTTCGCAAGATTTTACGCTCATTATTCTTGAAATATCAGCTCTTATATCTCTAGTACTTTCATTGTATCATTTAGACGATGATAATTTAACAGATACAAGTGTATCCTACGAATGGATTGAAGGATGTGCAATTTTATTTGCTGTAATCGTTGTTATTCTAATTACAGCGATTAATGATTACTCGAAAGAGCGGCAATTTAGACATTTAAAGAAAAAAATCGATGACGAAAAAAAAGTATCAGTAATTCGAGAAGGAAGAGCAAGTTTAATATTAGTTAGTGAGTTGGTTGTCGGCGATATTTGTCAAATAAAATACGGAGATTTATTATACGCCGATGGTATTATTGTCCAGAGTAATGACTTAAAAGTAGATGAATCTTCATTGACTGGTGAATCGGATCAAATACAGAAAAGTGAATTTTTTGATCCAGTAATATTATCAGGAAGTCGTGTAATGGAAGGTACTGGTAAATTTTTAGTCCTAGCAGTTGGGGAAAACTCACAGACTGGTATTATATATAATCTTCTTGAAAATTCTGAAAGCAGTAAAAAAAAACAGAAATCGAAATGGTTTAAAAAAAATAAATCAAAAAAGCAAGATTCTAAAACATTTAAAAATAAACTGCAGTACAATGAAGAGCGAACGAATACTATAATTAATACAAGTGTGACAAGAAATAATATCGACAAAAGTGACAAATCTATATTGCAAGAAAAATTAACGAAACTTGCAATTAAAATCGGATATTTTGGATCAATAATGGCCATTATTACTGTTTTAATACTAATAGCTCGTTTTTGTATTCAGAAAATCGTCATAGAAGGTAACAATTGGAAAAACAGTTATTACAATGATATTGTTGGATTTGTAATTATTGGTATAACTGTTCTTGTTGTTGCTGTTCCTGAAGGATTACCGTTAGCTGTGACGATTTCATTAGCATACAGTGTAAAAAGAATGATGAAAGACAATAATCTCGTGCGACATTTATATGCTTGCGAAACAATGGGAAATGCTACAACTATTTGTTCTGATAAAACAGGGACATTAACTACAAATCAAATGACGGTTCAACAGATATATGTTTGTAATAGTTTTTTTAAATTTATTTCTAATTCCTTAGACATTCCGTCTCATGTCGTAAATTTAATTGCTTCTGGTATTTCAATTAATTCCTCATATACGTCCCAAGTAGTACAAAGCGATAAATTGAAACATATTTCAAAACAAATCGGCAATAAAACAGAATGCGCATTATTGGAATTTGTACAAACTTTAAATGTTAATTATCAGAAAATAAGAGATCATTTTCCAGAAACCGTATTTATTCGTGTTTATACTTTTAATTCTATTCGTAAATCAATGTCCACGATAATTCCTTTAGGAAGAGAGAACTATAGATTGTATTCCAAAGGTGCTGCTGAGATTATATTAAAAAAATGTGAATTTATACTTGGAGAAACAGGATTCATCGAAGAATTAACAACAGATATGCGAAAATATTTAATTCGACGAGTAATTTATTCGATGGCTGATAATGGATTACGAACAATCGCAATTGCATATCGTGATATTGTACGTGAAAATCCTGAAATTAATGATATTTTAATTGAGGATATCACCGATTGGGATCATGAGGATGAGATAGTAGATCAATTAACTTTATTGTGCATTGTTGGAATAGAAGATCCTGTTCGACCTGAAGTGCCTTCAGCTATTCAACAATGCCAAAAAGCTGGTATTACTGTTCGTATGATAACGGGAGATAATAAAAATACAGCGATATCAATTGCAATGAAATGCGGTATTCTGAAACCGACTTCAAACTTTTTAGTTTTAGAGGGTAAAGAATTTAATAGACGTATTCGCGATGAAAATGGGGAAATACAACAGCATCTTATTGATAAAATTTGGCCACAGTTGAGAGTTCTGGCTCGATCTTCACCTCATGATAAATATATACTTGTTAAAGGAATTATCGAAAGTCGAATTAGTAAAAATCGAGAGATAGTGGCTGTTACGGGGGATGGAACTAATGATGGTCCTGCATTAAAAATAGCAGATGTAGGGTTTGCAATGGGAATTTCTGGTACGGATGTTGCTAAAGAAGCATCAGATATTATTCTTACAGATGATAATTTCAATAGTATCGTAAAAGCAATATTGTGGGGTAGAAATGTTTATGATAATATTACGAAATTTTTACAATTCCAAATAACGATCAACCTTACAGCTATTATAGTAGTTTTTATAGGTGCTTGTGTCATTAGTACGAGTCCTTTAAAAGGAGTTCAGATGTTGTGGATTAATCTTATAATGGACACATTTGCTTCGTTAGCTTTAGCAACTGAAATGCCTAATCCTGAATTAATGCTACGTAAGCCGTATGCGAGAGAAGCGTCCCTCATTTCACCGACAATGGCGTTACATATTCTTGGAAATGCTTTTTATCAACTCATTATTATTTTCGCACTTATGTTTTATGGCGACCAAATTTTTGATGTAGAATCTGGGAGATTTTTGGAACATAATATACCTACTCAACATTTTACAATTATTTTTAATACGTTCGTTACTATGATTCTTTTCAATGAGATTAATTCGAGGAAAGTAGATGGCAACAGAAATGTTTTTCAAGGTATTTTTTCAAATTTGATTTTTATTGTTATTTGGATTGGATCTGTCCTATTTCAAATTGTAATTGTCCAATATGGTGATGTTGCATTTTTTACAAAAGCACTTACTTTAGAACAATGGTTATGGTGTTACTTTTTAGGTATTGGAACATTGTTATGGTGGCAGATTATTATTAGTATACCGACTCATAAAATTGCTAATCTACTAATTAAAAAACAGTTTTTTGTCGAAAAATTAGAATCAACAAATAAGATACACAAAGAAAATAAGAGGCTAATATGGCTTCGAAGTATAAAAAGGGTTCAACAACAAATTCATGTGATTAATTCTTTTCGAAACTATCAATTTACTGATATAAAGTAATTAATCTTTGGAAAGAAATATTGAAATTACTATTAAATGGGAATTAATTCTTTTGCTATTAAAGATAATATAAACTGATACTTAAGATTGTCTTTTAAATATACAATCAATATTACAAAAGCATTAATCGAAAATTAGTTATATTTAAAATTTTTAGTAATAAAATAATCTTTTGTTCATGAGTGAAAGTTATTAAATTTATAACTGTTATTGTCAAGAATACAGAGTGAGAAACTTTAACTACACATTTTATTATTAACAAAAATCTGTGTCAGCCTTCATACAAAAATATTTTGGTAAAATATAATATTTACTTTATCTTTAATATCGAAGATATATTTATAAGTAAGTATTCATACATAAAATACATTACATGAAATATTCTTTAAATAAAATGTAATATGTAACATTAGTTCAACTTTAAAAATAATTTTCTTACAAAAGTACAGCTTATTGATAATACTCTATTCTTGTTTTTTATTATTGAATTTTCGATTTGAATTATTTTTTTTTTGGAATGGACTGCTGTTGCCAAATGCCTGAAATATTACAAAAACATGTTTATATATACAACTAATATTTAAAAAATTAATAGCCAGATTATATTCATTGAAATAACTTACATTTCCTTTCACGAATTTTTTATTTCCACCTTTTGTTTGAGGCCCATTACCAAATTTTTGTTTTTTATTATTATGATTAAACTCCTGATGATTTTTTCTTTTCAAATTTTCAGATTTATCCTTCTCAGGTTTTTCAGTGGATTCTCTAACGAGTATTGTTCTGTCATCATATTCGAAATTACCTCTTTCAAGTGCCTTTTTAAAACCATCTTCAGTTTCAAAGTTTATAAATCCAAAACAAAGACTTTTACCATCTTTTCGAATAAGATGAATACTGTAAATTTTTCCAAATTCTTCAAACATTTCCCATAGGTCGTCATCTTCACAATCTACAAAAATATTATATTTAGTATCAATTTTAAAAATGTTTATAAAAACTTTAAAATATTACCATAAGGAAGATTTCCTACGTAAAGAGCTTTTGTGCTAGGTTTCTTCTCATAACTGTGATGTAATTGGACTGATAGATGATGCCCATCTACAATTTTAGTATTTTCTACACAAGCTTTAAGTGGAGATTCTACTTCAACAAATCTTACAAATCCCATACAACTGGTTCTAATGTCAGAGCGTTTTTTGTCGTGGTGTTCAATTTTTAAATTTGCATGTTCAATGGTTCCATATTTTGAGAAATGTTTAACCAAAGCTTTTCTGTTCTTTGATAATGGCCAATTTCTAATATATATTGTTCTGTAAATATAATTTTACATAATTATAATTAAATAAGTTACATAATTATAATTAAATGTGAAACATGTAGATATTAATATTTTTTACCTTTTTATTAAATCAATATTTACTTCTGGATTATTTTCTTGTACATTTTTCACAGGTGAGCCTGTTTGTATAGAAGAGGAAGTATTTTTTTTATTAAACTTCTTTACTTCTTTATTCCTACTAACGTTGTCATCATTGTCATCATCATCGTCGTCATCGTCATCATCATCGTCGTCATCATCATCATCATCATCATCATCGTCGTCATCGTCATCATCTTCTTCATAATTATCATTTTCAACAGCATTATCTTCGTCACTATCATCTTCAGATTCATCAGAATCACGGTTTTCTAATTTTTGCTTTAATGCAGTCAAAATTTCTACCAAAACAAATTAAAAATTTATACCAATCTACATTTATTGTAATTATTTGAAAAAAAAAATTACCTGATTCTTCATTTTCAGATGACTCCATTTCTTCATCTTCCTTTTTAATATTTTTTTTCATTATGGTTTTATTACTTTCTATGTTAGGAGACTTTGATTTCTTTTGCATTATATCTTTTTTAGGAGTTTTTGTCAATGGTTGAACTTGAGGACTTTTTTTAGGAGTTTTTGTTGGTGACTGAAAATTGGGAGATTTCATTGGAGTGTTATTCTTTTTCTGTTTTTTGTTACTTAATGCTGGGCTGTTTACTGTATTTCCTTTTTTCACTTTATTCAACATGATATATCTTAAAAAAAAATATTTCAAGTTATTTTATCAATTGTTCAAAATTTTTATTTAATATTTTTACTTAATATAATTTAATATTGATGTATTGTTAACTTCAGCTATAATTTCAACAGTTTTAAGACAATATTACATACTTGTATATATTAACAATGTATATATTAAATACACGTGCTATTAGATTACTATAATATTAATTTTAATAAAAATTGATGTTAAGTATATATTATCACGTAAAATACATGCATACATTTACATTACAATTAGTACATACAAATGAAATAATTAAAAAATATATTTCCTATATATAAATTTTACTCACCGGTTATTCTCTTATGAAAACGTACAACGCACTTCGGAATAAACTAAATGCTTAAACTGAAACGGAAATGTAAGTTGTATATTTTATTTTATGGTTGCATACATTTCTTGTATGGACGAATCAAAATCGATTTTATCTTCTTTTCATTCTTTGAATATTGCTCTTATAGAACATCGAATTTTTAACATATTTTTATACTTAGTATTTTGTGATAAAAACATGTGCGATTCTCCAAATCTCAAAAATTGATTTTGATTATAACTGTAGAATAAATTTTAGATATATTTAAGTATGAGTCAAACGAATACTGTGAGTAATTTTATAGAAATACATAGAAAACAATTAGAATCTTCAGGTGTACCCGAACATTTTTGGGAAACACTTCATTCAAAATTAATTAATCAGACATTCGATGCAGGGTTATCATTTGCATTGTTAGAAATAGATTATGAAGATGACGAAAAATTGCCTTACGATCCTATATGGCAAGTACAGGTGAAAGAAAAATGTGGAATACAGGCTTCCGATCCTTCCCAGATATATTTGATCGATCATGCCTGGACTTATCGTGTTAATTATGCAAGAAGTCAACTTGAGGAAATTCCAGGTTTACTCGACAGAATGAGTAATTTGATGGGGATTGATTTAAATATAGATCGTGAATTTCGTATTGAACTAGTTTTTCAAGAAATGTGGAAATATAATCAGTTTTATAATATAGGAAATGCTGAGAATATTGAAGATAAGTTACCTATTTGGTACATAATGGATGAATTGGGTTGTGGTATTCAACATTCTGTCGATGCTAATTTTAGATGTGTACCTTTTATTTATCTTTTTGAAGAAATAACTTATTCTTTATTATTTCCTATAAAAGACGTTAAGTTTAATGAAGAAGTAACAAGAAATTATTTAGAAGGCCCTTATAATGAATTAGAACAAAAAGCATTATTGTTACCTTGGAAAGATGAAATATTTTTAGACATTGATTTTAAACAAATCGAACCTGACGAAGATTATTTTTTAGCCGGGCATATCGAAGAAACTATTCCTAATAAATTAAACCGTGTAGTTTATGCTAATGGAATCGATGTCTTTAAAAAAGAGTTTAAAGTTTATACCGAGTACAAGTGTGTTCAAGAGTATTTAACAGACACACAGTTTGTATTAACAGAAAATGAAGATGATGCAGATATTTTATGGTTGACTAGTCATTTTAAAAATTTTAAAGAATTAAGTGAAAATAGTCCAAATAAATTTGTTAATCAATTTCCTTTTGAATATGTTATAACAATAAAAGATCTTTTGTGTGTTATTTGCAGAAGAAACGCAATAACATTGAGTTGTAATGAAGAAACATTAGAAACTTTTCCATTATGGCTACCTACAACATTTAATCTTAAGACTGAATTAAGTAAATTTATTAGTTATTATAAACATAGAGATGAAAAAAAGTTAGACAATACATGGATTTGCAAGCCGTATAATTTAGCAAGAAGTTTAGACACTCATATAACTAATAATATCAATTATATTGTGAGGCTTGTTTCAACTGGGCCTAAAATAGTTCAGAAATATATTCATAAGCCTGTTTTATTTTATAGAGTTGATTTAAATGAGCATGTGAAGTTTGACGTTAGGTATGTTATACTTGTTCAAAGTTTAAATCCAATCCAGGTATATATATACAGAAATTTTTTCTTGCGTTTTGCTAATGTGCCTTTTTCAATGGATGACTTTGATATTTATGAAAAACATTTTACTGTAATGAATTATGATCAGGCTGAAAATATGTTACATATGCCTTGTTCAGAATTTCTTGTGAAGTGGAATGAACAACATTCAGAGCATAGTTGGCAGAATATTGAAAATGATATTTGTTCATTTTTGAGAGCTGTTTTTGAAGCAGCAACTGAAAAAGAACCTCCATGTGGTATATGCCCTAATAAACAATCAAAGGCACTCTATGCTGCTGATATTATGTTAGAATGGATGAGGAATGAAAAAGGAGAAATGTACATGCAACCAAAACTTTTAGAGATAAACTGGACTCCTGATTGCCGTCGTGCATGTCAATATTATCCATCATTTTATAATGATGTATTTTCTTTACTTTTTTTAAATGTGGTGAATGAAGATGTTTTTAAATTGGTGTAGTAATATGTACAAGTCTCTAAATTTGTGTATATATATATATATATATGTAAATGTAAATAAAAGTAAATACATACATTCTAGAATAAGTATATTGTTTTGAGAATATATTTTTTTTTATTTCATTAATTTTATTTAATTGTATTTGGATGCAATAAAAAGTAATTTTTTTGACTATAAGTATAAAATGTTATTTTCTTATAATGGAATCTAGGATTGTTTTGTGTTTTAACATATTAATTCTAAAATTGTATATAATTTTGAGAAATATAAGTACTAATAAATTTACATGTAATATTAAAAAAAATTGGTATTTATATTCTATAAAAGTTTGTCATTTATTGATGGTCTTATACAATATCATTTAAATAATAAGAGTCATTGCGGTAATGTGAAAATTAATTTATTTAAAAAAATTTTTAAATAACCGTATGTTGAATAGTCATACATGTATAATATTTTAAAAAAGTAGCAGGTTTTATTAGAAAAAAATTTATTTAACATTTCATATATAACATTTATGTCTTAACAAATATACAAAAAGGTTTTTCTGTAGAACTTTTCAAAATTAAGAATGTGAATGAAAATTAAAAATATTTATTTTTATTTTTCTTATGTTTTTACTATGGAAATTTACAATAATATTTTGTTTATATTTGGTGCTATAACTTTGGATATAATGCTATTTTATCTTATCATCTATTGTTTAAAAAACTACATTTCTTTAAATAGCTAGTCATTTATTAGTCATATTTAAGATTGTATCAAATAGACACCTTTCTATGTTAATATGAACATTAAATAACACTTATTAATCAGTTTTTAATAACGACTAAAATTAATTCTCATTGAACTAATCTGGTTCCTTAACAATTACTGTGAACATTTGAATCCAAATGTATTAATAATAGTCATAAGATATGTAATACACAAACTTTATTATTATTTACAAATTTGTTTTATCTACTAATTAACAGTAATTACATGTGTGTGTATATTTATATATATATATATATATATATATATATATATATATATATATATATATTTATATATATATATACACATACATATGTATGTAAAACAATAACACAGATATTTTTATTCTGATAAATTTAGACAAAAACATTAAATGTTAATTTGGCAACTTTTTGATTAATATTCATTGTCATATTTTTTGCAGTATATGTAATGTAAATGATTTATTTAAAAAATGAATTTTTTTAAAATTGAGCATAATTGATGTTAAGTACTTTATGCAGATTTTTATTTTTGTTTATAGTTTCTATAAAAATATTTATTTTAATTAGTAAAACTTGTTTTTGTATTTTCATTTCTACTTGTTTTTTTTTTTCAATAGAAAATGTATGCATATAAAGGAAAAAGCTGAACTTAAAACTTTACTGAAAAAGTTTTGGTTTTACATTTTATTTATTATTATTTTTGTATTATTTTTAATATTATAGGGCGGTTATAGTTTCTTTATGTTTAATATTTTTTCTTGATAATAATGTTTATTTAATTTTTGTTTGGTTTGTTCAAATTATTGCAATTAATTTATACTCTATGCTAATATAAAAATGTTATAAAATTAATTTATTTGGAATTTTACATAAATACAGATGTGTATCATGTTTAAAAATAATAAAGTATTGGTAAGCAAGATTAGTTACCTCTAATTAATGCAGGTGCATAAATAAATCAATTATTTAAATCAAAATAAAATATGAAACATTAATTATAAGTAATGAAATATTTTATTCTACTCAGTACTGTTTATTTAATAGTAAAGTATAATGCTTTTTTCTGAAAGAAACAGTGTGACGGTGGACAATAAAGTTTGTATTGGATATTTAAAGTGATTTATTGGTTGACATTGATATTTATTTTGGGGTTTCCAAATGAATATATATATATATATATATATATATATATATATATATATATATATATATAAAACTGAAATTTCAATATTTAACTAGAATGTAGAATACAAAAATAAAAACTAAAGTTTGTTTCATAGTTGAACTTAATTGTAAGAATGAGATCATATGATTATCCAAAAGAAAATGAATCATGATTATTTTTAGATTGATAATAAATGTAAAATTTGTAAACATTTTTAAATATACAATTTGTTAATAATAAAGTTTTACCTTTTGTAGACTATGTTTTTTGTAATTGAACCATTTTAAAATTCCATAAAAACATTTATATTAAATTTCAATCAGTATTCAACAAAGTTTAATTTATTTTCTAATATTTATTTAAAAAAATGTTAATCCAGTAAAAAATGAATAAAAGTTATCAGAAAGAAATTTTATGTACATATGAAAATATTAAATAAAAGGTAAAAGTCTCCCATTTGTATTATAAGTAAAACATGAATTATTATTTTTATTTACATTTAAAGATAAATCTATATTAAAGTAATGGAATATATATATATATATATATATATATATATATATATATATATATATATATATATATATATAAATAAATATTTCTAAGGAATGTTATGTTGTCAGTTTTAGTTGTGTATAAGAGCGTTTGATTTACGTTTTTTTTTAGTAATGTGTGTCTTTAGTTTTGTTCAATTTGCTATTAATATATAAGTAAAAAATGGAAGTAAATGTATTTGTATAAATGGAAAAGAAATTTACAGTCATTATAAAAATGGATCTGATAAAAATATAATATTTTTAAATAAGTTATTATTCATTTGCTTGTTCAGTTACGAAGTTAAATTCAATTACTCTGTATGTAATTTATTTTTCATATAATTTTTAAAAAAATATTTCTTATTGAAAAAGACTAGAAGATAAAAATATAATAATTTGAATTTATTCAATGTTGTGTAAATAATCTGAATTTATGAATATATGTGTGTATGTTTGATATATTTAAGAATAATTATATAGAGGTTCAAATATGATGTTCTTATTTATTCGAATTAAAAAAAATCACTAATAATATTATAGTGTTGAAAATATTATGTGCTTCTTACAATTATATTAGAATTGATGCTATGTATATTTTTATAATTTTATGATTATTATCGAAGCACAAAAGTATTTTTTAAATAGAAATATGTAATAATCTTAATGTTTTAATTATACCTGAATTTATGGTATTTATTTGTAGTTGAGTTATATTAGGGTGCATTCGTTTAAACATGTTAATTTATATAATGTTCTGTTTGGAAAATGAAAAAAATAATATTAAAAATCTATTATTTGTGTAATCAATTAATTTGATGTATTTAATGCTGCTTTCTTTAGAAAAATATCTATGTATATAAACAGATAAACATAATGATTTGATTATTAACTAATATATGGTAACTATATGAAAATTGAAAAAAATATTGTTTTAGCAATTTGTGTAAATATTTATAAAAAAAATATATATATGTAGAATGTTTAGAAATTGCTGGGTTTAGTTTGAAAATATGTTCATTAGTTACTTTCATATATACATAAATTTTATCCAACATGGGACATACCTTATTTTTTCTTTCTGTTTATCTTTGTCAAGTTTATATTTAGTAGTAAAATCCGGAAAATATTTTCAAGTTCTTAGAATTGAACACCAGTTACAGGGGTATTTTTATCAGTGCAATATTATTCACTGAAAATGGTAGATATTTTAAAATCTCCTTATCTTTTACCTTCAGATACAATTGATTATGCTCTGTGTTATTATAAATACATTATAATACTTTCGTCAAACTCTTAAACAACTTGAAAAGACTCAGTTCAAGTGTTATGCTTTAAAGGTGATTACAATAGAAACGTTTCAAAAGTTTCTCGAATCATAGATAACCGATTTAAGCGAATGGGGAGCAACCATTGTAATTATTGTTTTCTATTCTTTGTATAAAAATGTTTTCATCAGATCCATTAGTAAAAGTGACATCCAATTTTTCACCTTCTTTCAAAACATTAATAAACGATTTGATTGTTTCTACATGTATGCCAGATGTTGAAAGTTCTAAAGTGTTTCCTATAAATTTCTCTCTAATAATTTTACCTAGAGTCGTTACTTGTAGTTCTGTAAATTGAATATGAGAGATGGCTATCCATGATAATTGAGATAAATTCAATATTACTGTCTGAACAAATAAGTGTTCAAGAGGCGATTTTCTTATAGCGTCTCTAACTAAAAGTCCGTTAAGATTTATAAAACTGATTTGACAGTTTTTAAGATATTTTCCGATTGTGCGGATTGTTTTTTCAAAATCTTCAAGAACTATTTGCCAGTTACCGATTCGTAACTGCTTTAAGTTCTTAAAATGCACCGAAAGTGTCTGAAAAAATGTAATTAAACATTTATCCTCGATAACAAGAGGATTACCTACATGCGGACCACCTGTTTTATCAACACTTAAATCTAAATCGCAGAGTTGAGTGAAACCTCGGAGGAATGGTAACAGTGTTGGTCCCCTCAGTGCCATTCTGTCGTTGACGGTTACTTGAACTCCACCGAGACGTAAAAATCTTATCGAGTCGCAATCATATTCAGGCATACAAGAGAACATTTCTGATATACATTCTTCATGACGACTGAGAGTCGATAATCGGCCGTCATGGATTGCAAGATGAAGTCGGCAGTTGGTGAGGATTAGATCACGTATATTTGTTGAACGTAGAAGGGATAGAAATACTCCAAGTGTGCCACATTCCTGTAAATAATTAACGATAATTTGCAAGTCAGTTTATTATTCTTACAAAAAAAATATATATATATTGTATGCTATAATATAATTAAAGATAATAAAAAAAACAACTGGACTTTGATGTTGATTATAAAAACAATTTAATGAAATTAGTGAAAAAGCAATTAATATGTATTGATATTTGAATAAATTCTATTAAAATAATCACAGTTTTATTTACCTCAATTCGAAAAGTCCATCCGTCTAAACTTAATAAACTAAGACTATTATTTTTTATTAACGATTGACATACTAATTGCGTTTGATTATCTTCTAATATAATTCTGGGAGATCCTAGATCTAACAAGAGCAAAGATGTGTTTTCCGCAAGACCTAGTAATACTGGTAGTACTTCTGATAATCTAGTACTGCCTTCCATTCGTAACGATTGAAGACACATCGTCTTTCTAACAGTTTCTCCGAGACACATCGCATCTTCGAGACTACTGAGACATTTACTGACGTTCAAGTTTTGTAATTTGCACATTGGATGACGTATAGCTTCAAATATTTTATGAAAACTAACACCACTGTGCGCGGACGGTTCACAGATTGGCGATGGATGGAAATGTCTCTGCCACAATATTGAATCAGAATTCCGTTTACTTTCACCGGTCGTTATATAACCATCTAAGAATTGTTCAATTGGCTGACGTGGTAGAGTCGCAGGTCTTCCCAAACTGTTATATGTTCCCATAATTCCTCTTGGGAGGGATGAAAAATATGTAGAACAAGACGTTTTCGGTGATGGATTACTATTAATAGAGTTTTGCTTGATCATATGAGTAAAAATGCTTGCTCCACTGCTAGTACCGCCACTACTACCACTTCCAGAACCTATGAATATTTTAATTATTTGTATATATTATTTGTACATGTTTTTTCTCTAAACAAAAATATTATAACTTATGTAAGAAATATCAACATCAAATGGAATTTAATCGAATAAAAAGATAATGTTTTAAATATTTAATTATTGCAATGGATATAGTTTGTTTCTATTTTCGCATTCTTCTCGTTTGCTTGTCTTCATTTTGAGATTTGAGGGTTATTTATTTTAATATACAATTTATTGTGTAATAAACAATAGTAGTAAATAAGCAGTAATGTAAGATTAGCTAAAAATATTTGCTACTGAATTCTCAGATGAGGGGATAGAGTTGTATGAGCGATTTCTAGAAATAATGAAAAAGATATTTATTCTAATGTCAATACAGAACGTTTAAAATATGATCTTTTTATTGATTAAAGTTCGTTGAAACTTATTTCCGAATATTCTTCATACATGTATAATGAAAAAATGAAAATAAAAATGTAGTTTCTCTGACAGTTTACGAAATGTAATAGTTATAGTAATTGGCATACCCATACTGACACCACTGGAAGACGGTGGATCTTCTCTAACGCCCCAGCATCCTGCTAAATTCAACGATGTCAACGGTCTACTTTTAATTAATTTCGCGATTGCGTTCAGAGAATCTCTATCACAACACAAGTGCGGTAAATGTAATACTGTAACTTTTGGCACGTTTTCTAATATTTTACACAGCTGAATCACCTGTCCGGAGCTAAGATTGATATCTAATACGAGTCTATAAAAAACTGGACCTAAATTATATCGTAAACAATGATAGAGTTCATCTAAAAGACACTGAAACCTCTCGTGATTTCTTTCTTCTAAACATGTTATGATCAGTTCGAAACATTTTAGTTTCTGCATGCTCAGACAGGTCGATATGTAGCGCGTGAGTTTCGATATTTCGTCGTCGTCAATTTCGTGTCCGAGTAATGATGAAATCCGTACGATTTCGAGGCTATTATTGTGTGATAGTGTATCGAAGAAAATATCTAATAAATATTCGTAGTTTTCGGTTTTGTCCAGTTGGAATATCAATTCGATTCCGTTCGTAGAACACGATTCACTTAAAAGTACTCTCGACCATCCTTCTAATTCTAATGGAGATGTATGTATTTGAGGTAAATGTTGTTTTTCTGACGCAGAACTATGCAATATTGATTTTGTCCAACTGGGATTTAAGACTCCGACTAGTCGGCACACCGAGCTTACATTAGCTGGATGCGAACCGGCTGCTTTGAGTAACAGAAACGCTGTACGAGGCGAAATATCTAGTGGCGATAAATGGTTTAGGAGAAAGTGACCTTTTCTTCCTAATATACTCATTGTAAATCTAAGAATTAACGTCGTGCTAGCGTCCCATTCTCGGTTTTCGTTTTTAATACCAGGTAAAGCTTCGATTTCTTTTCTCAATATACTGGAATATAAAACGATTGAGCTTATGTAGTTTGCAGAAAGATATTCAGCGAAAGTCGGATGTAAAGGCGTGTAGAAATATTCAGATCTTTTTCGCATTAAAGTTCTTCCGAATACTAAACTTCTTGTTAAAAATCCGAGATCCGTTGCATCGGCTCCACCGCCTCTACAGTACGCTCTGATTTCGCTGTCTGTGTACATGTATCTGTTTTGTTTTAAGCAAGACAGAGCGAGTTTTCCGAATTGCGCTAAAAGTTTTTTATATTGTCCTGGTATTTCTTCATTGAATAAATCTTTGCTTGCCAAACTTTTCTTTATAAGGCACTTAAATAACGATTCGTACACCAAGAGTTCGTTATCGGGGAAATCAATGCCTGTTTCTTCGAATAACAGACACATTGCTAACCATCCGAGCGGTGACCTCGCCAGCGATCTCAACGCTTGTTGATTCGAATCTATTATATCGAGCAATATTTGCGCTTTAGTCGAACCATTGAAGTACACACTGACGAGTCGTTCCACTTGAGTCCATTCTCGACCCATAAGTCTCACTTTTCGATGGACTAGACGAGACAATTCTGGCGCGTTGTTCGTTGAACTCGTGAGAAGTATTCTGCATTCGGGAAACAAACGTCCTTCTAGTAAGTCTAGCGCATCTCCGAGAGCGTCTCTTGCATTGTTGCGATTCGTTTCGATTCCTGGCATGCCGACCGCTTCGTCGTAACCATCTAAGACGAAAAGAAGACGATCTTCGAGCTGACCGAGTGTTTTCCACACGTCCATAAATCCATCGAAATTGTTTTCGGGTATAGATTCAGTTACGCGCGGAAGTAATTCTTTACATATGTAATGTGCCATTGATCCACCACGTAATTCACGTAGAGGAACGAAAAAAGCAACGGAAACAGTAGGTCCGACCCAATTACTGTGGGTTGCCCAAGAGTGAAGTAGATGTAAAGAAGTCGCTGTTTTTCCACTGCCTGGATTTCCTTCTATCAATATTCTACGAGGTGCTTCGATAATAGTTCCATCTTTGAGCTGAGGAATAAAAAACATTTAATATAAAATATTTCTAACGACGAGTTAATAATATAATTGAATACCTTGACTGATGCTAACAATTGATCTAAAACAATAGGTTCTTTTATTTCTTGTTCTTTTCCACTTATCCATATTTCTAAGGCCGGTTGAAAATGTGCCGGGCAAAGTGTGCCTGGTGGAAGAGTCGGCGCCCATGCCGGTAAATGTGCACCATCATCTCGACCAGCCAAGTCACGATATAAAGCACGTAGGTATCTGACAAGTCTTGCACAAGCAGGTTCTGTTAAACTACCGACGCTTGAAGAAGTATCTACACGTCCTGGACTTAGAGCTAATCTACTTCCGGCTCCACTAGGACCTCGCAGTTTTCCTTGAACTCTCAAAGACGAAATGTAATGTGTTGGTATCGGTGGCGGACATGGCGGACATTCTGTTAAAGACGATGATGCTGAGATTGATGTGTCGTGTATAGTATCGTTGTCCTGAAAAAGAGATGTAAATGATTTAAAATACATGAATTTCTTATAAATTTATAAACGTTTAAAAAATATAACATTTTTGGTTTTTATTCTCTAAGTATATGTTTATAATTAATCTATAAATTATGACTATACAAGTATATTTCATGATTTTTGAAATATTCACTATTCTATAAAAAAGTAAGATTACTAAAAGTGCACCATTGAACAGTTTCATTCACAATTTTATTTTTACTTGAAATTATCACGAAAATTGTCATTAAAAAAATTATTCAGTTAATTTTTGAGACACGTAACGTTTTATTCTCTTAAAACAGTAAAAATTGTAACAAGTAAAAATGTTTTATAGACAAAAAACATCAATATTCTTTTAAATAAAAATGGAAAGTGTGAAGTATGTAGAATTTGAATCTATATCGTGCCATTATTTAGATTATATATTCATAAAACTCGAATACAATATACTCGAGCGTATGCAGTTTGTGATAATAAATAAGGATTATGTATAAGAGGAAGGAAACGAAGTGAATTGCTGCTTTTATATACGAGAAATATTGAGGATTTTTATGCTTTATGGAATGCAGTCAAATAACCTATGTGTCAAGATAATATTACCTTAAGTGCATATATATATATATATATATATATATATATATATATATATAACAATATATTCTAAGAAATATGAAAATAACTTCCATTAAATCAAAACATTCATTGTATTATTAAAATAAATGTGAATCAATTTGTTTTGAATTGTGAAAAATTCCCTTTCACACGAATGAATTAAATTTTCTTAATATGTTCAAGTGTAGTTATTTCTAGTACGAGATTTATGATTAAACAAGAATATTAATAAATCGAGGTATTTAAAAAAAAAACATCGATTTTAGATTATATTTTTTTAACGAGGTGACAAAAATATTAATTTTTTAGATTTATATTTGTTATTGATAATAGAAAGTCATTTACTGAAAGTTCATCAAAAATTGAAGTTTATGGAATGATTAATTTAAAAATATGGTAATCAGTTCGAAGAAATTTCATATATATATATATATATAATGTACATTTTTATTAAAATTATTCGAGGTTCAAAATATTTCATTGTGAAACAGTTCGTCGGTTTTCTTTAATCTAGTCCAAGTCTCATCGAAAGGTAATAAAAATAACAGACGTTTACTAAAAAACGCCGTATCATGTTTTAAATGAAAATAGTTCGTATGTTATGTGACATTTTCACTGCATACCAGCGAATAGTAACTGAAATCTACTAGTGTTTATATTGACAATACGTCACTGAACAATACTGTGAAACGTCATTCTCTAGATTCAAAACGTGTTCGCCACGATTCAAACTGTTCTTAACAGTCGTAGCGGTGTTTAGAGCACATTTACATTTTGCAAGTGAAGCTCGCCTCGTGATGAATGGGCTTTCTGTAATGCTAACACCCTCGACGAAACCTACAGACCGTATTCGTACTCATCCCGTACATAATATCTCTCTTTTTCTATATCGTTCTTTTTGTATACGGACCTTTTGTTCGCTCTATTCGGATTACACTGAAGAACGCGTTTCGAGAGCTTTTTCTGTTGTGTAACGTTTCAGAATTCTTTGTTGAATTCTTTTGTTATGTATGTGGAAAAGATCGTACGGTCTCACGAGATTTCAAAAAACAAGATGTATTTAGTGGCACTTTTCAAGTTAGACACATTAAGAATGTGTTTAAGATCTTTAAAGCACTAGGAACTTTTATTAAACGCTTTTGTTTCAATTAAATAAAATATATACATGGAAAATGTTTTAATTTCATGTATGTCCATTAACGTTTGTGTTTGTATGAATCGAAAAATATCAAGAGTTAAATTATGACTAAATGAACAGCAATAATATAATGAGAGCAAAGTTATAAATAAAAATAGGTATGGGTTCCAAATCGAAATATTTGTCATTGTTGTAAATAGAAAGAAAATATGAAATTAAAATATTATAGTAATGTATAATTTGATAAATTTTCAACAAAAGTTTATAAAATAGTCCTTTTTTAATGTATACATTTTTTTTAATAAACTTGAAAATGAAATAAAACTGATTAAATGAATAAATAGAAATGGAAAAAAATATTTCTAAGGATTTAAAATAACTAGTAAATAAAAATTGTATATCTTATGATATGTAAAGAACGATATTGATACACGTATAAAAAATAATATCAAAAATATGTTTAAATAAATAATGAAAAGTAATTAATTATTCATTAATGAAGGATACTGGTTGGTACTTTAAAGAAAAGCTTTTCTTTTCGACAAAATCCTGTTACATTTTAAAAAAGTTAAAACGTTAAAATATAACAATAAATTGTCTGTATTATATAAAAAAAATCTTTCCAACTTATTGAATAAGTGAACGAAATATCTATGAATAATAAATACGGAAAGAATTCTTTCAAACAATGTATTATGCATACTCGTTTTTTCCCTTCTGTTCGCGTCGTTCGCCACTTCAGTTCAACAGGAAATACAAAAAAAATGACACTCACTAAATGAGTAGAGTGGTATCTTTGCCGAAGAGAAGTTCTTGCATGCTTTCTGTGTGCTTGTTGAAAGGAAGGTGGAGACTACACCGATGTTACTAACCTCTCTGTCTGGCGTGTTAATTTGACCCTGTTTCAAGTAAAAGCCGCGCTAATGAAATTTCCTACGTTACGTTCACATGGAACTTTGTTCGTTCAGATGTTCGGGTTGGACAAGTGCCATATGAGATCGGTCACTATATTGAAGGAGTTTTAGATACGATTTCTTTTCAGCGGAAGAGGCTCAGTGCAAACGAGTTTCAGGTACTCGTTGTACATAGAAGTTTGTATTGGTGGACAAATATTTTTAAATTAAATATAAAATAATATGATCGTTCACAATGTCCGATACATATATATGTGTGTGGGTGTGTATGTAGAAGAATAATCTCATCTAAAAAGAAAAAGACATTTTCCTGCTACAATTGACTTCGGTTACGTTGCAGGAAATTTATTAAAAAAGTTGGAAAATATTTGATAAAATCAAATAATTCATTGTTTGTACGAAGAAAATAATAAGAGTTATTGTCGATAGCTGATAATATATTTCATATTGATTTTTATGTAGCGTGGATGAAAATTATGTGAAAAATATATAAATGTTTGTGGGTTTTCAAGAATATGTTAATAGTGGAAATACCAAAATATTTTTCCAAAATAAGTGAAAAATACTTGCCATATAAATAAAAATCAATTTGAAACCTATTTTCAAAATTATTTATAATAAATAATAATAATTTTCTTTAATACAAAGAGAGAATTTTCATGATCGATCGTAAGCGTTAGATTAAGAAGTACGGAATTTTTTTGATGTGTTAAGATTGAGTTACTTAAAAAATAAAGTAAAATCAAAAAATTATAGAATTTTGCGTTGTTAAGATTTGAGTTTCATTTGTGTTAAATCAGTTGAATATACAACTAACTTTTCTATAGAAGTGTCCGTGATTGTAAATAATTTTTTTGCACTTTCAGTGAAAGACTTTAGTATTAAATAAAAAAGAAACAATTCGTTGTTTTCAGATAACATTAAGGAAAATACTTAAAATTATTTTTAGATATACTAAGGAAGTACATTCTTTTTCTTTGACTAGATTTATTTGTACTGTTTGTATTAGCAAATTTTTACTTTAACAGAATGATATGGAATGATTATTGAACAAAAAATGTCGCATGTGCTTGAATCAGGACTTGTTCACGATATTATTGGCTGAGGGTCATTTAACAAACCGTTCAAAATCCGGTTTGACTTTAGTGACGGTGCAGCAATGTCATACATGTGCTACTCACGACCTGACCGCTATACATGTTGTAATTGGCGAAAAAGGATGAGAGACGTTTATATCTATCCGTGTATATATATATATATATATATATATATATATATATATATATATACATTTAAATGTAGATGTGTTCGTCTTTTGAATTTCAGAATCGCGACCAGTTTAAACGACTATTACCGAAAGGTAGAAGAAGGGTCAAACACATTTATGTAAATGAAAGGCATTAACGACTCGGCACTGATTTTTAGCTAGGATTTTGAATGAAATATCGTTGGAAAGATTTGTGTACAGATTATGTTGAGGCGTGTACAACATTAATATCAGTTAATTTTGTCTATATTTTACTTTTATTTGCTTTTTTGTGCACTTGTTTGTTTATTTTTCATTGGATTTTATCTATGGTTATATACATAAATTATATATATATATATATATATATATATATATATATATATATATATGCATGTTTGTGTGTAAAAAGTTAAAAAATGTTAGTACATATATTTTTTAATAATAATTGTTGAGTTTTCTTTCTAGAAGAATTTTGTATTTTTCTTTTCAAAAAATGTATAACTGTAAATTTTAAATAGTGTGGAAAAATTCTATTAAAATATATTATTTTCATAAAATATTTTTGAATTTGATGGATTAATTGTTTTTATTAAAGTAATTTTTCTTTTTAAAAAATATTTGATCGTATAAGATTATATTTTCTGTTTTTCGTGTATTAAATTTTAATATTTTTATTCATTGCATATTTAATTTCTTTTACTGCCTTTGATAATTTTCAAAACTGATTTTTGTCTCGAAATCCATTATTAAGTAGATATGTGTTTAAGAGGGTATTCTAGTCTAGAATTTCGAAAAAAATCGATTTTTTTTTGCACATTTTCAAAGTTTAGACCTTTAAGAATATGTCCTTAAGAATATTTTTCGAAATTCGAATTATTTTCGGAGTTATAGCTATTTTTGTGACGCGCCAACCAATCCGGTCTGGCCGGAACGAATTAACTTTAAACGCGTTTTTCTCGAAACTACTTTTTTCAACACGGTTGATGTGATATCTCAAGTTCTAATAGACCGATTTACTTGAAATTTGGTACAGAGCTTCTCAATATAATAGTGATTTTCCTCGCCTAGGATTTTTTGAAAATTTTGTTTTTTACTATTTTTAAAAAATTCCGAAAGTTGAAAAAATAGGGCAAAAAAATGACTGTTTTTTCACACTGCCGCCATTTTGCGAAATTTTTTTTTTAATTTTCCTAGGCGAGGATACTACTACAACCTTCTTTTTTAATAATTTTAAAAAAAAATTTGTTTCGGATGACTGGAAGGGTTGGATTTTTCAATTTTGATTTTTTTTGTTTTTAATAATACTTTTTTATCCTCTTAAAATGTCAATAAATAACTGATAAAAAATGGATAGTAAAAATATTTGTTGTTTTTTTTATAATGCCCGAAAAAACACCTAAAATTCGTGCGTCTAGACTAGAAAATCCCCTTAATATATATACACTTTAACAGAATTATTTTTTTAATGGAGATTGTTATCTTATTAATTCATTTTATTTAATTTATTAAAAAAAATCATGTACTTTTTAAAAACATTTCTCTTTATTTCAGTATTGAAATGGAGAGATTTGTCATATTTACAAAAAAAATATTTATCAAATTTCTACTATTGAAAGTGAATACATCAACAGTAATCGTATTTTGGTTTTGCAGGTTTACCTGAAATTCATTAAAGTCACTTACGTTTATTAATTATTCATTATTGATATTCACGTACGTTATCTGGTTGCGAATTATAAACTTCATGTGCGCATACATTTATATCATAGGACTAAATAGTAGTTTCAAATTGACAACTACGAATTAATGTGGATAACGAAATAATATGTGAATGCGACCGTGTTTAATTTATGAGTTTTTTTTTCAAACGCATGTATTGAAAACGTATTGTAATAAATTGTTACCATTGGATTAATATTTCGAGGTTTAAGTAAAGCTTCGATGTGTCAACAACAACTGATTAAAATAAAACATAGAATTATGGATTGAATGACGTTTTTGTTGTTATTGTCAAGCTTTTAATAATGATTTTATTTCATTTTGGTATATATATATATGTATAGTGGTGGATGAAAATAATAGGTGTTCTTTTCATAGGATTTTTTAATAATTTCTAAAGTATTTATATTTGTTTAAAAAAAGAAAATAATACAGTTTTTTAAATAATTTTTTTCTTAACTAATATTATGATTGACTTACTTAAATTTCCTTTTTATTTTTATTCTGGGTGATTTTAATTTATTTTTATTATTTTTAGAAATTAAGTTAATGATACAAATTGTTATAAAAATGTTTTTATCATGTTTTGTTATATATCTTTGAAAATATATATTCGAATTATTTTTATCGTTGATATCATGCATTCTACTCTCTCTCTCTCTCTCTATACATATATTTGTTGATGCGATTGAAAAATATTCGTTGATAAAGAATCTATTGGATTTATTGATCTATTAACTAAAAATGTCTATTCAGCGTATCCATATTACATTTTAATACACACCATTAACGAAATTCTTCAACTTTCGTGTCGTACACGAAATCCAGCATCGATATCGCGTCGCAGGATGTAAAAGATCTCATTTTTTAGCTAGCCAAGAACGAAACGAAACGAAACAATTTCGTTTTCAATAAATAAAGTTTCGCCTGTTTTATCTGTAACGAAAATACCCTAAATACAATCGTGAAGATGCGTCGCTAAGCCGAAATAAAACCGTGATTGTTTCAACGCGTCGAGTCGAAATACGGTCGAGAGAACATGCGTGCCGCCTCTCGTCGTCCTCCCACTGCAGAAATCAATTTCAGTACTGACTTGTCTGAGTGACACGGACGAGAAATGGGACCATCAAACGCGCGCTCTATTCATTCATTGTCAGTGTTCTCTTCAGCTCGATGTAGTTGTGACACGAAGACTCATTTAACAATAGAGTGGGGCATTCGACGAATTGGCGGTTCGTGGTAGAATATCACTGATGTTAAAATGATGAAAAAAGGAAATAATAAAACACGTATAATATTTCATATTTTATTACGTCTATAGATAAACGAAAAAAGAGAAATTATATTTACTCGTGAAAGAAGTAAAGACAAGATTAGTTTTTAATTAACGAGACGATAATATTTTTACATTTATAAAGTCTCACTTACGTTCATTCAAAAAGCAATTTTATTAATGAATGGATTTCAAAGGATTGGAATTAACAGCCAAAACACATACATAGGCACATGTGAATAAGAATGAAGTAAATGGATGCGGTGTTTTCCAACGTATTGATTTAGTTTCAAATTACATTCGAGAGTAAAATATAACCGAATATAAGTTGTCATCGGATTGTTCGTCGATAAAAAATGCCAAAATGATAGACAGTCGATCGAGCGTGATGTAAAGTAAATGAATGAATAAATAAATAAAAGCGTATATCGCCATTTCGAACGCTTCAATGTGAAACATAGTACTCAGTTACGCCATTTCCTGATACAGTTCGTTTTCTGATAGGCTTTTACAAGTAGTATCAGAGACGGACTTCAGGAAGAATATTTTTTCAAGCAATTAATATAAATAACTTCGTATTTAGCTACAAATGTATTTGTTCAATTATATATTTATTCAAAAGAAAAGTTTTGTAAAATATATTATATTTAATAACTTGTAAATATGTGGAGTAAATGTATTAAATTTTATTATAAAATGAAGATAAAGGATTATTTAAATTGGCAGGATTTGAAATTAACCTTTATTTAGCAGTGAATTAATAGAGATTGAATATATATATAAGTTATATGAAACACATGTAACTTTCCCAAGCTTGTTCCCACAGGAACAGCATACATAATCCATGCGTTAATTGTTGACGAATAATTCCGTTAGGAATTATTTAAACCTATAAAAATCGCGACAATCAATTTTTGATTGTCAATAAAATATCGTGATAATAAGAACTAGAGGTTTCTTTGTTACTTGTTAAACTGGGTAACATCAGTTCTAATCTGAATGTTGTAAGAATAACATAATATTCTAGCCATGAGATTGTAACAACGACAGATAGAGCTCCTCGAGCCAGAGTTGTTGACTGATGGATTGATGATTGCCCAGTATTTTGTTGAACGCTGTTGATTGATTGATAAAAAATAAATATGTTTTTTTTTTTAAAAATCGTACTTTAGATTATTTGAAATAAAACTTATATATATAGGGACATCAAAATGTGATGCCTTGATTTGTATTTTATTAAAAAGAAACTTGTGTATAGTTTCTTTTAAATACAACACAAACTAGGCGTCATATTTGGATGATCCTATATGTAGATGTATATATGTGTATGGATTAAAAATATATTTGTGTGATATTAAATCCGAGCTTTTTATACGTTGCTTTTTAATTAGAATCAATGATACATGAAATGTTTCAAAGTAACGATAAAATCTTGGTTTTTATCACATCAGCCAAGTTTAATTAATCTCATTAATCGATATTGATTTCATTCAGCAATATTTAATTAATTAATTTATATATCAACACGATTTACATAGTCTCTCTAATTTATAATTACTTTACAACCGTTATTAACATTGAACAATGTACACTCATAAATACAAATGTATACGTATTTAGTATGTATGTATTCAGCGAATAACTGTTAAAAAAATATTAGCATAAACAACGACTGTATGTTTACGTTATACTATTACAATATAATTTATTTTTATTAATACGTTTTTTTTTTTTTTGAAAATATTCATCCAGTTTATGTTTTCAAGGCGTGTCACGTTTTCAGTAACGACTCATTTCCATAGAAATGAACTGAGAACAAAACAGAAATGATAACAATCTGAATGTGTTATAGGGAGAATCGTGATGCTCGTGTATTTACCGATTGAGTAAACTTAATAGACCGCCACGTCGTATAATCTTTTGTGTAAATAAATGCACTTTGTAGTTTTAATGAATACATAAAATGGAAAATGTTACACTAAATCATGATGGCTATTGGCATACGAGTTTAACATCTGTATAATCATAATACTTTTATGTTTTACTACAGTCCACAATAAACGTTTTCTAGTCAAATGATGTCGATAGTGTAAATTTACAGAACAAAATGTTCTTCAGTTAATTATAAGAATGTTGATTGGTATAGAAGATATGCAATTATGTACGAAAATAAATGTTTCAAACATACATATATCACAGAAATTCATATCCAATACTATTTTAATACAACAAAACTCATGCCTTCCTTATAAATTATAGAGGATTTGTTTTTTTTATATATAAAATGGTCTTTTCATTTCTCTAGTATGACTAGTTTATCATCTCTCTCTCTCTCTATATATATATAGTTGTTATTTTTGTGAATAAAAGCTGATTTGCATTTTATTCAATTCTAAACTCGAACGTGTTTATATAGATTTATCAGTTTATTTACTATGTCTTGTCCATTTTGTTCTCTTTTTTTGTACTTTTTCCTGTCTACCTATTCTTCAATATACGTCTCGACACATACGTATATATAAAGATGTTTATTAAGCGCGATAGAACTTTAAATTGAATCCCTATTATAAGTTCTCTCTAACCTAAAAAACACTCTTAGTCATAACTTTATTTATACATACACACACACACATATATAAGGAATGTTTTTTTAAGTTAGATAGAACTTTCGATAGGGATTCAATTTAAAGTTCTATCACGTTTAAAAAAAATATTCTTTATATGCATCCATATATGTGTGTATGTATATAACTGGACTGGATGTTACGTCTTGGAATAAAATGTGTAAATAAAATGCACATATTTGTTCAATACGAGAATTTTATTTCTACGTTGTTTACATCGAAGTTTACAAAATGTTAAAAGACGTTAAAGAAATACACAAAAAATATTTCATTGTACGACAAGAGCAGTACTCTTGGTAGATAATACCCTTAAGCGTTTGTGATTTCCTTTGGACGCCCTCAGGGAACTAATCCTTGAAGAGCGTTGGGATCTCGAGACTATGGATAAGTTATACTATTCGTCCGTTGTACTCGGTTCTGTTATATATATATATATATATATATATATATATATATATATATATATATATATTGCAATTTTATTTTAGTCTCATAGTGTTTCAAAACAAAATTATGTACATGCCGAAGAATACCAAAAAGAACATCACTGACAACAGTAAAAACATATTGTATTTAATATATATATATATATATATATATATATATATATATATAGTTTATAAAAATATGGTGAAAGTAAAATAAGACTTTTTTATATTCTCTTTGAGATATAAAAGTTTATAGTGTTTGAATTGATACACGTCAGTTAGGACATGTTGTTTATCATGTCTTTCGATGCAAGATTTTTTATCATTTTATACATTTTTATTTTACATATAAGATTATAAATAATGATAATTTTTGTCTGATTTCTGATATTCTTCAAATTAATCTTTAGTGTATAAAAATTAAACAACAGACTTTTAAACTAAATCTATTTATTTAATATATACTTCTGAAGTGGCTGCTTTAAAAGGATTAAATTAATTAATTAGAATTTGTAGTGTTAAGCAATTTTATTGTTTAAATTAAATATATGTGTTTATATATATATATATATATATATATATATATATATATATATATGTGCTTGTATATATGTATATACAAGTGATAGTCCGATATCGTGCATTGTTTATGTGCGATACGTGTAACACTGTCCTTTTCCCACTACTGCTCTATTATTAAGATAAAAAAGAACATTATCCCGGTCAACTTTCTCTTGTATCTTTTTCCCGACTCGTTCGCTAAAAACCCGTTACACACGAAAGTACCCCATCAAAAGCACCGTTAAAAATCAGCACCTGACGCCACGGGCATTAGTTTAAAGGATGGCGATTTTTTGGGATCTGCAACGCTGTTGTCTCACTGTTACGCAGTAATGGAATTGTTCGTATTCACAGACGGCACGTATCTATACCAAATATAATGTGAAAAAGGTTAATCATACTTGTGCTGATCATTTATCTCGATCGTTTATTCAACAGGGAAAGTTTTTAATAGACGAACTGTTAACTTGTAAATTTTTGTTGGATATTTTTTTTGTAATAATAGTTTAATGCAATTTGTAAAGATTTTAATAATGATTTATATATATATATATATATATATATATATATATATATATATATATATATATATACGAATTACATATAATCTATTTAAGTACTTTTTTAATTAAATTATGTTATTTATTTAATTATTGTCGTTTAAAACTTAAACAGATGAAAATTTTTCTCAATGATTTCCATATACATTTATGTCACTACATAAATTAAATATATGTAATATATTTTCTAAATATCTCTTAAATTATTTTTCTCAAAGTGTAAATAATTGTAAACTGTTAAATGCAAATGACTGATAATTTTAATCAATATTTAAATTGTGATTTAATATACTACAGTATTTTTTTTTGAATAATTAAATATATTTTATTAATATATATAAATTGTTTAATATAAGCATTATCGAAACATTAACGTTTATTTTACCTAACTAATATTTTATAGAAAATTTAATCCTTTATGATCAAGTGAGAGAATTAATGATTGCAACTGACGTTTGATAATTATTTGCTTTTAACTTTTAATTAGCTTATATGTATTTTCATTATACACATACATTCATTGTATTTGTGCTTTTATAATAATAGGAATTGCAATAAAAATGCTTAGAGCAAATTGCACGTAAATAATTAACAGTTATCCAACATTTATATTTTTGAAATCAGTTATATAGGCTCATCCAAATGTGACGCCTAGATTTGTGTTTAGGGTGTATAGGGAAACATATTTATAGTTTCTTTTTAATAAAACACAAATCTAGGCGTCACTTTTGGATCATTCTATATTTTCGAATTATATGTATTTTCAATCTAATATTTTTTTTTAATACATCCAGTGCAATTATTTTGTATCAAGTATCATCGAAATGATAGTATAAGGAGTAAAAAACATATTTTCTTGTTAAGCTTCCACTTTGTAGATATTTTCTATTAAAGAAATAATAATATACATGATTGAAGTTTTTCTTAGAAACAAAAGAGTGAAGATGTTGTTAAAAAATATTAAGATATCGAATTATAATAGGGATGATGAATATAGTGATACAGAATATTCAAGCTTATGACGTTTCTGAGTATTTGCATGTATAGGCACTGATGATTGAAATTTAATGATGTTTACATGGACATGAAATTCCTTGAATTTGAATGGATTTGTTATTTTCAAGTGTATATATATATAATTTGAAAGATGAAATTGATTTAATAGATATGTTATTTAGATACATATTTATTTCCAGGTATTAAAAAGAATTTTAAATTATCGGAATTATTATGTATTCGTATTTCCAAGAAAATATATATATATAATCTACTAAGAATAAAAAATATATATATTAAGAACAAAATGAAGGATTATAGCTGAGGGAGAACGTGGAAGGCTAGCATCGATTTATCGTCATAATTTTTTAAAATTCTTATGTTTTATAAAAACAATGTATTTTTTATCGAATCATCTTTATAAATTACCTTTAACTTGTTTAAAAAACTATTTACACTTTTATCTAATTTAATTTTTTTTCTTAAATTCCGTTTTTCATTTCATCAAGTAAATATGTGAAAAAATACTTAAATTTACTAATTGTTGGTTTATCGATTTTACAAATCGATAAAAAACTATGATTATTTTCATTTTAATGATTCAAGAGTTCATTTAACATTCACCTACATGTAGATGAAAACGTTTTCTGTCATAAGTCATTTATTTAAAAATTCAGTGTATTATACGTTGTTCGTTGAGCACTACACGTCTGAACAAATTTTCTATCGTTCAAAGGTACCGATGATAAAAAATGTACGAAAATCTTCTAACATCAATAAAAACTGACGCGATGTCTGTGAATTCTTTCATCGCCGTGTGCTCTCTTTAAGTATTCCGAGCGCGTAGTCAGTTACCGTACTAACTTCGCTCAGCAAGAAAACCCAGACGAAAGATACTTCCCGACTTATCCTCTATGTGTCATGACGAAATATCAGGAACGGAAGAAATGCTGAACGCGCGATTTTTGTTTTATTTTACAATCGCCTCTGTTCGCCATGAATCTATCGTGATATGAGATATTTTATGTCGTAGTCGACTTTTGACGTATCGTCGTCGCGATCGCAACCGGATTACGTTGTACTATAAAAATTGAGAATTGTTTTTGATGAAAACAACGCAGGTTCACTGATAATCTTTGTTAGTTTTATATGCACTTATTTTTACTGGATACTAAGTATGATAAGAAATAATGTAATAGTATGAATAGTGTAAAGTAGATACTTATAAATATTTCAAATGTTACTAAATTAATTGAAATTATGCATCATTATTATTAATAATACGAAAAAAAAAATAAATCCCTAATACTGAATTTGTTAAAATTTAAAAAAATAACTAGAACATAGAATATTATTTTTACATTTAAAATTAACTGCAATGTTGTAGTATATTAATTTTATCGAAGGAAATCTTGATTAAGAAATAATGAACTAGAATGGTTTTTGAGGAAAGAAACAATTTTCTTAATTAAATGTAGCTAGTAACGTTTTATATACAAAATTCAATCGTTTTTATTACAGATTTTAATTTCGTCATATAAAATATTCTCTGTATATTTCTTTGAAGTTTTAAAATAATAAATTTAATCTAGAATAGACATTTATTATTTTATTAGTACGTGAAAAATAATCACCGTGCAAACAATTTATTGCAATATATTTTTATAAAACTGATAATTTATTTAAATGATTTAAAGAACTGAGATTCGCGATTGAAAAAATATTTTAATTAAGTTATAAAAAGGTTTTATATGAATATTGAAAATCGATTCGATTCTCTATATAAAAAAGTTTCATCGCGTATCTTTGTTTTATGATATTAATTTTATAAATGACATTTCAAATTTCATAAGTTCATTTCCATATTCAACGCAAACACCTCAGTTATAAAGCAGTAAATTCTAATAAAAACAAAAAAAGCACACACACAATACCCATCAAAAGTTATCATCATTAATGTCACATTTGTAACTAACTGCGGGATTGCGAATTTCGTTTTAACCTCATTTTAACTTTATCTCGTGTGTTTTTAAAACGAAACGGGTGGATTTTTTCCCAATAAAATACAAACATCATTACGGTACGATATTGAATTTAATCCGGACGCAGTATAGACATTTTACTCTAATATTGGCCGCAAATTATTCATGGTAGTTGAGAGGATTAACTGAAAAACAGATCAGCAGTTTTTTCAACTTCGTTTAGTAGTTTATCGCCAAATCGTGTAATCTATGTGAAATTAGTTTTCAGTTTTAATTAAACTCTTGTTTATGCAATTTCTAGCTGTTCTAGCGAGCCCGGCAATAGTTTCTATTTTGTTTTTGTCAGCTAATTCGGCTTTAAACGTAAACGTAAAACAAAACGAGTGAAACAATCTCAGTTGGTGACAAAGTTGGATTTCGAAATCGATTCAATTAACGTTTTAACATGAATTATGGAAAAAGTTTTTTCGTTTTAGTTGATTCATTTTTTACACTATCTATCTATCTATTTATATATATATATATATATATATATATATATATATATATATGTGTGTGTGTGTGTTAATTATTTTAATTTATTACATATATATATATAAGTATGTATACAGTTTAAGGGGGTATTCTAGTCTAGAATTTCGAAAAAATAGATTTTTTTCGCATATTTTCAAAGTTTAGACCTTTAAGAATATGTCTTTAAGAGTATTTTTCGAAATTCGAATTATTTTCGGAGTTATAGCTATTTTTGTGACGCGCCAACCAATCCGGTCTGGCCGGAACTCCAAACTTTAAACGCGTTTTTCTCGAAATTACTTTTTTTGACACGGTTGACGTGATATCTCAAGTTCTAATAGACCGATTTACTTGAAATTTGGTACAGAGCTTCTCAATATAACAGTGATTGCTTCTGCTTATGATTTTTTGAAAATTTTGTTTTTTACTATTTTTAAAAAATTCCGAAAGTTGAAAAAATAGGGCAAAAATGACTGTTTTTTCACACTGCCGCCATTTTGCGATTTTTTTTAAATTTCCCTAGGTGGGGATACTACTACAACCTTCTTTTTCAATAATTTCAAAAAAATTTTTGTTTCAAATGACCGGAAGGGTTGGAACCACGTCAACCAGGAGACACCTTTTTTTTCGAGCCCCCACTTTGCCAGCCTGTACCTTTTTCAATTTTGAATTTTTTGTTTTTAATAATACTTTTTTATACTCTTAAAATGTCAATAAATAACTGATAAAAATGGATAGTAAAATTATTTGTTGTTTTTTTTATAGCGCACGAAAAAACACCTAAAATTCGTACTAGAATACGCCTTTAAAAATAAAAAATAACACATTTTATTTTCAAAAAAGTCATTGAAGTAGAAAATATTTGTTTGTATATATGTATATATACTTTTTTGATTTACATGTATTTTTTTTTACATGTATACAATTATTGAATTCTACAAAATTCAGAAAAAGTTTCAATAGAACATTTTCTTTAATGTATTTTCTGTTTTTATGTACATTTATAATTAATCTTACAGTTTTTCGTATTAAAATTTAATCATTCTATCTCTCTTCTTTCTTTTTACAGGTATATCTCTCTCTGTAGGTGCATTCAAATATATAGCTTATAAAGATGTTTTGTGAATTTTAATAAAGATATTTTTCAAAAAGACAGAGGGAAAATATATAATATTAAACTAATATACTAAAATTGAAAAATATAAATTAAATATTATAATACAATTAAAAAATTATTATAGTCTTTATTGCTTTAACTTCGTTTTGTGGAAAAAATAGTTTATTTAACTTTATTCAGTAGATTTTATTATTTTACTTAAAAAATTAGTATATTTTTAATAACTGTAAAATTGATTTGTAAATTTTTTTTGTTTCATTCAAACTTAATTCAAAATTAATGAAAAAAAATATTTTTTTGTTAATTTTTATTTCAAATTTTGTATGAAATTAAAAACATCATCAAGAAATATTTTGTAAATTGAAATAAATTATTGCATATGAGTAAATTAATGGCATGTTTTTTTTAAAATAATAATAAATTTATTAAGAATAAATTTATAAGCAATTATAATTACATACGAATATATATATATATATATATATATATATATATATATATATATAAAGTATCTTATTCTCAGTTTACCTTTAGGCGAAACCTGAAATGTATCCATGAGTTAATGTAGGTAAATGAAGAACGTTTAAGTGGAAACGATGAAAACATCTTTACGAATTTGCTCACTGGGCAACGTACCAGACCAATGAAAACGTGCTTGCCTTCGAAGCAAGTGGGTATCCTAGCTACCTAGCAAGTCGAGTGTAGAATCGTTTTTGTTATGACAACAACACAAGAGATAAAGAAAGCTCGCCGTGCATGGCAACTACTGTGCTGGTAGCTACGACGGAGTTTATTGCGTTGCCGCACCGAGTGCATTCCGGTTAAATGAGCTTTCGTCGGTTCTCGACTCTATAGACATCTTATATTTTATCAGTACTATCTACCGTTTCTAATACATTTTTTTGGACGGTTTCTCTTATCCATTAGAATAAATGCTATGCGTGGAATTCGTCGAATTTCGTTCCAATTGATTTTTAGCGGAGAAAGAAATGTTGTACGAATTACTTTTGAAGTACATGGATGTAATCATAGGAAGAGAGCTGTATAAGTTAATAGAATTGTTGAACTCACTAGTAATTATATTATTCGATAAATGAAATATTGTTTAATAATTAGAAATTTAATTTTAGTATTTTTTTATGAAAGTATTTGAAAATTAATTTTATTACATTATTATATTTTTATTACATAGTGATTTTAATTTATATATATATATATATATATATATATATATATATATTTATGTGTGTGTGTGTGTGTGTGTGTGTGTGTCATTACATACAGAAGAAAAAAATACGTAAAAATAACTTGACATATTATTTTTCAGTTTTACAAATAAATCAATAAGGTAAATTTATCTAATTTTAGAAAAACGCTTTCCATATGTCATGTTTTCTTAATATTGGTTGATTTTCAGAGTTAATATTAAGGAACAAAGTCAAAACATGTATCAATTTTTATCTTCAGTGTTTTCATATATCTGTATTAATATCTATGTAATAAGATATTTTTTTTTGCAAAATATTAGTTAAATATAAATAGTAAATTGTAAAATAATACTTTTAAATGTTATTTAAGTAATATCTTCTTGTAAATTTGAATACAAGTTAAATGGATGGTGAATTTACAATACTGATTTCATTTTTAAATATTTTTATTATATATATATATATATATATATATATATATATATATATATATAAGAATTTGAGATTGTGTTTGCTTGTTTTCTATTAAAGAATATTCTTCAAAATTATTATTTTTTTTATTTTGAAGAAGATTATATTACATATAATACAGCAATTAATTATTTAAAAATACAATACTTATTTAAATTTATTTAGAGTGACATATAAAAGCTCTTGTACACACACACACACACACACACACACACACACATATATATATATATATATATATGTATTTTTATATATTAATATGTATGTGTGTTTGTGCATATATTTAATTAAAAAATAAAATTTCGTAATTCTAAAATAAATAACTGTTTTTCGTTTGTGTTTATTGATTTTCTAATTAAACATTTTAAATGATGTAAGAAAATGAACAGTAAATTAAATTTGAAAAGATGATGAATATACATAATAGGTAGAATGATACATACATTTATTTATATATATATATATACATATATATGTGTGTGTGTGTGTAAGTGTGTGTATTATATATAACCGTGTTCATATGTTCAGAAATATATGTTCCATTTCATTAATTATATTTCATAAGGAGTATTATAAATTACATGGAACATAATTTATAAGCCATAATTTAATCAAATTGTCTATTATATTTCTTTGTAGTAAATATATATATATATATATATATATATATATATGTATGTATGTATGTATGTGTATCTATGTCTATATAAATATGTATATATTTGAAATAGAGAACGAAAAGCACATAGAAACATTTTAAAATTGTAAAAAGACATGAATTAAAATTAATTCCATATCTAAAAAAACATTTTACTGATATTTTTTAAAAATTAAATGTTTACTTTATATATATATATATATATATATATATATATATATATATATATATATATATATATATATATATATATATATAAGTATGTATCTATGTGTATATAAATATGTATATATTTGAAATAGAGAACGAAAAGCACATAGAAACATTTTAAAATTGTAAAAAGACATGAATTGAAATAAATTCCATATATTAAAAAAACATTTTACTAATATTTTTTTTTAAATTAAATGTTTAATTTATACTCACACACACACACACACACACACACACACATATATATATATATATATATATATATTTATGGTCATCCAAATATGACACCTAGATTTGTCTTTTAATCAAAAGAAACAATACACATGTTTCTCTATACACTACCCTACACATATATTTCTTTTTAATAAAACACAAATCTAGGTATTTTAATAAAATATAGATTGGGTGTGAAAATCTCCCTGCTCGAAGATTTTCGAATGTCAAATTTTGCCCTGAATGGTCTATTAACATCTTAGACGTCTCAAGAAGTAACGGTCAACTGTGTTATATGAGTCGCGAAAGAATGTTTTTTTGATCCGCGAGTGTCGATAAAATGAAAAGGATTTATTTGAATGGAGAAGATCGTCTGAGATAGGTTAAAAAGTACTGTTGGATCGAGTTCAATGACCTACTGATCATTTGAAAAGCGTCTGCTGAGAGCATACCGAGCTCCAAAAAGGTTAATCTAATTAATACATTGACAATTTGATTAAATTATGCATTCTATTTTAATATTTAAAATATAAGTGTTTTTAAAGCGTGATAGAACTTTAAATTGAATCCCTATCTAAAGTTCTATCTTACTTAAAAAAAACATTCTTTATATATTTGTACATATGTGTGTGTATCATAGCTATAATTCAAAAGACCAGAAGGCGGAAGGGAGATATTTGCCAACCTAATATTTGTACATATGTGCGTGTATCATATATAAAAGTATGATAAAGGTGTTTTTTAGGTTAGATAGAACTTTTGATAGGGATTCAATTTTAAGTTCTATCAATTTTGAAAAAACATGCTATATTATATACATATATTTATTAAAATATGTAGATATTATTACGTAATTAAGTTACGTTAAAAATGTGTACTTTTTTAAAATGTATTGATAAATCAATATAGAGTTTATTTTATATAGTGACTTAAAAGTAAGTTCTCTATAAATTTAAATTACATTTTCGGTGGGTGTTTTTTTATTTATTTTTGTATATATATATATATATATACATATATACATAACATTTATATGTACATTATAATGTCTCAAATTAGACTACTATTATTGATCTATCGACTACTTATCACTTACTATTCTTGAGGATATTATTTGAGGATTATTATTTGTATTAATGATTTTTAGTTATGTGTGTTATATTAGATAAAATTTAGTCATGATAATACCTTTTATTAGCATTTGGAGATGTTCTGAGTATTATTACTTTTTTTATTTTAAATATTGCAATAAAAATAAAATAAAATATTTTATTACTTTTGTCGTTTTTTCTTTTCGTTCTTGTTTCTTATATAAATAAATTACAGCGTTTCCTTTAAATATTAAATAAATTATGGAAATTGAAAATCTTATCGGCAGTCCGTTTGGGAAATAATGAATGGAAAGAGGGAATATTTTAAAATTGAAGCTCGATCATTTATTCAAAGCGAACGCTTTTTGTGCAAACATAGAAAATGTCAAATCTGACAAATCAATGATTGCGTGTCATCATGAAAGAACATTTTACTTCTATGTAAGTATTCAAGTCGAGGTATTTCAGTCGCGAAAAATCGAAAAAAAGATTCTTTTGACAGAAACAACAAACGTGCGTACGTACGGAAAGTTCGAAACCGGTGTTTTTGTTTGTACTTTTCATTTTCTGTTTTAATACATCGAACCGAAGAATTGCACTGAGCCATAGAGGACATATAATATTTTATATATTTACATATATATATATATATATATGTATATATATATATATATATATATATATATATATATATATATATATATATATATATATATATATATATTTGTACTTTTATACGAATATATACTTTAAAATTATTATTGTAAAATATTTTCATGAAATGTGTAGTTATTTCTAGTATTAATGTGAATTATTTTTTGTTGTAGTGCATTTTCATGTAAGTATCAGTTGGAATAACATTTTGTTAATTTTTATGTTTTTACTGTAAACACACACATACACACACACACACACACACACACACATATATATATATAATAAAAATATATCTTATTAAAACGATTAATAGGTAAAAATACAAAGTACATTTTTATGATTGTAAAAAATATATAAATATTGTTTTTTGACTAGGCTTTCATTTAAAATTTTATATAAGAGATATAATTAATTAATATGTTTGAAAAAGTTTTTTACTTTATTTTTATACAAACTGTAACCAAGCTATAATTTTTTTTAATTTTTTTTTGTAAATCAAAGTTTGGAAAGAAATTGTTGCCTTAATTTTTAATTGCCTCCTAATATACGAGATTTTAATTCTCTTTTTCTATACGTAGAGAGAGAGAGAGAAGTGTAATGTTTTATTTATTTATTATAAAATATTTGTGTTCAAATATTTGGTTTGATATAAAATTAAATGCATGTTAAATTTATATGAATGTTGATAATTGTAAATTTTTCAAATGTTAATTTTGAATTTTGTTGTTCATTGGGTATTCGTTTAATTTCGATTGTTGCTGTTGTAATAAGAAAGTTAAAAAACAAACTAATTTATTAGTAAACTTTTTAACAGTACATATATAATTTTAAACACTGATCTGTGCTTTAACTATATGTAAAAACAATTGGCCTGTAAGTTAGCTAATAATGTAAAGAATTAATGAGCCGTTTCGTTAACATTCTCGTCTTGGAACAACGCAACCTCATTATTTCTATTATGAATGAATGCGGCAAATGTTAACAGTATTATTCAGAGTTGTTGCACTAATGAAGATTTTCTGTGTAGATAGGTATTATATCTGTTTGTAGCGTGTAACATGAACTTGTTTTTGCACAGTCGAGGAATTCAATTATTAACTTGTCTAAGATATTAGTTGTTGAAATTGCACTTTTGGTCGCTGAACACTTGCTACTACAACTTTCATCTCGTATGTTTGTTACATGAGAAACATGTAAGAAATGGAAGATCTTCTTGTTTAGTCGTTTTACTCTAATGTTAATGTACCATAATTACTTGATATACTTTCGCAAAATAAACACTGACATTTTTGAACATTGAAATGTTCTAATTGTATAACGCTTTAAGTAAAAACTTTAATGTTTTATTTTTATATGGTATAAAACTATATGTAGGAAAACATTGTTTATGGTTGTACAATTAATAATTATTATTGTTTTGTGTTGTTGATTTTTATTTTTGAATTGTTTGTAATAGTTTCAATATATATATATATATATATATATATATACACATATGAATTATTTACCAAGCTAATGTAGAATAAGAATGTAATAGAGATACACCCGTTAAACATTGAAAATTTATATCCATGCAAATTAAAATGAAACAAAAGCGTTTCTCTTCGTACAACACAAGCCATTCATAGAACAATGCACAACGTTAATAGTATTTGCAGATAATTTCGAAGCAACTCACATACTTCCAAATATATCTGACATACTTTACGTTGCCTGCAGTTTATTTACATACATATTAAGGTATACAAATATATATGTTTGTATGTGTCTATTTGTAAGTATTCATGCATACACACGTACACCTTTGGTTAATATAAACTGCTGTTTAACTTAAGAAAACTGGTAAGTTTACGAAGACTTAATACACAAAAAGCAGTGAAAATTAGTGGTATATAATCAGTTTAGTAATAATGTTGGAAAGTATATGTCACATTATGTATTGTTCGTCAATGATATATTTATCTTTAGTAACATAATGTAAATTTAATTGTATGCAATTATGTTATTAGATTTAAAATATTTAACTCATGTATTTAGGTAAAATTTATTCATATTAATTCTATACACAATATATATTTTATATTGAATAAATAGAACTGCATTTATAATTAATTTGTATAATGGTATGTGTATTTTAGCTAATAAATTGTATATGTAATTTTAGCTTATTGATTTAAAATACATAATATATATTATAATAAATGAAAAGAAATAAAAATACATTTTTAAGAATATTTTATATATTTTTATGACAAAATTTGTATTTAAAATTAAGAAAATTAGTATGATACGATTATGTAGTATGATGAAATGATTGATAATATTTCAATACATATATATATATATATATATATATATATATATATATATATATATGTAATTAGAAAAAAAAATTCTGTTTTATTAATTTGATTAAAGTATATTTGTGTTTATTATTTTCACAAGTAATACTTTTTTGTAAATTATATTCATATGTATGTGAATGTCTATATTATATTTGGGAGTCATTTATTTTTTGACTTATTTTTGCTATTATGAAAGCACTTTTAGATTCGTACCAATTCACATTCATGACCATTGGTTACAAACATGTCATGCTAATAAAGTCAATTCTGTGCAACTCTACTCATACATATGAATGATACGTCTTTATATGTCTGTTCAGCAAGTCCACTTCATTCGTGGTTTATTCAACGTTATTGTTGAACGGTCATTTTATATGATTTTATCTTTTGAAGATTTCTCTTAACTACATTCATAGTTAATATTGTTGTATTCTATTCTTTTTTAGCGAATTTCTTAAATAATTTAAGGATTATAAAAATTATATTCATGAAGACTTGTTTTATGTTCTGAATAGTTGTATTTCAAATTTTATTTGAAGTGAATTTCTTAATTTTTTTTAATAAAGATTGATTGGTAAGAAATGTAAAAAATTATAAAGATGATTTTTGAAATTTAGATTGTCAAAAATGTTTATAATATAAAAATATAATCAATTTTGGAGACAAATAAAATTGCAATTGAATTAAATTTATTACTAATGTGCTGCAGAGCTTTACAATAAATGTATTACTAGATTTTCGTACAATTTAAAAATGCCTTCATAAATATTATGTGAATTATAAATATTGTGTGATTATATATATATATATATGTGTGTGTGTGTGTGTGTGTGTGTATACTATCTCCAAATCGATATACTTCATTAAATCATCGATCAGAACATACATGTACCAAGTAGCTGTGAAACCTTGATTCCACTCATCTACTGAATTTGTGGTATTGTACAGCATACGAACAATGCTTATTTGAAACCGCGGAATCAGAATCAATAATAGAGTCGAGCTTTAACACGATTCTATTCTACAATAGTCGTGTGTGTTCGTGACAGTAATGGATAGATGATTTGTTTGACGTGTATTCTATATCTATTGTATGTCAGCATCAGCCAAGCTGATGACATACAATAGAATAGGACATTTAAATTAGATGTTAACAATGATATAATTGGATGATATAATCAGTTCGCAAAAGTTAAAAGAACTTAACATATCATACGAATTAAGCACATCCAGCTTCATATATATATATATATATAAATGATTTTTGAATTTTAAAAAGTAGTATTGAAAACATTAAGCACAACTAATAAAGTCTCAAAAATTTCATTTAGATTTCTTATAAATTAAATTTTTAGTCTTATAAAAAATATTTTTTTAATATCTCCACTTAGTTAATTTATATTACGAATTTCGTTTTAATACGATTATTTAACATTTACTTATTGAAATTATTTTTCTGATATTAATATAACTGATAAATCTAGTAAATATGTTTAAAAAAGTATTGCAAGAATAACTACTTTTTCATAATATTGTAATTAGGATGTCTTAAATGAATATTGTAAAATATGAAAGCTAGTTTTCTACCAAAAATAATTTATTATATTATTAAACTATTTTATTTATTAATTATTTCTGAATATGATTATAATTATTAAAAACGTGATATTGATTACAAGAAAAAATAAAACACAGTATAACATTTTTTAATTATAACATATTTTAATTTAATTACATAGAATTTCTTTAGGACTATTATTCATTCTTCTTTGATATTGATCCAAATATATATATATATATATATATATATATATATATATAAACTAGAAAGTTTAGTTACAGAAGATTTTTGAAGTTTCTTTTGTAATTTTTTACTCATTTCGTTGTTTGTTCCGTTGAGCATAAACTTATAACATTTCTGACACATGTCCCAAAAGTATAAACAAGTATAGTTTATTTTTATATATTTTACTTAGTCATTATGGATATATATATATATATATATATATATATATATATATGTATGTGTGTGTGTGTATTTTGAGAAAATTCTTGAAAACAGTAGAAAGAAAAAATGTGATAATAAACGATAAGTGCTTCTTTTATTTATAATTAGCGTACTTAAATAAAATGATACTTGAGAAAAATGTAACAAATATATTTCGCGTACTAAAATTATGAGGATTATAAATTTTAATATATAATCCTTACAATCATTATATATATATATATGAATAAAGATAAATTTTGAAAATATTTTTATTATTATTTTGAACATTGTAGTAAAATGAGTCGAACAAATGATTAGAATTTGGTAAAATAAAAATTTACTAGTCTAAAATTGAACAATAATTGATTATTATTCATTAGAAAACTGAAATATATTTTTTAAATCTCGACTTTAAAATGGTTATATTGTGCTATTTGTTGACTTTTTAATGTATGTTCAATAATTTAACGTGAAGTTTGTTATGTTTGATTATGGTATATAGTGTTTATTTAACGGCTTGTATGAATAAAAATGTGCGTATTTTGAAAATTGTACGTTTTTAATAAATCAGAAACTGCTGAGAATTTTTATTTAAAATTTTATTTTATATGTTCAGTTAATCTTTAATCAATTTGAGTTATCTGATTTACTATGTTATTGTTTTTCAATTCTAAATGTTATTTGAATTAAAAAATATTTTTTTTTTGTAAAATAGAGTTTGAATTACATATATATATATATATATATATATATACACATATACATACATTCGATACATTTATTGCGTATTATTCGTCTCTCGTGTAATTTTTTTTTTGATATACACACACGGTATCTGTATATTAAAAAAATGTACGGTGCTCCATCAACCAATTAATAATAATGAAAATGAAACTGTAGATCGTTAATGGTGTTCGCATTAATTCAATGTAACTTATAACACACGCTGTTATAAATTTATGTGGAAAACAACACCGGCTGATGGGCAATTCAAAAAGAATTAAATAGACGAATGTTATATAAAACATCCATAACATTAATTGTTTTGCGTTGTACGTATGTACAACATACATTCAAATGTTTTACGTCATCCATTTTCACTGTTCTTCTTGTTCGTTCATTTCCGACCAGTCGTTTCTTTTACATTCCTGCGTGTATTCCGTGTTCGTCGTGTACAACGTTCGAGTTTCATTAGCAGCAAGAAACACAAAATGTGAGCAATTTGTACAAATAACATAATATGTATTACAAAGTGCATGTTTCAACATGCACATCATAAACGTGATATTTAGTTGAATGTGTTCTCTTGTAAATGTATACGGGCGTTCTGTAAGTAATTAACACTTTATTTTATTTATACACATATGTATAAGTCCCTACATTCATATATACATGTATATTTTATGTGATTAATTTATTTGTCTGTTATTTTTCCAAACAAGTTTATGAATACATAAAATGCGAATAAATGTATTTGAATTATTTTCGTTCTGACGAAGGGACGTTAATGAATTAGTAAATATATTTGACCAGAAATTAAATCAGAATGAGTATCGTTTTCATGTTTCTATATGATTGCTAAATAGTTTTAACATTTTTGCATTTGTAGCAATAATGAAACAATTTTGTATTTATCATTTTTGAATGATACTTTGTAATTGTGCACCACCAAAATTAATAGCCTGTGTGCCAAATCCACTCGATGTATCAGTCATTTGCATGTTGATTTTATATATTTCAAACAAAGATTATTTTGATATTTCATATGCATTGAATCGATCAATTATCAAGAAAATTTATTTATTCTCTTAAAAATATATTTTAAAAAAAATTATTTATTCTCTTAAAAATATATTTTCTCTTTTAAAATATATTTTTAAGAAAATTTATTTATTCTCTTTTCATTATATTAATAATGAATTTTATTATTGCAGTATTATACTATGTACAAGTTATTAATAAAAAAAACTGTTTGTAATTAATATGTAAATATTTCAGTTTGACGGTAGACTTTTTAAGCTGTCTAAAGCTTTTGAAAACGTTATGTTACAAAAAAATGTCAAGTGCAGTTGAGTAGTTGTTGATAATAATATATATATATATATATATATTTTCTTGATTATAAACATTATTTATTCACTATAGAAAATTGTTATTCATACTAATGGACTGTAAAAATAGAAAAAACCTTAATAAATTGAATAAATTCAATGTATTATAATGTAAAAGAGTTATTGTTCACTCTCAATATCAGTCAAGTGGTAGTGACATCTTGCAGACTAACTTATCAAAATGAGAGTTTTTGTTGCTATTGTATAATGTAATAACACGTTTAGACGTTAAATGTTATATACGAGTACTTGTTTAATATTGTTTGCAAAGTTTTCGTTTTTGAAATGAATTTATTCACTACATCTGCTGTACCAATTTTTTCATAACAATATATACATTCGTATTCACAATACGCTCTCTACATTTTCTCAATATATTTTCTAATAAGATATGCATAAGTTTTTATATGAATTATGTTCGAAATAATTTATCGAAATATTATTTTCGTTTCAAGAAAAGAATTATAAATCTATTTGTATTATTTGTTTGTCTTGAACATGTATATATGATATAAAATAGTTATCGCTCATAAATCATTGTTTTTAATACAATTTTTTATACATAATAACATTTAATAAAAACAAGTACTGTTAGAAAATATGTGTATATTTTTGTCAAATACTGTGTGTGGAGAAAATGAGGTCGATTTATTTTATCATGTGAGAGTATAATTGTATGTTAGTAAGGTAAATGATAGCGTCGTGTCGAGCTTTCAAGTGGATATCTACTGAAGTTTTTTCACACACACTTATTTATATATATATATATATATATATATATATATATATATAATATGACATTTAATTGTAATGGAACTGGAAAATATGATGCGAATATAAATATAGAATTGTAGAAAAGCGAAATATATTATGAAAGTGCATTGAAGTTTTAAATTGACGACATATGTATTACAGAGAAATGAATAATATAAATATTTCCTAGAAAAATTTTATAACAGATGTTAAAAAAGGATAAAAAGATGGTATAATAAAATATGTACCTTTTATATTATGAATGTAAATATTTTCTTTTATATATATATATATATATATATATATATATATATATATATATATATATATATATATGTAATGAAAAGGTTATTTCTGTTTTTCAGAAATTGTTATTAAAATTATTTTAGGCTATTTGATGAAGAAATATTTTTATTACATATTTGAAAATATTTTATATTCTTAATGATTATTTTAATTTTTTCATGTAGTTATTTCCAACTTTTTAGTAATATATTTAAATTATATTGAGTTCGTTATTTGAATTCAACATGCGTACATACATACACACACACACACATATATATATATATATATATATATGAACTGGTTTTTTTGAAAGTGGTATAAGTCCATTTTTTCATATATTGAGATATTTAAGGGTTTGCATTTGAGTTAATTTAAAAATATTGGCCAACTTTAATCAAATCGAGTGATGTTTTTTACACTATACACCTTTTAAATTTTATTATGAAATAATAATTACTAACATTATTTTACAAAATAAACGATTTTTTAGCTCCACATGGACTTATACCACTTTCAAAAATAACATATTACAAGAAGTAAAAACAAGAGCAAATTTAAGTCCATATTTTTATAGACATAAGCTTTACTGAAATGGATTTTTATGTAAAAAAGTAATAGTTAAAATGAAGACATTTAAATACACGAATAACTAAGTTTATTAAGAGTTTATTTCAGTTATATTAAAAATATAAAAATGAAAATTACTTCGTTAAGATCTTTAAATAAAAAAAAGATATTTTAAACTTAGTTTTCTTTTACACTTAGCATATTGAAATATTTATGGTGAATAGGTGGTATATAAGGTAATAAACTTATCATATCGTTATATTTCTCTCTTGTTATGCTCCTTGAAGTTTTATAAAGCGGTAACATATTAATTTTTCTGAGGTTTTTTGGTCTTCCTTTTTTTCCAAATAAAAAAATTGTTTTAAATGGAGCATTTTCTTCCATACTAATTTTATAAAACATTTTGTGAGGTTCATTCCTTTTGAACCTCATCCAACATATTTTAAGCCAGTTTACAATTTCTCCGTCCGTATTTTTTTTCTGTTTGATATTGCCTCTTCTAGAGATTTGGTTGAGACAAAGTCTTCTCTTTTCATTTCATACAAAATGAAGCTGTTTTTTTCGGCAAGCCTTTATTGCATCATAATAGTCTTGGGCAGTGTATAATTGATCCTTTTTCTTTAATGCTGTTTCCACAACTGCAAAATCTCTGTCGTTTGGAAGAAATGAATGACCCGACAGTAAAAATTTGTGGTCAATAACATTTATGTTATTATCGTCTGATTGAACAATCCTTAACCACATCAGTGCGAGCTTAATATTGCGATTTTGTCCGGTACACATGTCACTGTATGCTATGATAATATCATAGGAATGGACTTATTCCACTTTCAAAAGAAATATTTGTGCGATAGCATTGTACAGCAAAACTGTTTTTGTTTATTTTATATCAAAATAGAACTCTATTGAAATTGTGATTGTAACTATAAAGAGAAGGTGTCTATAGCTCATTAAAATTACCGTTAACTTAATTTTTTTAAAAAGTGGACTTATACCACTTTCAAAAAAACCAGTTCATATATTAAAATAAATTAAGATATTTAATTGCAGTAGATAATGATAATGAAATCTCCAAGCATATGAAATAAAAAAAACACTTTTACAATAGGGTCGTTAATAATAAAAATGTGATGTATATATATTAAAAAAATAACTGATAAATGATTGAAATTTAATGAAATGTAAAATTGAATGTATTATTTTGATAGTTTAATTTCTTATAACTATCTAAGTATTAAATAATTATGTTATATTATATAAAAATATTGGTTTGTTCTTGTAACAAGTTTAAGTATTTATTTTTTTTTAAAAAAACTCAAATAATAATATTAATCAAAAATGTAAATGTCAATAAAATTGTTCAACATAAATTACAATGTTAAAAAATAATGGACGAGACAATAAAAATTGCTTTTTATAATTAAAAGAATATTGATTTATATATTTAATATTTAAAATGATGAAATAATCTTAATATGTTATGCTTTCATTCATTTGTATCTGCTTTTTTCGAAAACAAATTTGATTTCAGGCAAAATCTTTCATTAGATTGTAAACTGCGCAAAGTCAATAAATTTAAGTAAACAAATACTTACGAAAATTGCCTTTTCGGACACGATGAAGCATAAAACACCCGTACAAGATAATAAAAAATATCTTTTTGAAGTGAATGAACTTTGGTGGCAAAGAAACGATCGGAGATGAGATTAAATTTTCGATAAAAAGAAGGAAATCGTAAATTTACACAAGTTTTGTAAAAGAGGTGCAGTGATACAAATAAACCTTTACCGAATATACGTTTTATTCAAATACTTTATTTATTAGAGTTTCTCTATATTTACATCTTTATATTATCATAAGTCTATAAATGTTTTAATCGAAATCTCTGTCCTCTTAAACATAACTGAAAATGTTTTAGTATTTTTTTTTAAAAAAAATGTTTTAATTGAATTTTATAGAAAACTGGCTTTTGTTAGTTTGATTTTTTTTTGAAAAAAGTGTATAAAAACAATTTGTAATGTTATCATTGATTATTTATTTCTATTGCAAAATTGTCAACCATATTTAAAGAAATGAATATGATTCAAATTTCAATATTATAATAATTGTTTTTAATCTGAATACAATATAAAAATACATTAAAATTATAATCATAAACGCATTTATTTCAAAAAACAAATCTCTTCTGCATTTTAAACATAAATCGAATTAAAATGAAACCAGTGCACATTAAAAATGATATGCTAGTTTTGTACGAGATTCGCTTTAAAAAAATATCATGATAAATTGAACAAACATCGCAGATTTAATTATTCACTTAATCCGTGTTTAATTGAAGCATTCGTATTCCACATTATTCTATCTCTGACACATACGCCTCTGAGATAAGTGATCTTTAATAGCTATGTGTACGTGTGTCTGCGTTTCACGGCATTCGAGCAAACTGTCACACAGTATAAATTAGTTGCCCTGCTTTCGACTGAATTTCATTTGACATTCCTATATTAAACTATCAGCTTGCTAATATACATACATCTGCTTCTAAAACATCCAACTATATTCTCATAGGCAGCGATATTGAAATATTGTGATACATATCTAAACATTTACACGTACGCACTTATATATATATATATATATATATATATATATATATATATATATATATATATATATAGGTGTTTGTTTAAGCGTGACAGAGCTTTAAATTGGATCTCTATCGAAAATTCTATCTAACCCAAAAACACTCTATATATATATACATATGTAATATGAAAAAAATAAAATTATAGATACATTGTCTTAAGTGAACAAAAAAAGGAAAAATATTAAAAAAAAATATTTTATAAAAATTTTTTAAATAGTCTCAAAATTTGTCACTTTGAATGATCCAATATCTCTCTTCTATTTTAAATCTAAAAAGTTTCTTATGCTTCTATGCTCTATTATCTATTGATACGTTTCTTTTTAGTTTACATCATATTACTTTTTATATAAATAAAATAGTCGTTATAGAAAAATCATTTCATATAAATAAATTGGTCCATTCGAAAAGTACTTGAAATTTTTTTAAAAAATTTAAATTATTCAACATTTTTTTAATTCAATATAAAATCAATTTGATTAGAAAAAAAATGTACATTTTTAAATAAATAAATAAATTATCTTTTATTTACTTATAGGATTGAAATTTACGAAACTTATTTTAAAATAAATTCAACTTTATTAAAAACGCGCCGTATTAATCGACAGTAATCAATATTGACTGTATAAAAAAGATGATTTCGTAGAGTATGAGGCGTTAATTCGCTTGAGTAAATTAAATTGGAATTTAATTATAGTTCCCAACTATTATTTTGATATGTGTCGTATCTGTCGAATTTTCTTTTTCAAAAAATATTTCTGTTCAAATATATGAACTGGTATTTTCAAACAGGCGATGGAAAATTATGATTTATAGTTACGTTTTATATGTAGATATTTTCGTAGGTATTGATTGAAAAATAATATTTCATAAAATGTTGTAGCTTAATAAAAGAAATAGGTCAGATGATGTGGGTTGTAATTTGTGTTGTATTTAATTATTGTACATTTAGTTAGGTGATTTATGTATACATACATAAATCGAAATTAATAGTAAACGATTCAATATTTTAAAATTATAATGATTGAGAGGATAATTTATTATAGAAAAATATATTTCCTTAGAAATCGTTTTAGTACTGTGGATAATTTATTTTTATACAATCGAAGTAAGGTTTTTTCATAAAAAATATAAAATAATCATCTCTGTTTTTTTTTAAATTATGAATCAAGTTATTTATTTTTAAATATCAACTTTAACATAAATTTAATAGTTAATTGCCCTTTTTTCATTATAACTATTCACAGAGTGTATTATTAATAAATTATTTATAAAATAAACTTGATAATAATTAATATTCACTTGTAATTTATTTGAATCTTTGATTTGAATCTTGATTTATATTTTTGATCATTTTTTATTAACATTTTGTTATTATGTGTATATATAAACATTTATTTAATGTTTGTTTTGGTGAAAATATATATTTTTCTGTTTAATTTTCCTTACTTAAAAATATTTTATGTTATAATTTATCGTTTAAAAATATAATTGCGTGATATATGAATAAATTATCCTGGTTGAAAATTTTTACTAACATTAATAATTTATTGAATACATAAAATGAAAAATTCTTTAGTATACAGTGAAAAAATATATTTTGAATATTCTAGATATATCGATTCAATTTATGGATACGTATTATTAATTACATACTATTTTTTATTCATTACAAAATTAATTTCAGAAATCGATACAGTGAAACAAACCATCATTCAATGAAATATTTAATAAGATACTTTAGAAATGTATTCAAAGTGTTTAAAATAATAAATTATAAGACACAAGAAATATATTTTTGCGACGACAGTATAAATTATATTTATTATTTTTGTTTACTTCGTTCATTCCGTTGAATAAAGAAATATTCAAATTATCTTAATATAAATTATATTTATATTTCATCAGAGAGTAGCGTACGTTTTGAACTGGAGTAAAATATAATCAAGCATTGTCGCTATGCATCATAATTAATACGACAGTAAATTTTATTTAATTTGATTTAAGTTATGGTAGTAAATTAAACCTTGTATGCAATGAACAACTGTAATCATTTATATTTCAACAGTGTTTCAATTAGATTTTGCTTTTAACCTGATTTATATTTTTTTATAACATCGAGTGTTTATATTAGGTTGGCAAGTATCTCCTTTCCGCTTTTTTTTGTACATAGCTGCGAAATTGAAAAGACCAGAAGGCGGAAGGGAGATATTTGCCAACCTAATATTTTTGGAATTTGTGTTTTTTTTGAAACTATTAATAATTATATTTTAAAAGAATTTTATTATATATATATATATATATATATATATATATATATATATATAAATATGATATCATTATCATTGACTTCAGTCTTTCTTAATTCAGTGTTGGATAATTACATCTAAATTCTTTATTGTGAACCATAAATTGCATTCCTTTCGAAAAATGTCTAATAACTTTTCCATGTGGTCATCGGTATTTTTTTAAATTATTATTTGGATTCTAATAAATGATTTTTATTGTTTATTAGAATATTTTACTCTATATGTAGATTAAATTTCTATTTCCTAATTATTAACGATTTTAAAATATTAATTTTCCTAATGTTTGAAAAATAAATATATTTATAATATTTATTTTATTTGCTTTTTAAAATAAAATCTTTTTTACTTAATAATTAAAAAAAATAAATTTATTAGTGACTAGAAAACTGAAGATATACTTTGTACAAGTAAATAAATATATAAAAATAATTATTTCTGCTAAAAATATTCTGAGTTATATTAATTTATTAAACATTTATTTATTAGGTATAAGAAATCAATATGTTGTTTAAAAATATTTTAAAAGTTTATATATATATATATATATATAATAAAAAGAGTGTTATATTTGAAGAGCGATTTTAATAAAAAATATTTATTTCATAAAATCATATCCTTTCGTTTAATATTGTTTTCTCATTGATTTTAATTTCTACGTGGGTATACATATTTTTAAATATATATATATATATTTGAAATATGAGTTTCAGAATAAAAAAATATTTATATTATAAATATTTGTTTACTGTTGAAATAACGTTCATATTATTAATATTTTATTTAAATTTAATGTACAAATTAAATATTTACGGATGAAATAAATAAGTAATGGAGATTAAATCGAAATACAGACTGAAAAATTGAAAAAAACAAATAAAAAAAATATTCGACTGGAAAGCGATTTTAAATATGATTTAAATATCAGAGTATAAAAACTTGCAGGGAATAAAAAGACGAACGAACGAATTTATCGTTGAAACAAAAATACATCTTGCTTAAGACAGACATAATCTCGAGTAGTTAGAAGAGATTTTCTTTTATTATTACTAAGACTGCAGCTGTAAATAACGATAGTGGTCGGTTTACCGAATACGAACTTATTAAATGTCAACAGATGTTATGCACAAACAAGTTCTTCTTAATGAAAAATTAATGCGGATACTAATTAATTTTCTAATTAGTACATTTCATAAAATAGAGAAAATATACAAATCTTAATGTATTTAATAACTGATAATTAAATATCGGAACAACAATATCAACAAAGTAATTAGTTATATGTAACATGTTTTCAGTAGTGTATATATTTCAGAGAAGTAATTTTATTTATTAATTAACTGATTATATATATATATATATATATATATATATATATATATATATATAATTTTCATATAAACGTATTTCATTAATAATAAAAATACTATAAAAATGTTTCCAAACCAGTATTCTGTTTTATACATTTGTCAACGAGATCAAATTTTAATTTTCTCTTATTTAGTTAAAATTTGTTGTTCGAAACATTAAAAGAGAAATATGTATCTACAAATGGTGTATTTTTTTTAAAAAATATATATACTTTGTATTTATATTAGTGTTTTGTGCGTTTTTACATGTGCTATTAAAAATAATTAATATAATATGTATTAAAACAGTATTCGGTTTTATTAGAGAGATGATAGAACATTTCAATAGATTAAAACTTATGAATCCATAGATGATTCAGAATGAGTTGAAATGTTAAAAGAGTATTATAATTTAATTACCTGTTACGATTTTCGAAACAAAATTATGATTAGTTGTTGAATATTTCGAGTGTTTATTTTCTGATTGTGAAACTTACATTCTCTCAAATGGTTCTATAAAAAGGATTATATATTATTTAGTAAAATAGTGTTTTTTAAATTCTATAAATCAACAAAATGGATATATTCTATTCGATATTACTTTCAAATGAGCTACTTTAATAGAAAAAATTATTAATAAAAAAATATATTTTAGAAAAAATAAATAGTGGGTGTGCTCAAACAAATTTTGATTATTTTTTTTTTGAAAATGTATTTATTTGAAACAATCTGTGAATAATTTTAAATACATGTTTCAAAATATCGTCGATACTAAGTCTACTGAATATACAAATGACAAACACGACTGATACTGAACGAATGATTATTATCCAAGAGTATCAAAGAAACGAATAATTAAAAACTCCCCGTAAAATGTTCAAACACTGACGTCTATGTCTACTATCTCCAACAATAATTCCACTATCCCAGTAGAATTCATAATAAAGGTGGATGGGCGTGTACAGTGTTCGTAGGTGGTGGTATAGCTTGTTGGATGGTTAGTTGGTGGATTGATATGAAGCACCCTTTGTTCAGAACAGTTTCCTGAAACAAGCGTCTTATTATGACAGGGGTGCTCAATCTGCTGAACTTTCAGAGTACACAAAGTCCTTTAATTTAATAAGTCGTTCTGCTACATGTACGTGTACATGCATTTGGCTTAACATGTTTAAATAATTTAGTTACGTGTTGAGTTTTATAAGTTGATTCATATGATTTAAATATGTAATGTAAATATTTCATTAGGTGTATAAAAGATCGTTTCTTGTTGGAAAATTGCATGCTCACATAATCCATTTTTAACAAATGGTTAGATTTTGTACCGTTATTAAACGAACATTTTGTATTTGGCAAACAGAGTTCGTTTAGCAGGACGATAAAATATGTTACCTGTTTTAAACATTTTATCCTCTTTTCCCATACTTATATGATATTAAAAGTCTTTATAAATTAATTGTTTTGAAATCCTGTCAGTGACGAAGAAAATAAACATTAATAAACTTATTTTTATAATCAAAAGTTCTATAGTTCTTGATTTAAATTTATGATCCATTAGTTACTGACTCATTGAACTTATTTGAACGGTTTTGAAAGCTTTATAATTTAATTTAGACATGATTCATGAATAACGTTAGAAATATTTTAAAGGTATTAATATAATTGAATTTTTAATAATTTTCAAATAACATACAGACATATATATATATACCGTTTATATATTTGAAATAAAAATAAATTCATTGCTATTACAATTAAAAAAACTGTTTGAATATTTAAATGTTTTTAATCTTCTTTATCTGAATATTTTATGTTTTTCTTTCACAAATGTTTTTGACAACATAATTAATCTTTTATTTAAACAACTATTTATATAATTCACCGAGCACATTAGAATATTATTCTGTTCGGTATTTATGAGAATCAAATATTAGTATTTAATTATATTAAATATACATACGTTTTTAATAAATTATTGTTCAGTAATTTTTATGGTACATTTATATATATATATATATATATATATATTATATATTATTTAAAAAACCTATCAATGAAAACATGTTTAATAATTTTCCAATTTAGATGAATAAATTCTTACATTTCTCAATAATTTCTAATAAAATTCATTCCAAGCTAATGAGTAACTTTTTATGAATTAATTTCAACTCAAATACCTTGTATAATTAATATGTTTTGTTTAATGGTCTTAAATATATATTTTGAGTGAATAAATTAGTTCATTTTTGTTATAAAACGTTCAAAAGTCTCAGCTTGAAATATTCCTGAATAAATAGGGTTATCCAAATGTGACGCCTAGATTTGTGTTTTATTAAAAAGATACAAAAGAAACTATACACATGTTTCTCTATATACCACTCTCTCTCTCTCTCTCTCTCTCTCTCTCTCTCTCTCTCTATATATATATATATATATATATATATATATATATATATATATATATATATATATGTTTATCCAGGCGTCACATTTGGATGACTCTTTATTTTAATTGAACAATATTTTTTTAAAATACATGTGAAATTAATTGAGTGATTCCATGAATATGATTTCGTAATTATATAATAACTCTATCTGTTTAAAATTTATTATTATAATTCATTTATAGTATTTTTCTGTGTAATAAATGTGTATTATAACAGTGATCCAAAAGTCTTAATAAATAGAATTTTAATATATTTGAAATGCTTATTGAATGACAATGTAAGAAATAAAAAAAGTAAAAATGTAAAGTATATTTATTTAAATAAATATCAGACTTCATTTTATATTGATCTATGCTATTGTTGGTTCTGTAAAGGTTGTTTCTCTTAAATATTTTTAAAATGAATTGCTTATTTGATGTTTCTTTGAAGGTAAAACTTTATTTCGGAAATTTAATGTAAATGTCTTTATTTGACAAAATAATTAGGCAATATATATATACTGCAAACAAAATAACTTAATTGGATAAATTTGAATAATTGTTTTCGACTTTATTATACATTAGGAAATATAAATTAAACACCCACACACGTTTAAACACACACACAAATTTATATTTGTGTTTAGGTGTGTGTGTTGTTGATTCATGTTTTTGATTGGATGCAAAACATTCATTTATTCATACACATATTGCTTGTATTTGAAATCTGCGCGTGTAAATTAAACAGGTATATCGTAAAACAACAAATAATAAAATATGTAGCATTTAATCTGCGTGCTCTGTTCATTCCACAACAGGTAGGACATACGATTGTTACCAGTACATTTCACAAGTGTGAAAACAATTTGCTGAAGGCTTTAATCAGATTAACACCGAGAACATTTCGTACATTTGTCGGCGACAATTGGCCGGATAAAGGGTAACTGTAGTAGTGAAGTGAAGCCTGTGGCGAAAATTTACTGTTATATCCTAGCATTCTAAATTTGAACAACGTGAAACGAGCGTGTGTGTTTCGTGTAACGGCCGTTTTTATTTTTCAATTAAATCATTTTTTTTAATATTATTTTTATATGAGCCATTTGTTTGTTTTATTGAAAAAACGAGAAGTAATTAATAAAAAAATACAAGTTTTGTTTTCATATCAAAATTAGTAAAGATCTATTTAAATTTATACATGTGAGTATGATATACTTCATCTCTGTTTCATTTGACTCTTTACTTTTTTATTCGACAAAAACAGCAAGTAAAATAGTAATAATATTTAAAAAAATCATTATTTTACATATTTAATTAAAAAAAGGTGTTTATATTTATATATAATTGACAAAATATTATTTTGTGTAATATAATTTAACAATTTGTCTAATTCAATTTTCAAATTAAAATCTCAACATTAAAATATTTTATTAAAGTGTTTAGTAATTATTTATATATCACTTATTATTGTTTATAAATATATAGAATGTGATATGGAAATCTTAAAATATTTAATGTCAGTTCGATTTTTTTTATTAAAGTTATATCTAAAATACAAGTATTATTTATCTATAATAAAATAATACAGCTGGAAGAAGGTTGTAGAAATGATATGAAAATTTTACAACTTATGTAAAAAAAATCATTTTGTGGATCAAAATTTAATATTTAATTAAAAATAACATTTATCGATTTTTCACATAAACTTAATTTTTTGAAAAAAAAAAATAATATCGAGAGTTTTTGTAAATAAAAATGTACAAAAATATAACAGATGCAATTTGAAACGTTAATATGAGGAATTTGTATTGATATATATATAGTATGTATACTTGAATACAAATTTACATACAACGTACGGACATTATATGGACTACATATTTATCTATTGATATCGATATAACAACAATCTGTTACTATATGAGTTAATGTTCAAATCTCTCGAGATACAGTAATTGCCATCCGCGACCTTAATTTCTGGCTAAATAATTTCCAAGATTTAATATATAGATAACTACTGTACAGAATTAATATGTTATTGTGGAAGGATTTCACGTAGAGGAAACGTTCTCAAATATTACTATGTACTGAAATAGAATCATCGGACTTATTTACAACAAATATATATATATATATATATATATATATATATATATATATATATATATATCAATGTTTGCTTATAGGGTGGTAACGTATTTGAATATGTTTGAAAATATATGCAGATTAAATACGAATATCGAATAAATTGCAAACATTGAAATGATATGCATTTGAATCATTTTGTTATTGGTTTGCGTACAAAAATTTTGAAATATGTGTATCTGATATTTGTATCAAATGCCACGAGTGCGAATAAATTGTATATCACTAGAATTTATGTATAAACTATCTTTGAAACACTGTTCGATTATATAATACATAAAATTTGAATTTAATAATAAAACTTCTACACTATCATAAATTCAATATGTCGAATTGGTCGTTTGTATCTACAATATAATGTTGAATAAATCATCTAAAATCTATTAACAAATTAGATATAAAGTATTATTTCTTGTTTATGATATTTTAGAATTACAAATATATTATATGTTTTGGTATTGAAGTAAATTTATATAATAAACGAATCACTCATATCAATATCATTTTATTTATTGATGCACATTTAGATGTTCATGGTATTATCATCAGAGTGCTGTATGGCAATCAAAATACACATTGATAAATAAAGTGAATAATAAAGAATTAAATATTTTTTATAAAATATTGTCATATTAGGATGAATGATTTATTCGTGTTCTAATTATAAATTTATTTTAAAAATTATTATTATTAATACTACATCAACTTAAGTTATATTAGTTTGGTGACAACGAATATCTATTTGACAGACCAAGAAAAATAATGGACGTAAAAGAATTTTGCGTGTTGATTAAACACTACTTCATTAAAGGCAAAACGCCTCCAGGAGACTAAACAGAAGCTTGATAAACATTATGGTGACTCTGCACCTTCGATTAGTGCGGTTTATAAGTGGTTCTCTTTCAAAAAAAATATTAGTTTGGTGACAGAGATTTCTCTTTCAAAAAATGGTATATATATATATATATATAATATATTCCCTACTTAATTATTTTTTAAAGACATATATTCCCTTATTAAATATTTATGTCTCATTTCAAGAGAGATATGGAATAAGAAAATAGGTTCAGAATGTACAATAATTAAATAAGTTTTCACTTCTATTGAAATTTCAATAGAAGCGAAATTATTTCTAGAGACAAAATTAATGTTTTTCCTAGACTCAACAGCTTTATTTCCGCCTGTTTGATAAAATAAGATGAATTAATAAATTTCTGTCTATGGCAAATCGAATAAAAGTATTCTTTGATGTATTTAATTCTATATAAGTCTCTTCATTTCTAATTGTACATTCTCTTATGGTAGATGAATTTTGAACTTTGACATCAGTAAGTCTTTCAAACAATTTGTAAATAATTTAAAGCTACTAATAATCGAAATGTTACATATTTTAATTTTATTTAATCTATTTAAGAGATACTAACATTTTATTTAAGGTCTATAAAATATTATGTTTTATCTCGAGTCTCTAAATGTGAATTTCGATTTTTATCATAATTTTGTCAACATGGATAGTTGGTCTGTATATATATTGAAATTGGTTTTATATAATAATTTGTATTTCGTAGAAGATTGTAAAATATTTTCAATTTAAAATATCCAAAAAATAATCGAGTAACTATTTACATATTCTGAACAAAGCATATATTGAATCTGAAACGTCGGAACTAATTTAAATGATTACATTGAGAATTAACCGAGAAATACAAATAGGATACGAAATATTAACGAGATCGTTTAATAGATATAATGATTCTTCAGCTGTAAAATAGAGGTTTTCCTTCCTAAACCTCACATTATATTTGTTTACATATTCATTCAGTAGAAAATTATTCTCATTTATAAGTTTAATGTATGGAATCATTTGAGAATTCTTCGTAACGATTATCTATTTTCTAATTCTCACTTGAGATATTTTATCATTAAACTGTATGGAATGTTAAACAAAAATAATATATTATTCTTTATAATATTTATAATTAAACGATTTATTTTTTGAAATATCGAAAGTAATTTTAATAAACGTTTAAAAGCATTTCGTATGTTAGAAGTGAAAAATACATTTGGAATTTATACAATTATAGAATCTATGTTTATCTGTGAAATGTAAATATTTGTATTCATATTAATGTTAAATTTTCTGTAGCGTTTTACATAACTGTCTAGTTAGAAATCAATTTGTGTGTAAATATTAACATTTTTGAAACCGTAAAACGTTTCAAGTAAAGATTTTCAGTTTAATATCCGAATAAATGTTTACAAATAAAATACAATTACGAAAAATGATCAGTAAGAAATAAAATTTAAATACTATCATTTTTTGTCCACTGAATTATATCATTACTGAACGAATAAGTATTCCCTTTAAAAACATTTCGTTATTGAATATTCTATATGAAAATTCTATTAAAAAGATTGTACAACTTCTATGACTTTTTCATGCGACTAACACAAAACCGAAATAAATAAAAAAATATCAAAAAAAGAAACAAAAACATATTTCTTTTACATTTGATGTATTCAAATGTCATTCCAGTTGTCATGCTTTGTTGCGAACCTACTAATATGTTATTTTCGAAATGAATGCAGGTACGCTCTACTACATTCACACAATGTATGTCAGTAGATTTTAACATTGTTGGGGTTTAATATGAATCAGACTATTCATTTTTCTGAAAAACATTGCAGTATGTTTTATAAATCTGCATTGTTTTTGTTTAAATTCATTCATTCATATATATATATATATATATATCCATAAATATCAAAAAATTCATTTAAATTTAACAAAAAATAGAATTACAAATGGATTTTTTATTTTTCATGCTCTTAAAAATAATTGGAAACCTCTGTATATTATTATTGTACTACATGGTTGAACTGTTTGAAAAATTAAAAAAAAATATAATACTTTGATTAAATTCATTCGCTGCTGAATAATTAATAGAGAAATATAATAACAAATTTTAAAAATCGAGTTGTATGTTGGTATTGAATTTTTTTTAGTGAAATATAAAAACATTTCTATGTATTATAATTTATATAATTGATTTTATTGATAATATTTTTTAAAGAATTAATTTTCATTATCATGCAAGCAAATGTATATTGATTTTTATTAAAAAAATATGCATATGATAAAAATATAACAAGTGAGAGAGAAACAAGAATTTCATTCTTATACAAATTATTGAAGAAATTCTTGTCGATTCCGTGCAACGTTGATGTTCTTAATAAATATAATTAAAAATTCTCAGAGAATATAATTGAAAAAAATTACATTGATTTGTTTTAAAATGTACTCTTTCGTCGAAGAGCACGGCGTAGTCTTTAATTCAATATTCATAGAACGGAATGCTTGCAAATCGTGAAAGCAATTAAACGAGAAATTATATTTTACTAAAGAACGCGAAGAGCTTAATTGCACTGGCTTTAGTGAAACACATTAGTTAGTTAGGAACATTAATGATTATTTAAAATCCTCAAACAGGTATTGCTTATTCACAAAGAAAAAGTCGTTTTCCGTTGTATTGGTATTGGTTTTTTAAAAAATTAGTATTATCAGTATTTATTATGTTAAATTATGTTTGAAATATAAATTATGAGTATTATTTAAATTCGTTATTTTAATGGATATATATTTCAAGAGAATTACATTAACTGATGATTTCTATATTATTTCATTGGATTAATTTGTTAAAATTAGATTTGTTATTAATATTATGATTAAGAATTTTGACTTACAATAATTAAATCTGTAAAAGTATATAAAATTGTATATAAAATTAAATTAATATTATAAAACCAAAGAATATTCGAACTGTATGTATATTTTTTCAAAACATGTATGTTATGAAACATATGATTATAAGGAATTTTTTTTATTTAAATTTACATTCAGTAATTCAAAACTATGTAAAGTTTTAAGTAGATACTTTTGTCTTAGTTTCGTTTCGGTTGGAAAATCTGTAGATGTGCTCAAGTACGTTACACTGTAAATGGTTTAAATGAGAAGGGCACAAAAGAAAATGTGAACTGTCGTATACATTCGTTATTTGTTCTCAACGTATGTTTTATATTTACCACAAGAGTACGAATGAATATAAGATTTTTTCATGCAAATTATGTTATTTATAATATACAGTCACTTCTATATTTCTCGTTATTTTTTTTCTGTTCACAATATTTTTTTGCTAGAGTATAGAAAATAATTATAAATTATTTGTGTATACAAACATTTTGATACAAATATAGACATGTATGAAAAAGAACAGTAAAGGAATTAAATAACATTATTTTTATTATACGTAGATAATGTATAAGTTTATATATATGAGGACTGTTTGATAAGTCCGTGTAAAAATAAAAACTGCTTCATTTTTTTGAATAAATCGTTTTTATTTTTCAACATAGTCTCCTTTTAGGCTTATACACTTCATCCAACGCTGCTCTAGTTTGTTGATCCCTTCCGAATAATAGGATTTGTCCAAGTCTGTAAAATAGTCATTCGTTCCTGCAATCACCTCCTCGTTCGAATAAAATCTTTTTCCCGCGAGCCATTTCTTCATATTAGGGAACAAATAATAGTCCGATGGAGCCAAGTCTGGAGAATAGGGGGGATGTGAAACGATTTGGAACCCTATTTCCATTAGTTTTGCGGCCACAACTGCTGAGGTGTGAGCTGGTGCGTTGTCGTGATGAAAGAGGACTTTTTGTGGGCTAATCGGGGACGTTTTTCTTGCAACTCGGTTTTCAAACGATCCAATAACAATGAATAATATGCACCTGTAATGGTTTTACCCTTTTCCAAATAGTCGATAAAGATTATTCCTTGCGAATCCCAAAAGACAGTCGCCATAACCTTCCCGGCCGAAGGAATTGTCTTCGCCTTTTTCGGAGCAGATTCCCCCTTGATAACCCATTGTTTAGACTGCTCTTTGGTCTCAGGAGTGTAGTGATGTATCCATGTTTCATCTACAGTGATGAAACGACGCTTAAAGTCCTGCGGATTTCGCTGAAACAGCTGCAAACCGTTCTTGCAACACTTCACACGACCTCGTTTTTGGTCGATCGCGGCACTCACCTGGCGGATAGCTTTTTCATGTCCAAATGTTGGTGCAAAATATTATGTACCCGTTCACACGAGATGCCTACAGCACTAGTAATCTCACGCACTTTCACTCTTCTGTCATCCATCACCATATCATGGATTTTATCAATGATTTCTGGAGTGGTGACCTCAACAGGGCGTCCAGAACGTTCAGCGTCTCTTGTGCTCATATGGCGACTCCGAAAATTTTGAAACCACTTATAAACCGCACTAATCGAAGGTGCAGAGTCACCATAATGTTTATCAAGCTTCTGTTTAGTCTCCTGAGGCGTTTTACCTTTAATGAAGTAGTGTTTAATCAACACGCGAAAATTTTTTTCGTCCATTATTTGACAATCACTCGATTTCCTTGATTCCAACGATTGTCAAACACAAAGGAATAGACCGATATGGCTGAAACTTGATGTGTGTTCTTCCAAGAGGTGCTACTAATTAAAAATAACCTCGATATGCACCAGTGATGCCATCTTTCGGAAATTACACGGACTTATCAAACGGCCCTCGTATATATATATATATGAATATATATATATATATATATATATATATATATATATATATATATATGAAATAGATAAAAAGTGATATAATTTGAAAGATATTGTTATTGTTTGAGGTTGATTAATTTTATACAAATGGATTACATTAATTAAATTTTGTAAATAATAAAATAAAAATATTAATTGCAAGTAGTAGTATTGAAAAATAATAATAAAAAATAAGAAAAAAGGTAATAAGAATAGTTATATTAAGAAAAGATATTTAGAAATAAGTAGCATAGATACTTTTGAATGGAATATCCATTCAATGGTGCATTAGGGAATAATACCATGAATAAATTATTATTGAACACTTTTGTAAAATGTTTAATGGTTGAGTGGCTTATTTAGTGAAAAATATATTTTAGGATTTTAGTTGAAATATTTACTATAGATAAAAATCATTTTCGTTAAAAAAACTGATGCTCTACTACAACTAACGATGTTTAATAAATATTTTTTCTCAATTTATGCATACTTTCATATATATTCGTGCATACATAAATTGATCATACATTTAATTAGTTTTTAAAAAAATATAATTATAGTCATCTTTTAATATTTATGTATAATAATAAAAGATTTTTATTAGAAAATGACATAATTTAATTTCGACATGCAAAGGTAACTTCAATCGACTAATCGTAAATAGATAGTCTTTTATTATTTATATTACTTTATTTGACAGCCTGTCGATTTATATTTGTAGATTTGACGGGTAATAAGAACGAAACATGCAAACAAGGTCAATGAATAAGGACTTGAACATGTACACGACAAAGAAACCGAATGTTCTATCTCGCAAATCATCGTATTTGTTGAACGGGAAACTTCGTTTCCGGGCGGCGGTGAAGAGAGTCATCGATGGTTTGTTTTGGATAAAACCTCATGTATCTCCTGCACCGCCTGTTAAACTAGATTCAAACAGAGTTCGGTACATAACGTATCGTATAAATAAAAGTATCAATTTTTACTTGTTAGATCGAGAAATTGCGATTTTACTTACTCCAGTAAAAAAACGTACAGTCGAACAAATCGAATATCTGAATCGTATATTAAGAACGTTGAAAGTTTTTTATAAATTTCCAGTAAGTTCGAGATCTTTATTACCTGGTTTAGCGACGTTTTTAGGTTTACATGCCGACCGTGTAATAGTTCGAGAGGGTTATAAACCGCAGGGGTTCTATTACATTTTAGCTGGTGAAGCGAAAGTAACAAATCTTGATTGGGATCCGATTGAAGAAAAATTATGTCCACAGATCATAGGGATGTTTACTGCCGGTTCAGAGTTTGGTGTTGAAGGAACTTTACTAGAGTTACCATATAATGCGACAATAACTACCGTGACCAATTGTCAATTGTTGTATTGGAAAGAAGAAGATTTTGGTCCGATGCTGCGGAACGAGTTACAGAAAGGTTGGGGAGAGATTAAGGAAGCGTTAATGAAATTTGATTATTTTTCCGATTGGAATACGAATATCATAAATAACTGTTGTATGATTTCAAAAATATTACATTTTAAGCCGAATGAAACGATTTATGGAGATGGATACGGGTACGAGAAGTTCACATATTTTGTGATTAAGGGAATGTGTAAAATTATTCAAGATTTATACGTCCGTACGAAATTAATCAACGGTATTAAGAAATACATATTGGTTAAAAACAAAGATAATAAATTAAGTGTGAACAGTGTATCGGACGCGGGTGATATGTATATTCAAAAAGAATTATTTAAAGATGTTTCATCGATACATGACGAAATAAAAAGTTGTGATTTAAGTTCTGTTCCGAAAAATGTATGTAATCGAAATGATAAACTACAAAAAGATATCGAAATACATTTTTTAGAACTATATATACTAAAAGAATTGTCCTGTTTTGGTGTTGGTGAAAATTTAAAAAATCGTCGAATCGTTGCTATATCAGATGTTGTGTGTTTGGCGATACCTTTGTCATTTTTAGTAAAAATTGATAAAAAAAATACATGGAGTCGAATAAAAAACTTTTTTGATAAATATATACCTACGGAGCTCGGCGTGTTTGATGAATTTAAAAAACAAGAAAAATGGAAAATGTATAAGAAATCGTTAATGAAAGATATTTTCTCAAAAAAGAAAATATCTACTAAGACAACAATCTACGATGTACCATTTTCATTACGCGTATATAATTGGTGAAGTTATTGGTTGGATATAAGGATTTTTATTGTTTAGTGTTAGTTTTTTTCTCATTGAACGTTATTTTAATTTTATTTAAATATATCTTTATTTTATGGATTTATGCTAATATAATTATCTACATATGTGTTTTAAATATGTATGTTTCTTACAATTTATATATGAACATTATAGATTTTCTTTTTTTAATATAATTAAAACAAGAACTGACAAGTTAATGATTAATTTATTTAAATCAATTTCAATTTTTAAACAATGATGGAGATTAGTGTGACAACATATAGAAGTTTTATTAATGTATAAAATATATGATACAAAAGTGCATAAAAAGATTTTTAAATTTTTTTCAAAATCCTATATTCGTATTAAAATGTGGAAATAATTCTTTTATGTTGAACGTTTTTAGTATATTTTTTTTATTAATATATTTTGATGTACACAAGAAATATAAGAGTTTAGAATAGTTGAAAATTATTGTTCTTAATTGTTATTTGGTAACCTTTTTAAGAACAGATATTGAGGTGAAGTGAAAAGCAACAATTGAATAAATAATCTGGAGAGTATATTTCTCAGAGCATTTAAATATTTTTATCTTTTTACCAGTAATTCGTGTGCTGTGTTTTTTTTTTATATCTATCAATGTAATTTTGAAAAAATATAATAAATGAAATTACAACTTGTATCAATCAATAGGCTTAATTAATCGAAAAAAAATGTTATTTAAACAATATTTAATTATCAATAAAATAAAAAAAGTATATATAAAAATGAGTTTGAAAATTATCTTACTAATAATTTCACAATCAATTAATTTGTACATCTAGTTAATTGAATTGTACTTGTATGATATCAGTCTAATTGTAATTTAATATATTCACAAGTTATATAGTTTCATTAGTTATTAATACACTGATTTTCATAAGTCTTTATTAATTTTCATAAATTATTATTTAGTATTATTTGTTAATTTATTAATTTCATTAATAAATATAAAAAATTAAATACACAAAGGAATTTTCAGTAAATATAATATTTCTCTTAAAATAGATATTTTTTAAATTTATGTATATTAAATTAATTTAAAAGATATTTTTTTTGTAAAAATAAAGTGTTAAATAAGTTGATGATGTATATAGATTAATAATTAATAAACAACAACAATCAACATAAAACGATGATAAATTTTAAAATAGAAAAGGTAAAAAATATGTTTTTTAGTCCTCATATCAAAGATACTTATCACTTTTGATTTTTTAAAATAAACATTTAAATGTATGTAAATATTTATTTATAAAAAAGATACTTTTTTCAAATATATTTTTTTAAATTCTATATTATTGATTTAAACTTTTTTAAGTTGAAAATTGATTTAGAAATATTCAGGAATATCTTTTAGTTGTTCAGTATGATAATTTTTTGTTATTTTAAATGAATTTTATTTAAATGTTATTGTTATAACATTTATATCTATTTATCTATCTATATATATATATATATATATATATATATATATATATATATATATATATATATATATATATATGAAACATGTATTATTATATATAACAACTAGATTTACTTTTGTCAATGTCAAAATATATATATTTTTTTGTAAAACGTTCACATTTTTTAATATTTAAAATTGGTTTTAAAAAAATATACTTGAATTCATTTATTGATATTTAAAATATAAATATCTAACAAGGTAAACATTTGAAATATATTCTCAAACAATTTACAAAAAATTTGACATATTTCTGATTTGTTGATTATTTTTTTCAAAAATTAATACAAACTAATATATATTTATTAGATTGATGTGTTCCTTTTAGAAATACATCTTATTTAAATCATAATTTATTTACAGGAGCTTTTGAATCACACTTTCAGTAAAATTTCAATTGCTTAAACACGATTTGAGGTTAATCTGTTTTTAACAATCCTGAATTTCTAGATTTACATTCAGTTATATTAATCAAAATGGGAAAATTAGATACGAAAGATGCTAAACGGATCTATACTCCGGAAGAGCGTGAAATGAGAGCAAAGATTGCTAGAAAAAGATTTAAGTTTGCGATGCGGACGGTTTTAGCAAACGTTTATTGGCTTAAAGATGAAGAAAGCGAATTGTCAACCGAAATAGAAACATTTATGAGAAAGCCAATTAAAAGGAAGATGATGTTAAATTTTCGTGAAAAGTTATTATTAAGGAAGCCGGCTGAATCGAGAACTGCCGAAGAGAAAGCATATTTAGTGAAAATTTTAGGTAATTAATAATGAAATTATTGTGTGGTATTGTTATAATAAAAATATAAGTATAAATTTAATTCGGTTTTATTTAAAATATCGAGAAAAAGTTATATTTTTTTGTACTCTGTTTTATTGATCAGCGAATCGTAAATATGTTTTTATTACAAAAATAAATAATTTTATCTAAATGTTTTCAATATTTTATAATTATATAGTTAAGCCAATTTGTACAAGAAATTAAGTTATAATTGTTTTTTTCTATTATAAAATTTAATATTTAAATTTATTTCAATAGATACTAATTGATATTCTTTTGTAGGTTCTTTGAGATGTTTTAGATTGTTTCCACGTGAAGTAAAGAATGAATTAGCATGCGTAGCTTATTTTTTCTATATGCCTCCGAATCGCGTGATTGTACGACAACAACATGAAGCGAAAGCTTTATACATTTTAATATCCGGTACAGCTGTATCGGAGAAAGATGAATGGGACGAGTTTCTTAACGAATACAAAACTATTCATTTAGGTATTAGGAAACTGCGTTTGTGTAATAATTATAAATATTTCATAGAAACTATAAATTACTATATCTTCACGTATATAAATTATTATTGTCGTTGATTAAAGGTGAATTAGTACCTGGAAATATGTTCGGAGAAATATGTTTACTACACAACGTGCCTCGAAGTTCCACAGTAAGGACAATTACTCATTGCGAATTTTTGTATTTGAAAAGACGCGATTTCGATAACGTATTGAAACAGACCGTACAACTAGAATGGGATTTGATTACAAACGCTATGTCACGTTTCGAGTATTTCAGTAACTGGTCGTCACATGCTTTAAGAGAATGTTGTACATTGTCACGTATATTAACATTTAATCTAGATGAAACGATTTATGGCGATAAGATAGGCCTGTCTAATTATGCTTATTTTATTTTAAAAGGCCGCTGTAAAATGATTCAGTATTTGAGAGTGACCTCTAAAGTTATTAATGGTATAAAGAAGTATAGGTTGTACGAAGACGAAAAAGAAATTAAAGTCGAAAAGAAATTCGATAGTGAGCCGAGCAGCGAGGTCGTTTCGGTTAAGAGTGCTAGCGTTTTACCAGAAAAACCTCAACGGAAATCTGATTTTATTTTCGTCGAAGATTCGTCGAAAGACGTGCATAAGCACAAGAAGAAAAAGTCAGAACAATCGAGAAAAAGCACTATCGAACCCAAACTCGAACCCGAACTCGAACCCGAACTCGAACCCGAACCCGAACTCGAACTCGAACCCGAACCCGAACCCGAATTCGTTCCAGAAAATGTTGAGAAATATTTTATACAGATTTGCATTTTATCTGAATTGGAGTGTTTTGGTATTGGCGAAGATTTAAAAGATCGAAGGATTGTTGCAATGACACCGGTCACTTGTCTTGTAATACCTATATACTATTTGATGAAAAATAATGTAGGGAATCTATGGAATCGTATACGACAGTTCTTAAACATGCAGCTACCGTCTAAGGAAGCTGTCTTTAATGAATTTAATAACAATAGAAAATGGTTACTGTTTCGGAAGAATATCGTAGATGGTTGCTTGAGTAAACATAAAAGACCAAACAATACCACTATTCATGATGTACCATTGTCACTGCGTGCTTATGAATATATTCAATTATAAATATTTAATTCTTATTATTTACTAAACGTTCAATATATTTAATCATATTTTTTCCTCAGAATAATCACACTATTAAACAACAAAAAATAATATTCTTTTATCATTATTATTTTAATTAGTGAAAAAAGAAATAATTATTGAATAATTTTATTATTATTATTTAAAATATTTTCACTATTTAAAACATTTGATTAACCTTTTTAAAAAAATGATGAAATTTGGTCTATAATAATTAATCTGATTATAAAATCCATTTCTTGTCTAGCAAAGATGTTTAGATAGAAATTTGATTAATAGAAGATACTGGTGAGTAGATAAGAGACTATTGAATTATCTTAGATAATAAGCTTAAATATCTTTCATTAACAAGCTTACGATTCTCTTTTAAGATTCTTTTAAAATATTTTACTGGTGTAAATATAAAAAATAGTTACAAAAAATTAATCAACCATACTATTTCATTTAAACTCAGAGATAAATGTATGGCGTTAAGAATGATTGTAAAAATAAGTTTATTAATAATGAATAATATTATGTTGTCAAGTATCTCCCTTCCGCTTTTTTTTTTTTTTTTTTTTTGTACATAGCCGCGAAATTCGGAAAAGCGGAAGGGAGATATTTGACAACCTAATATTTAAAAAAAAGTTTTTTTAGTGGAGATTTTAAAAAAAAATTAAATAAAATTTAGTAGTTTTTTGAATACATTTCATTTAATAATTTTTTATTGTAATTTGTTAAATTGTTTTGTAGAAAGATATAATTTTTAATTTTATATATATATATATATATATATATATATATATATATATATATCTCCGAGTACCCTCGTCACAGATTCTATATCTTCAACTTCCAAAATTTTTTTTTTTTTTGCGATGTTTACATAGCTTGTCGCGATGCTGAACCCAAGATCTCTGGACGCACTCTGATTAATTTTTTCAAATATATATTTACGGTTTGTCCAGGTGGTACGAACTCTTTGTGAACCACCCCTTTGCTGTCGAAGAAGCAAATCAACATGGTTTTCACTTTGGACTTGCTCATTCTCGTCTTTGACGTTCTCATGGCCTCTTTTAAAATCGGCATGCCACCGAAGCACCTGACTACGACTCAGGGCATCACTACCATACACTTTAAGCACTTTTTCATAAGTTTCTGTCGCGGTTTCGCCGAGTTTTGCATAAAATTTTATCGTGCATATATATATATATGCACTACTATGCGTTGTTATATATATATAGTAGGGATCTGCTATATATATATATATATATATATATATATATATATATATATAAATGAAGACAGAACGATTGTAATTAAAAAAAAATAGAAGATAAAAATATACTTTAGCGTAGTAAAGTCTCAATTTTTTTAATTGAAGAGAATTTCAATAAAGTAAATATTGACGAAGAAAAATATCAATTTCTCCAATCTACATATGAAAAATTATATTATATATATATATATATATATATATATATATATATATATATATATATTGAAAAATCATCATTAATTTTGTTTTGAAATGAAAAGATCGACAATTCTGAGATTAAAGCTCTATATTACACAATTGTCGATTGTCTTGATATTTACTTTAACATTCTTTGTTCCGATTTACAGAACATCTAAGGTCAACAAATTTCGAACGAAACTAAATAACAAAGTATCTTTCTAAATAAAGCGGTTACTTTTCTCTAAATCAAGATTTTGGTTTCAATATTGACACTGAATAGAGATACAGACCATATATGAGTACAAAATAGATTGTGATATCTGTTTTAATTAGAAATATACTGAATTATTTACTGTAAAATAATACAAATAAATACAGGTAACAAATATACAAAAGAAGATTTTTTTTCTAAATTAATATTGAAGTTTTCATTCGTAAATTTAAATATTTTTTTAAAAAAATATACTTACTTAAAGAGTATTATTTATAAATTTAAGTTGAATATTTTAAGATTTGTTAACATCTGAAATTATCAATTATTTAAAAAGATCTTAACCTATGAACTTAAGCTCAGAAATAATTATTAATCACTAGTTCTAATCATTCATATATTGATTGAATTAGTATATATATATATATAGCTACAATTTGTCTGTTTGAGAATAAAGATCTCTCCGAGATGTCGAAAATTATTTCTATCTATTGATGTTTGTATTCAGATAACTCTTGTTCCCTTTTTCTTGAAATTCATGGAATAAATCTATCCGTATTAATGTATATACAATGCCAATAAATGCATAAGTGTAACTCTAATCCTGTAATTGTAATCAAAGTGTCTCCATCGTGAATTTATATCCTCTATAAATAAATTTATTCCCGTGTTGAGTATCCAATAATAAAAAAATCCTTGTACAAGTTCCATTACAACAATATTTGTTCAGTGTTCGTATGGTACGTGTGTGCATGTTTGTCGGACGAGGTGCTTTGTTCCGAAAATATCTGATTGAAAATATTTCAGACGGAATCTGTTTATAACAACTGGACCGTTACGTTGCGAAATCAAAATATATATTTCATTATTTCCATTGCATTTTTATTGATCTATATATTTTTTTCTTCCCATACGTGCACGGAAAAATAACATATAAAAAAATGAGATATAAAAAAGCGTATCACGTTTTTGTTCACAGAATAATATGTTCATAGTTGAGACACGCAAGATGGTTTTTTCATAACATCATTTCTGGATGTGACTCTATAAATGTAGATTGTTATAAATAGCAATGAGATAGGCAAAAAATATCATATATACATACATACATACATACATACATATATATATATATATATATATATATATATATATATATATATATACTTGATTAATTTATATTTTATTTGCCATAAAAGTGAAATATATTACTGTAGACCAAATATTAATTAATTGATTAATTATTTTATATATACATACATACATAATATATGAATTAAAAGTTTTTTTGTTATTGAGTTTAGAAAAATATGTTATATGCAATAATGCTTATTTTTTTGTGTTTCTTCAATTAATTATTGTTATTTTTACAATTTTGTCCTTTGGTGTTTCTATTTTGATTTTTCTTTCCAAATTTTTGTTACAAACTTATCATGCTTCACTCAAATATATATATATATATATATATATATATATATATATATATATATATATATATAAAATATATATATATATATATATATATATATATATTTTATTTATATATATTTATTTATATATATATATATATATATTATATATATATATATATATATATATATATATATATATATATATATATATATATTCATATGATTAATTCTATATGAAAATGAATTAAAAAGTCATTTTTGAATTCGTATCTTAATGTTGCTAAACTTTTAAGCTATAAGGTATAATTTCAGATTATATTATTTTTTTGAAGTGAAACTTCTTTAGCCGCGTTAGGGTAAAAAAATTACTGACGCGGAAATAGAGACCTACATGACGGAACTTGATTACGAATTTTTGCGGTTGATTTGAATTTGCATAAATGCTTAGACGATAGAGTGAGAAAAAGTAGTAGATAGAGTGAGAAAAAGCCCATCACGCATGCGCACTCTTTTACCATGTGATTAGATAGCGATAGCTATTAATGCAGGCAGCACGTATGTTTACTATTTGAATGATGTCATTATTATGTTTAGTAATTTTTATATACAATCAGTTGTTGTTTTTAATCTAACTATTTTTGATAGATAATGCAGATGTTGAACTATTTATGCTAAGTATGTTATAAAAAATAAGATATTTAAGTTATATAAATAAATAATTTAAATATCTATACAAGTAATAACTGACGAAATTGCTCCATAATCAACTTCGATTGGCACAACTCCACATGTGGACAAGAACAAATTGCATCCTTTTGTTTGTACAAATGTTTGCATGTACTTAAAAGCTCGTGTCATGTGGATCGGCTTTAAGAATGGCAGGAATTTGAAAATTTTGTATAAAAAAGGATATTTGTATTGCATTTACAAATAATCAATTTTGTGGAATTATGCTAATCTATCTAATATTTGTTTGACACAAATAGGGCGATAAAATTTATCGTATTTATAGTATGAATAATAAACGATAAAGACAATTCTGAAAATCGTCAATTCTACATAAATCATTATTAAAATAATATTTGAAATATTCTAATCGTATTAGATTACACTTGTAAATATAAATATTAAAAAAGGAGTATTAGTATTTAAAAAAATATATATTTTTTACTAGAAACCTGGCATCTTTTGATGGAAGTCATTATATTTTATCAATATCAGGTGCAATTTTTGCAATAATGTAATTTATATTTTTTTAAATTCCTTTTTTTGAAGTGAAACTTTTTTAGCGGCGTTGGGGTAAAATTTTTACGTGACACGGAAACCACATAATAGTAGTAACGGAAGTCTGATTGCTCACATTTTCTCAGCGGTTTAGTTGAAAATTATGTATATACATTAATTAATTATGTATATACATTAATCTATTTATCAAATAAAAAAAATACTATTAAAAACACATGGTATTTAAAAATTATCGAAACCTATAACAGTTTTGAGGTTATCTGTTGTTTTATTTGTAACAATTTATCACAATAAAATTATTTGTAATTATGATCAAATTATTCTACACTTATCAAAAAATGTTATATTAAAATTATTATGAATTCTTTGTTCTCAGGTGTCATTTTGAAGGTTAATTGAATTTTATGTGGTGTTATAAAATTATCAATTATATAACAACGGTCCGACATTTATCGGTCCGACATTTATCGGTCCGACATTATCGGTCCGACATTATCGGTCCGACATTATCGGTCCGACATTATCGGTCCGACATTATCGGTCCGACATTATCGGTCCGACATTATCGGTCCGACATTATCGGTCCGACATTATCGGTCCGACATTATCGGTCCGACATTATCGTTCCGACATTATCGGTCCGACATTATCGGTCCGACATTATCGGTCCGACATTATCGGTCCGACATTTATCGGTCCGATATTATATGATATAAATGTTTTAATTTGAAAATAAATATTAATCTTACTTAACACTTGTGTGCGGACAACGTCTCGACGACGTATTTCGCATATTATTACTAGAGCGCGAAAGACATCATCGAGTCGCGTTGTCCGCATACGATGTGTTAATATGAAATAATTGTAAAAATTGAATTTATTTAAAACATTGATCATTTTCTACATAAATTTTCATCTCGTGTATTTGCCGCTTCTCTCCCTACTACATTTCTTCATTTTGTTACTTGCTTTATTCTGAAGAATTTGTTCACCTACGATTTTTAGTCATACGCTTGTCCGTGTACCTTTTAATTACTTTATTGAAAAGAAATTTCACTTCTGGCATGTGTATATAAGTACACATACCCTTTTTTTAAATACAAACATTTTTAGAATTAAATTAGAAGACAAATGTTTCTCTAATTAGGCAAGGTTTTGAAACTAATATTATTTTTTGTATTAAAATTTTTGACCAGAAACGTTTATATTAACAATAAATTTTATGATAAGAAATGATAAAGTAATATTGAAAGAAAAATAAAAATCAATATGGTATAATGTAATATAAAATAAATAATACAATAAAAATAATATATCAATATGTGATCATAGAGAGGAATGGCATTTATTGGTTGAATAAAATAAATTATTTTTAATAAAATAACCAAGCTGACTTTTTATAATGAAATCTCTTAAAACTTGTATTTGACTAATATTTGAAATATTATAAATATTTTTATTAAATAATATCTATTTCTTAAACTTTGATATTTGTGCAATTATACTAAATAACTTTTCATTATAATACAAGAAATAGGTATGAATATATTTAATTACAGTATATTTTATTAAGAAAAATATATTAATTAAAATTTTTGCTGTAAACTATATCTAAATTATAGTAGAAGAAATACAAGTAACGAGAATAAAATTAAATATTGAAATATTTTTTAAAAATAAAATTAATTTACTTATTTCCAGAATGAACAATATGAATACATTTAAATGTTTATATAGTCTTTAATTCTTATTGAATAAGGCACGTCCTGAAGTGAAGCAGTTGATATATTTGTTCGTTTACAGAGATGTTCTGTAATTTTTTTTCTAAACAAAAGCCATTTTCTATCCTTCATTGATTGTTTAAATAATATGTCTCGGTTAGGTATTTGAGAATTTAAGAACATAACTATCCTAGTCCAAATTCCACATTTGTTATGTTGCATCAGAACATAAGTCGGTATTAGCATACATTTGACTTTTGTATTAGCGACGATACGACAATCTTCGAGGTTTTCTCCGAGCCCGAAGCAAGATTTTTTCGTTAATATCCCTAAATCGAAGAAACGGGTTTCGAAGTTATTTGGCTTGGATTTCCGAAGAGGCAATTGAGAATTAAAATGACTGGAAGTCGCAGTAGACTTTCTCTTATTGGCTTTGATTATTTTTTCTTCAACGGTTTCTTGGTTTACACTTATACTTTTTATCGATATATTTCCACTCAAAGGGAGAGAATCTGTAGATAAAGTCTTTTCCTCTGTAATGACTTGCTTGAGGAGATGATAATGTTTCACGTTGTTTAATACATTTATTTTAAGCATTACATGTTTGATAATTTTACAACTCCCTTCTAAAATAAAATATGTAAAATTGGACATACCAAATTTGTCACCGTATATTATATCGTTCTCTTCGTAATTCATTATTTTGCAAAGAGTACAACATTCACGAATAGAAAATTCATTCCATTCTTGAAAATATGAAAATGTCGACATTGCTGTTTGAATTTGTTTCCATTCTTCTTCAATAGTACTTCTTAACACATTATTGAAATCGTTCTTTTCAACATATAAGAATTGACAATTTCTTGATGTCGAAACAGAAGCTTTACGAGGTGTATTGTGTAATAAGGATATTTCGCCAATTGTTATTCCCTCTGATAAATAATATTCTATAATTATATTATCGGCATTACTTGGATCATTAATTTGATTCCTTTTGTCTAATATTCTTGTAATTTTTACTTGACCAGAGAGTAGAAAATATAATGCTTTTGCTTCATTATATTGTTTAGTTAACCGTCGCCCTTTTTTAACGTACATGAATTTTGTGACAGCTAGGATAATAAATATTTATTTTAATTTCATTGCGTTAAAAAGATAAAATTAAAATTTTAGTTCTCATAGATAGAAACAAGCTTTGGGAGAAATATTTATTTATTTAAAAAAGATTCTTAAATTCTAACATGTTTCTCTTAGTGTATATTTACTGTTAAGAAATGTTATATCAAATGAATAGAAGTGTAAAAAAAATTATAACTAATTGATTGACTAAAATGTCTTTCAGAAACTCTTACCAGCAAGTTCTTTCTTCACAGCCGGTTTAAATCTCCTAAAACATTTCAATTTTCCAATTACTTTACACAAACGATTCTTGTCGATTTCATCTCTGTACTCCAACGGTTTGAAAAACAATAACTTATCTTCAATAGTGATAGTAGTCTTATTTTCTGATTCCAATATGTGATCTTGAAATTGTCTGATCTGATGTAAATTACTGTCCATCAATAACCAATATAAATTATCAATCACTAATCGTATAGCCATTTTAAATCGTCTTCGAGCACGTGTTGATAAGTACAGTCTGTAATCTTTCTTTTCATCGTCTGTTCTATTCTTTTGAGCCATTTTTTAAGGCCGATAGAATTTGGTCATACATGTATATTTATAATTTTGTCTGGAAGTAATTTGTCTCATGTAGAATTTTATTAAATTTAATTTACACGATATTTTTCAAATCATTGACAAGTTCATAGAACAAAAGACGAATTTGTTATTTATTTGGGAAATGTGTATATATTTGCATACATAATTATTTAAATAGTTATAATTTTTTTCTTTTAATATTTTCAATCTCTTCGTAGAGAACATATGTCTCTATACATTTTATACATAATCCATTTTTCTAAATTAATAATATGTGAATCGAATTTTTCGTCTGTGCATAAAAATTAATAGTATCTTTTTTGATCGAGTTTCAAGAAAATCTTCTGTTAACTTGAGAGCATTTACGAAATTTACATATCGCTCGGCTTTGTGCGATCTCGCAACGAAATGTAAATATTTAATACGATTTTCTCTACATTTAAACACATGTATAAGTCAAGAATAATATTTGTATTCTGCAAATAACCCAAACATCGGAAAGTAGTGTACGTGTTAAGAACGTTATTCGAAATGGATTTTGGCTACGTACGTTGAGTTCGGACACCGTACGCGTTCGCATCTCGTTCTGATCAACTTCAACGAGCTTATTTCCATGACGACGCTACCTTTCAACAGCTTTTAGTAGATAACGTATGTTTTCTTCTCCTACACATACACACACATACATATAAATATATATATATATATATATATATATATATATATTTATATGATTATATATTTTGTCTTATATACAAATTAATTTATTATGAATTTATGAATTCTTTAGCAGTGATGCTATTGATGTTCATTTAATGTCAACAACCATACCTCAAATTCGTATATATCAATTTCATTATATTTTATATGTTGAAGTATTAATCAACTTCCTCGTAATTGATTGCTGGTTTTCATTTAATTAATTTAATGACAAGAAAAGCGTTTGAATAGTAAAATTATAATAAATGAAAAATCAAAAAGTTCATAAATAACTTATATAATTAAATGAAAAAAATGTGTTGATAATTTTATACCAACTTGGTATATAAACTTTAGAAAATAAATAACTATTAACAATTTAAAATTGTATGTGTTATTTAAGGGGGTATTCTAGTCTAGACGTACAAATTTTAGGTGTTTTTTTCGGGGGCTATAAAAAAAACAAATATTTTTACTATCTATTTTTTATTAGTTATTTATTGACATTTTAAGAGTATAAAAAGTATTATTAAAAACAAAAAAATTCAAAATTGAAAAAGGTACAGGCTGGCAAAGTGGGGGCTCGAAAAAAAAGGTGTCTCCTGGTTGACGTGGTTCCAACCCTTCCGGTCATTTGAAACGAAATTTTTTTTGAAATTATTGAAAAAGAAATTTGTAGTATCCCCGCCTAGAGAAATTAAAAAAAAATTTTTTTCGCAAAATGGTGGCAGTGTGAAAAAACAGTCATTTTTTCAACTTTCGGAATTTTTTAAAAATAGTAAAAAACAAAATTTTCAAAAAATCCTAGGCGAGGACAATCATTGTTATATTGAGAAGCTCTGTACCAAATTTCAAATAAATCGGTCTATTAGAACTTGAGATATCACGTCAACCGTGTTGAAAAAAGTAGTTTCGAGAAAAACGAGTTTAAAGTTGATTCGTTCCGGCCAGACCGGATTGGTTGGCGCGTCAAAAAAATAGCTATAACTCCGAAAATAATTCGAATTTCGAAAAATCCTCTTAAAGACATATTCTTAAAGCTCTAAACTTTGAAAATATGCAAAAAATCGTTTTTTTCGAAATTCTAGACTAGAATACTCCCTTAACTAATAATTCATTTTAACTCATGTCTAGGCGTAATTTGAATTATGTTTTTTATCATTTGAAACATTATCTTTATTTCATAAGCATATATAAATTATATATGTATGTGCAAATATTTACAAGTAAATAAATAAAACAAGATATGTTAAGACAGATATCGTTACAAAACGAACGACAAGTAAGTAAAAATGAGCTGTAGACATAGGACGAATTTAATTGGAATTTTAGCACATTTTGAAATAATTTAAAGCGACTGTGATTCGAGGATAATTTGTTTGGCGAATACTTGTTTGGCGTACGTGATTTTTGGATTATTCATGCACATGCCGTTGTGAAAAAATAATTTCATTTTGTATGCTAATCTGGCAGGAAGGGGTTGAGTAAAGAGTATAATACAAAGTTTTAGTATAAAGTAAAGAGTATAATACAAAGTTTTAGTATAAAGACGTGTTATAAATAATTTATACATCGACTACATACATTTTAATTATTAGATATATTTTTTTTCATTTCAATTGTGTTCAATTTTTTTCAAGGACTATTGTATTTTAAGATGTTAAAGACATTAAAATTCAAAACGTATTTCAAAATTTTTTTTTATAATAATATAAGCTTTGTTATATATATTTGTATTTAAATAAACCAATGCTATTATAATATAAATAAGAAAATTACATTTTTTGCCTGAAAAACTTGTATTCTGGAGAAAAAAAAATTTATTTTACGACACAGTAAGATTTAGTTTAATTTTCTGGGTTTAACTTATACAGCACATAATATATATATATATATATATATATATATATATATATATATATATATATATATATAAAGTTGTATATAGTCTGACGTAACAAAGTTTATTTGAGTGCTCTTTAATGAAATTACATTTAATTAACAAGATTTATATATATATATATATATATATATAATTCGTATGTAAGTTGAACAATAGTTATTTACACTTAAAATAATTAATTAACGGTAAAAAGATAAACTCTCATTCTTATCTTGCGAAAAAGACGGTTACCAGTAAATCTACGAAGTGAGTTTTCGTGCATGAAAGCTATAAACAAATCCTATTTTGTCCGACACGCTATTTTCAAATCAGATTTATTTAATACGTTTCTTTGGAAATATGTATTCAGTCTAGAATATATATTAAATATATATATATATATATATATATATATATATATATATATATATATATATATATATTATTGACGTAAATGCCATTTTCAAAAAAATCAAATTACTTTATAAATTCTTTGTACGTACAGAATGATGAATAATGTTAATAATTTAGTTGTTTATAAGAATATATAAATAATCGGATTTGTTACTCAATTAGAGTTGTTATAGAAATTCGTTTGCTTAATTGGAATTTTTTTTGAAAATATTAACGAGCTTTAATTAAAATTATTTCGTTATTATTTATTATTTTTATCTTATTATATACTTTGTTAAATGGAAATTTGTAATTGTTGTCTTTTTTTGTATTATACTGTCTTATGATTTTTTATGATAAACTTTTTCTCTTCCACTCTATAGATATATAATACTATTTATTAGATTGTATTAAAATATAATATATAAATTATGTAATAAGTTAAATGATATCTTCCAATAATAAAAAAATATAAAAATAGTTTATTTTTGAATAATGAATGTTTTTTCTATAATTTACTTTATCTATTATCATACCAAAGTTTAAGATTCGAACACACACACATATAATCCAAGAAATATATTTGTTGTAAATAATGTGTAACTTATTGTAAATTTGTAACATATTTCCATCGGTTTTCGTTCCAGACTTTCCAATGTTTATTCGTTTATATATTTTATTATTTTCACCCCATTTCAATATTAATAATAAATTGTTTATATATATATATATATATATATATATATATATATAATGTTATCAATTTTAATGCACGTACTTTCGAACTAAAGAACAAAAAAAAATATAATTTCAGAAAAGTGTCATTCGCAATGAAAGAAGTGCGAAGAACAGTGGAAAGTTTTATATAAATGACAGAATTTTCATGACACGACGAACGTATAGAAAATTTTTGTGATAAGGGAAAAACCGCGAGAGGGGTACGTCGGGGTTTTGTGAGACTGGGGCTCGATTCTGTAGCGCGCCATTTTATGTTCATTTTCCAGACGTTTTTCATCAATCTTCGGAGGCCGTCAAGTAGTTTTGTGACCTACGCGTGTAATCTCCTTTCAACCACAGAACATTTGTCCTATGTCAAACGACAGTCGCTGTGTATATAAATGTTACCATCATAGTTAGAGTACATATATACGTTTTAAACGTCTTCACTTGCTCATAAGACAAACGGAAGACAACAAAAGAAATACCATAGACTAATGATAGTAATTTGTTAGCAGTTTTACAAAGAGTGTTTCAATTTACATGGCGTAGTTTTTGAGATCCGGTCTGTACCACCGAGTTCTTGTCAATACATTATTCAGTAGTCTTTGAAAGAAGTAAAATTAAAAAGAATCAATATTAAGTTGTGATAAGAATATCAGACATTTTTATTATGATTTTAAATTAATATATATTTATAATTTATTTTATCATTATTGTTTACATATTTTATAAAATTTTATCTGTGATAAAATACATAGTTTTATTATAATTTGTCATTATCACACTTTTATTTCTATTAACATTTTTTTATAATAATTGAACACATTTATGTCTCTAAAAATTTCAACAAAAATAATAAGTTCTGAAAAAATATATACAAAATTTAAAATATAAATATATTCCCTATCTAATAAATTGTATAAATCAAAGAATTCTGTATAAAATATTAAAATGCTTCATGCAAATTTATGTTGAAATAAAATGCATACGACTTGATTAATGTTAGTGTACGTCAGATGATTTTAAAATAGCATTACGTATTTTAAAATTAAATGAACTATTGCGAGGATTTTAGAATGGAAATATGGGAAATATTTTTCAGTGTGATTAACAAATGTAGCATTTAAATAAAAATTAGTATGATGTGTACTATGTTTAAATATTGTTTGAATTTGTTTAATTTTTTTGGAATTTGTGAAGTAAAAATGTAAAATAAAAAAATAATAATTGTTTAATAATTGCATAATAAATTATCGTTTCCATTTGAAAAAAAGAAATATATTTATTGTAATTTTAAATTTCATCCATTTAGGGATATTTTTTTGGGCATTTTTATATTTCTGGATTATCAATTAATAATTTCTTTTTTGAATCGATGGTCTAATCAAATTTAATAATGAATGATTTATATTTATAGAAGGTGATATGAGTAATTAAAGAGACAGTTTGTCAAAATAATGTTTGTTAAATTGAAATCATTACTGAAACAATAATGAAAACAGAATGATGTGTCGATTTTTGTTATTCAGTAAATTTACAGGTATTACTTATAATTATAAACGCAATTATTATTCCAATGAACGATGTAAAATTAAGCTCAGATGTTTGAAATTACCTTGGGAGCAATAAGATGCACGTAATATATAATAAATTTCACTTTGCTCATTCGTCTATGTACATAACTTCCGCAGAAATGGAACAAACTAGTACAGAAAACGCATGTTTCCTCTTAAGACTCGAAACTGCGAGACAAACCATCCATCAGTGTAGCAAAGATGGTGTGTTTCGCGTTGTATCTGTCTACGTCACTGCGGTAATTATTCTTGTGGCGTCACAAACAGATACATCCGTTATGTCATAACGTGCAGACTTTTGTAGAGTTTTCAGAAGTTTAGAAATATTTTGTGATATTTGATTGAGATATTTTGTAATCGATTTGAGCACGGAGATATTTTTATCAACATTTTATAAAAGTGTTATTTTGTAATTGTCGTTCGACAAAGGTTTATGGAAATTCGAATTGTTAAACAAATATCAGTCATCCTAAAAAATTAAAATATATTTTAATAGTTAGTATTTTGAGACAAATATTTAATATATTAGAAATTTTATATTATTTGTGCTATAATTTATATAAGTTTATACCTAATAAAATAAAATAAATTTAGGAAATTCAATTTTTACAACTATTTTTTCATACTTCAGATTTTTTATACATTGTTTGCATTATATATACGTTTGAAAGAAACTAAGAAGATTTTTTCAATATAAAATTGTTTGTGTTTTGTAGATTGTAGTTTTATATATTTCTTTGTATATATATAACTATATATATATGTATATATATATATTATATATATATATATATATATATATATATATATATATATGCATATACATCAAAACGTACTTTCGTAGATATGTAAGTATATTGGTGTTGATATGTGCGTGTGCGAACAACGCTATATACTAGACTTAGTACTCGTGAGAATAAACGTGAGTCTGACAAATGACGACGCTGTCTGTCGCCTCAGGTGAAGGCGTCGATGAGCGCCGTTGCGCTCGAACCCAATGGGGTTGATGATGTTCGTCGGTCGAGTTTTACACTACCTTCATACTCACCATCAACCGTTTATACTACACTCACTCTTCTGTGTACAACGAGATAATGTCTACCGTCTACGAAGTTCATTTCTCATTTCACACACTGGGGTTTCACAAAGTCAAAGATATCCTTTGTTCCATTCTTCATACGTTCAACAACAATCAGATAACGTTAGAAGACATGCACGTTTTGTTTTTCGATTTATTGATGACATTGATTTTAATGCTTTTATAGATGTGCGCTCTTTTTGAATCTTATTACAATAGACGATAGTTTTTTTCATTTAACAAATAAAGAAAATGTTACAAGTGTTATTTCGTTTCGAAGACTTTTATCGAACTATATAGATGTGAAGATAATTGTATTATTTGATGTGTTTCTGAAATAAGAAAACTGTATAATACTACATACCTAATGAAATGATCAGATATTGCTTGCCTTTTTTATTCAATAAAAATTTTCACTAAAACACACATTACAATATTATTATATAGGGTCATCCAAATGTGATGCTAAAATTTATGTTTTATTAAAAAGAAACTATACACATGTTTCTTTTTAATAAAACACAAATCTAGGGATCAAATTAGAATGACACTCTATAAAAAAATAAATACTATTTTATTACCAATGTATGAAATTTGGCATTGTTAATTGCTGTAATATTTGATATAATATTTCAATTAAAATTTACGCCTTTAGTGTAAAAAATACACAATAAAAATATACATCTCTAAAATTCATTAAAATTATATATATATATATATATATATATATATAATTATCAGCCTCTTTCTATCTAGTTCTGGATAAGGTCTATCCAAAATTTACCAACTTGAGCATTCTAATGTCTTTCTCCTTGTATATCCTTGTTATATATATATATATATATATATATATACAGGGTTTTTCAATAAGTGCTTCAGAAGTTTAAATGGAAATAAAACAATTATTATTTTTAAGCATATTCTATAGCATTATTGATGGAATACAATTTCACTCATATGACCACCATGACTTCACTTGACATAGTGCATTCGTTTAGTTCAGTTTTAGTCACTCTTTCACATAAATGTGGTCCAATTTCATGAATTACACGTTCAATGTTTATTTTTAATGCTTCTGTTGTTTGTAGTTTATCAGCATAAATCAATGATTTCACATAATTCCACAGAAAATAATCCAATGGACTTAGATCACATGATCAATTGATGGGTCCATTTTGTGAAATAAAAGGACTCATTAAACTCTTGTTTCAATAAGTCTATTGAAGTTTTTATAATTTTTAAGCGTTGTTGAAGTGTTCAACGTTCCAAGATAATTTGCCAAATTATACTGAGTTGAAATGTCAAAATGAGCTTAAAAAAATTCAAACATGGCTGCCACTAGCTGTCAAAGTTTTGATATTCTTATTGAAAAATCACACACACACATATAAGTTTTATTTTAAATAATCGAAATCACAATTATTAAAGAAAACATATTTATTTTTATCAATCAATCACAATCAAATAATCAATCCAGCAGCTAACAACTGTGACTCGAGAAGGTCTTCTGTTTCACTGCTAGAATTCGATGTTACTTCTAGCACATCTACTCGAGAACTTAAATTACCAAGTGTAATAAGTAACAAAGAAACCTCTAGGTCTCATTATCGCGATATTTGATCGACAATCAGAAATTGATTGTCGCGTTTATTATAGGTTTAAATAATTCTTAACAGAATTATTTGTCAACAATTAATACGTCGATAACGTATGCTGTTTTTGTGTGACCGGCCTTGAGGAGAGTTACATGTGTTTCATATAACTTATATATATATATATATATATATATATATATATATATATATATATATATATATAGTGTAAAAGTGAAAAGTTTAAAATTGAAATAAGAGGGGAGGCATTTATCAAGAAAAAAAGATCATCGATGGTCAAGAGAAATTGTTGATTGGGAATACAGATATATAAAAAGGTCCGGGAAGAGATCAATGGATAGATAAGACAGGGGTATAACAAAAACCACCATGTGAGTTTGTGAGGAATTTTATATATAAGTATATGTAAAACGTGCGTGTATTTTGCAATTTGATTGACTTGTATTATAACTTGAACGAATGTACGGTTGATATGTATACGCGAACAAATATAAATTCAATGATATTTCAGAATTCATACGGTTCTATGAAGGACAAAAAAAAACATATAATATATGTAAAATACGTTATCTATTCATAACAGAAATACATAGATGTATTGCACCGCAGAAATATGTTATCGAATTCGCAATAACCCCCGTCCCGTTTATGTGATGGAAGCACTTGACGGCAGGCATCGACGGTGCGGGCGTCGCACGAAAACAGATGACAGTTGCTTATTATGCAAAATACAGCGCCAGTCACAACACACGCTGTGCCGACGAATCTAATTTAAATATTTATACGTTCTTCTCTGCGCGTCTTTCTTCTTTGACATAAACGAACGTTTGGTACTTCTCAGTTAAACGTATATCCAATCACGCGAATAAAATTTGTTAACCCATACCCTCTGTTAATAAAATTCAAGATCGTCGTTAATTACTTCCTTTATAAGATCTCTCCAGTTTAGTTTTTATCATGTTTCGAGATGTCTTCATAGATGCACACTTGACGACTATTCTGAGATCAGGTCACAATACTGCCTTTTTATATTTATTTTCATCTCTTTTACTTTTTCCATGATTTTTATTAAGCATCAGCATCTCAAGATTTTATAAAAATTTCAAATAATTACTTATCAATCAAATATTCACTTTATGAATTGTTATAAATTATTTGAATTTTCTTGTAATAAACATCAATCTTATTGACAGTTTTATTCGTTTATATAAATCACATTAAAATCACCTATATGAAATAAATCAATTGAAAATATAAATCTCTATAATAAAAACCAAAAATGTTAATATTTGACATTGATAAAAATTCTTAATACATCGATAAAGAAAAAAAAAATCATGACTGTGAATAAACTGTCATCTACTACTACTTTTCATCAAACTTCAACACTGTCTTATTCAATTTGATACGATCATTTGTTGTTTTACGATGTTAAAAATACAATTTTAAGTTGATATGGCTGAAATGAAGTTACGGAATAAAATGAGATTTCGATTCAAAAGAGGAAAGGAGAACACGTTTAAAAATCGTTTCGGATTTTATATGGAAAGAATATAGATTTAAAGTAATCGATAAGCATTCAAAAATAAATCGCTTTGTAGGGAAAATAGTAGAGATTATTCTGTTTGCTCTTTTGTAATCATTTATTTTATGCATGTATTTTATTTTTTTTGAAATATGTATCTTCGGATATGTTTGTATAGAACGTTGAAAATATTATTATAATTTTATATTTTTGATTGTATTTTCATTTGAGATTTTTTTATCTTTGTTAAAAATATAAAATTTATAATTTTTTTGTATAATTCTAACAATTAATTGCTGATAATTACAAATTAAGTATATAATTTAATTATTCTTATTATGATTTTTTATTCAATGTTTTAATACAAGTAGACTAGTGTTTTAACCAGTTTCATTTTTGATGAACTAAATCGTCTCATGCTTCAAGTATTTCATTCGAGTTCTCGAATTTATAATATCTATTCAGCACGAAACGAGCAGCTTTTCTTTGTACGTGTTCGATATTCGAGTTCTACTATTACTATTTGGATCATACAAACTATTACAGTACTTTAGTAATAACATTGCTAGAAGAAAAGAAATAAACGTTTATTCTGATTCAAAACTATGTATAGAGAGAAATAAATACAAAAAACATTTTTGTGTTTAGAAATAAAAGTTTATATTCTTTTTTTTATACAATTTTAATTAAAGAAATAATCTATTTTTTCAGTAGAAATATTTTTTAAAATAATTTAGTGATATATTGTGTATTTATGTAATATTCTATAATTAATTTTATAAATTTAGTAATTGAGTATGAAAAATTATCATTAAAAGTGAATATTGAGATTTTAATTCTAAAAAAAATGATATTTAAGTTTTTAATTAAACATAGAAAATAAAACAAGAATTTACTTCAACTGAAACAGATTAGAGTAGAAAAAAGCACAGTGGTTTCAAGGGAAAATTACAATAAAATCATAAATTGATATATATATATATATATAAATGAAATGTGTTTAACTACTCCATCCAACAATGACAATTACAATCTAATGATAAAGACATACATTATTCTATAACAGATTACATTTTATGTGGGAAATAAGCAGGCAATAAAGTTGTGCTAATTTAATTTGTTGCATTATCAACTTGCATGTATAAAGTTATATTCTGTTGTGGTTATGAAGATTAGAGAAGCCTTTATTGCAGCATCAGTTATTTGTCGAGCGCTTATTCTCGTATATGCGGACGTTTTTATTATGTAATTTGATAATCTGACGAAGACTATTATTTAAATGTCACTGACTACAATAGCAGCAATTCCAACAATGTTTATGGTTCACTCTACACACATATCACAAATATGAAAGACTTGCACCCTATTGTGGAATTACTTATTTGTTTTTTTGGTCGGTTCCATTGCTCGTGATTCATTTTAGATTTTTTTATGTTGAAAGTTTTAAGATAAAAAATGTTTATGAAATAATATTCATAACTCAAATTTGATTTAGTTTATTGCATTCGTTTCAAATTTACAATGCAATTTATTTGAAAAAATGATATTTTTCGAATAGGAAGTTTTATTTTAATAACATGCTATTATTAAGGATCATTTTTTTTTAAAAAAAACAAAGTTATTCGATTTTTCGTATAGTTGAATATGTCAATATCAGCACCATTTACATCTCTATAAAAATACCTTTTCTCTGAAGTAGCTCACTGAATGATAAATGTACTATTTGTGGGACAATACTAGTTGTAAGGGAAACGACATGTTGAACGTTTTTTCAGTTTAATAGACGTGTGATTTTTTTCTTTTACCATGTATACTGTTATCTTTCTTTGTCGAACTCTAAATAGAGATTTTTGTTTACATTGTTTGTTAGAAATAATATCAAGGATTGATATCGAACAGTTTTAAAGATTCTATTATATTTTTTAAATGGTACTAACATTTTTTTATAAAATAATATTTTGAATAAACATTAGAACTTTATAAAAAAATTAGAAAAAATAATTAATCGACTTTGGTTGTGGTTACAATTTTAGTTGATTATTTTTGGAGTGATTATAATTGTATAATAAATATTAAAACATATAATGTAATAAACGATGTTTTTTAGGTTTGATAGGGATTCAATTTGAAGTTCTATCATTCTTAAAAAAACATCCTATATAACCAAATGCATATATATATATATATATATATAATAATTAAAGTATATGTTTTTTGATTTATGAACCGATTGTTAATTTAAATTATTTCATTGCGTAAGAAACTTATGTGCTTAATCTTCACGAAAAGCACTTCGATTTCTCTCATTTATCATTCATCCTCGTTTGAAACTTAATACAACTCCCTATACTATTTTTACGAGATATGTAGTTGACAGACCATAAAGCTAACTTCTATGTTCGCTACATTATTTTCCCATAAAACATATTGCAGAGTCGTTCCAATCTAGTAGTTGCACTTTACGATACGGTAGTTCACACTCCGACGAAGAATTTTATACCGCTTATATATTACACTGTGTTTGTCGTTTATGTGTTCACATTGTATAATAAGGTTGATATGTCGTGTATGTATGTGGAACTTTTTCAATTCAATGTACCTAGTAGGAGGAGTGTTCTAACCACGACGAAACTCTGTTTCGTATCGAATACGAATCAAAGATGCCGACTGAGTCATTTTATAGCATATTGGTTTAGAAAGTGTAAGTCGTGATCTTGGAATACATTCTTTTTTGAAATGATGCGATAAAGTACGGTACAGGCAAATGTAAACTTATATCACATATCATTATAACATTTTTATATACTTACGAAAACATTTCTTGCTGTTGTTCTTTGGATACGAATCATTTATCATGAGTAGAAAAACTATGAAAAACAACTATGAGAGATGAGGAAAAGAAATAAGTCAAAAATGACGACTCTTCTGAAAATTGTCTGTTAAAATTATTTATTTCTTTTTTGATTCTAATTACACTCTGCCACAATTCAAATTAGTTGCAATGCGATACAATTTCTCTCAGTGGAAAATAATATCTTATAAATATAATATTTTATTTTTTGTATTACAAATATTCCTAGAATGATTTTTAAGCATGATAGAACTTTAAATTGAATCTCTATCGAAAGTTCTATCTAACCTAAAAACAACCTTTATATGTGTATGTGTGTGTGAAGAGTGTTTTTTTTAGGTTAGATAGAACTTTTAATAGGGATTCAAATAAAAATTCTATCACGTTTAAAAAACAATCTATATTAACATAAATTAAAAAAATAAAATAATTATATTTTATTATAAAACATTTTTGTTTTATTATGTATAATGAGCTTTTCATCATATTAACATTAAATTTAAAATAAATATGTTTTAGGGGTCAAATGGTTGGTGATTGGGTCTCTAGGGTTATACAGAATGCCGATCTTTACATAATATTAAAACCTGGAGTAAATCCCATAATTTTTCTTTAGAAGATCAGCAACAAATCTTACTTCCACGTTCTCGAAGACATAAGTAGCGTGACTCCTGAGCAATGCATGACATATAATTGATGTATGTTATGTAGCTAATGGAAGAAGGTGAAGGGTGAAATTTCTGCGCCCTTTAAATTACAGGAGTAAATAAGTTAGGAGAATATATCTCAATAAAAAAAAATGTTATATTAGGTCATTCTAGTGTTAATATACCGATTAATACTTAGTTAATACTGAAATATTATAAATATTAATTGAATGATAGATTTTTAAATAATTTTCAATTCAATTTTAATACTTTTATGTGGAAGTTAATACTTCTACTAGGTTTTATTTTTTTAATAAGGCTCTATTTAATATTATACAGATATTTGTAGAACTAAATTTAAAATAATATGCATTAAAAGATATTTTGTTAAAAAATATTTTTAGTTTACAATTATTAATCAGGATTTTTAAAAAAATTCGACTAGTTTCCACACTCATAAATAAAATAAATGTTTTTGTAAAAAATTTAACGTTTCTTTAATTTGAGTTTAACAACAAGATTTATTTGATAATTATTGATTATGTTTTCCAGTTTGCGTTATTTAACACAGTAAGATTTTATTTATTCCTCTCGAGATTTAGTTTTATACACCATTTAGTAAGAGTCGGATGTATATGTCGGAAATCAGTCGGTGGCTTAAATCCACTTTGATCTATCTTTGCGACTTTCTATTAGAAAAAGAATATTTTAAATGTAAAAATCGGACGTTAATAAATATCTATAAAAGGATTTTAACTAAAACATTTAAAATGTATTTAAAATAAAATGTCGAATTAAAATTACCGAATTAATTATATACACTTTTTTAAGTTTTTTTACTTTTATTTTCTTATTAATAATGAAATGATATCTGTAATAATAATTTATTATTAGGTTTTATTAATTTACTACATAAAATTGTTTATCAACTAAAATATTTCATCATTGTAATTATTAGTTTATTTCTTTTAGTGTTTCTTTCGAAGTTGCAAGATTCTTATAAATTATATACTGGAAGTTATAGAAAAAAATAATAAATCAATCTTGTACACCAACAGAAACAACAGTTATACTGTACATTAGATGGTTAAGAGGAAATATCAGAATGTACTAAAAGCAATCCCTTAAAAGCGACATTTCTCTGATTTTATATATATATATATATATGATATATATATATATATATATATATATATATATATATATATATATATATATATATATATATATATATACACACACACGTGTGTGTAGAATAAAGACGAAGAACGAATGGGGAACATTATCTAAATGATGCGTAACAGACAAACGACAAACAATTGGTTGTTTTCTGCTTCTGCCGAACCGAATTATAAAAAAATAAAAATAAACTGTACGATTTCGACGAAGAAAATGTTTGCTAGTCGAGCGGAAAATGAAAGGGTATTTTAATAACTCGACGAATAACAGAAACGAACTTTTTCGTACATGCTTTTTCCGTATCTATATTTACTTTATATTTGATTGAGACTCATCTAATTGATTTTACCTTTGTGGTTTTTATTTTATACGCACATGAAATACGTTTATTATGTTTGTGGAATTGCAATAAAAGATTATATGTAGAAAAAAGTTTCGTTCGCAATGTAAACATAATATCATTGGAAATATTTTTTCTACTTGTTTTCCAAATATTAGGTTCTTCAAGTAATTGTTGATTGATCAACTGTATTGAAATATTTTGTAATTTCTCAGTAATGGTTGTTTTATATATATTCATGTTTATATTTTTCAATCACTTAAAATGATTATTACAAATTGTTTATTCATATGTCTAACACACGATATAAGAATGGTAAAGCGTTAAAAAAATAAAAAAAATCCTCATACATATTTATTATTTCAAAGAATGTAATAACTCGATAATAATTAATTTTCAGTCAAAGTATTTTTTTCTGTTCAATGAAATAAGATTTCAATTTCACCAATACAATAAGTAGAAAAAAATCTTTACTTAGCCACAGATTTTCACAGTTCATTGTAAAGTTACGGTAATTGGATTCAATTCCTTTCAAAAAAGATTTGAACCGCTTTATAATAGTGACGAGCAGACGACAATTGAATTAATTATATTTACTGCGGTAGACATAACACCATTTTAATACTTTATGAAGGTAAAAAGTATAAAAAAGATTCGAAACCTTTTTATAAAATGCCAATAATCTCTTTTTGTTCATTGAAAGTGAAATTAACGACAGAATATTTTTAATAGGAGACATAAAAGGTAATATTTTAATTTTATATGAAATTGTATTAATTACATGAAATTAATTTTTTATATTAACAAAAATATATCTGGTTATTATAAATTGTTTGATTTTATGAAATTTAATATTTTTATAATAAGAAAATGAACTTACTATTCAAAAATCAAAATTATTCATATAATAATTGAAATTATTTCAAATATTTTATAATTTCACTAATATACATTTATTATTTTAATATTTCATTGAATATTGTTATTAAATTAAATTTTATATTAAATATAGAAAAAAAATACACGAGTATATAGTTGTCAAATTAGGATATATAGAGAAGTTAATTGACTTTTTGAATAAATACCTTTCAAATAAACCCTTGCAATTATTTATTAATTTTTTTATTCTTTGATGTCTCTAGTGAAATGTTATATCACAGTATAGAAATTATTTATATCATGTATTCTCTTACGACGAGTTAAACAAGCTCTTTAAAAAGGTCATTATAAATATTTCTATATTATATATATATTTACTGTCTGATAAATAATAGATAAGTACGTTAGACAATTCTTAGAATAACTAAGAAAATAAAATGTAGAAATTGAGATTAAACTGAACTATAATACACTTGTAATGGTTTATTTGAAGAAATAACAGTAAAAGTTTTATTCATCTATGAATAATGTACATTTTTTAATAGAGTTTCTGAAAAAATAGTTTATACGTTGGAATTTTTCTTCAATAAAATATTTTAAATAAATATAAAGTTGATTGAAATATAAAAATATTTATAGTTTTGGAAATAAGTTTGATAATATAAATTGTTCTTTGTGGTAAAATGATGAATAATATGTGTATGAAAGAAATATACAGATATTTTTTTCAGTGAATATTGGTCAGAATTATATATTGGAAACAGTTTTCACTAATAACTTATTGAAGTAGTTATCATTTTTCATCATTTTATTTTAACTCTTTATGAGTGATTTATCTGGAAATTTAGATAACATAGATATGCTTATAATGAAAGAAAATTTGACAATTATGCTAGATAGGGATAAAACGTTGTTATAATTTTATTCTCATTATTTAAATTAATTTAAAAAAAGATATATAGTGTAACATTTTTTGGAAATGAATTTAATAATTAAGTAAATATTTTCTTTTCACAATTGTACAATTTTTAATCTAAAGTTAAATATTTGTGAAAGTAAATAGAGATTTAAAGAATATTGAAAGTCAAAATATATAAACGTTGAATTATAAATGTCAAATGATAAAAATTTGTTATAGTTTCATGAAAACTTGTAATTTTATATCAGTCATAAAACATTTTAAAAAGTCAAACAATAAAAAAATGTTATAGTTTTATGAAAATTTGTAATTTTATATTTAAAGTGAATTGTTTCTATTTATGTATACTTAACTTTAATTAAATTATATAACTTGATATCTTTGAATCAAATAATAATAAAAAATATATTTTTTATTACATTAAATTTTTTTATATTAAAATCTTTATACCATAAATAAAAAAATCGTATATATATATATATGTATTGTAGTCATAAAATTATAAAAGTAATTGGATTTGCAAGATATTTGTTTACCAAGAAAGTTAGATCATTAAAGTTAACATTAACTTGGCTATTTTTTGTATGTTTATTTCGAACAGAAATAATTTAAAAAGAAAAATCATATTTTATTTCTCTGTACACAAACCGACTTAATATATAATATCAACTTTAAAACAGATTATTTTTTCGGTTTGATGGTCATTCATTTAAAACAAAAAAAGGAATTCGTTCGAACACAAGTTCAATATACATTGTCCAAACAATTTTTCAACACATAGTGTATAAAAAAAGGTATTAAAAAGGTTCGACAAACTATCGAAAAGTGGCATAAGTTATCCTTCGTCACTGTCATTATTAAACATTGGAATAACTTGACGCGCAACGTGCGTGTAATTGGTGGAAATTGTTTGTCAATGATGTTGATATCTAGTCGTGTTGAAGATGAAACGTTTTGTCAATAAGTCTGCACGTAGTTAAATAACGATTTCGTTATTTTTATGGAAACGAAAACGCGGAGGAGGAAATAAATAATTTTTCATTAAATGTAATCATGCTGTTTTTATAAGACTTGAACGTATGTTATTTATATAATAGAATATAAAAATACGTTTACGTTCGTTTTATTTACAGAATATATCATTCTTTTTTGTTCGGTAATTATTTTTGAATTATTTTTAATTAAGATTAATGTTTGTTTATTATATGAATAACATACACAGTTTAATTGTTTACATTGTTTATAAATAAATCAAACATTTTTGTTCACACATAATACACGTTTAATTTCAATTCTTAATAAACTTATCTCAGAATTATTTTTTTAATAAACACTATTCGAATTGTTATATAATAAAAAATAAATGTTGAATAAAATTTATATTTGTTTTTGATAAAAAGTGAATGAAAATGATAAAAAGTGAAAACATAATTTTCTATATTGTCCTTTTATTTTATGTTAATTATCTTTTATTGCAAAATAAATTATATTTTACTCAGATTTGAATAAATTACCCCTTATCTACGTTATAAACTTTCAATAAATTTTCTGATATTCACTCGTATAAATATACATATACATATATATATATATATATATATATATATATATATATATATATATATATATATAAGGGAGTTGTCTATTCGTGATATTTGTTCATAGCCCACAGTCATTAAACTAGGAGCGGTGGTAAAAACAAGGAGTGGTTAAATGTGTGTTTTTTAGTTGTAGTCTATTTTAGTTGCAAATGAATTTAGTTTAGTTAGAATGAAAATGAATTTACATAATTAAGAGTTTCTGTGAAATATGAACATATTTGTTGTCTAATTTATGCTTTTATTAAACCGAGTATAAAAGTAGTTATGTAATAGTTGCAGTAAAAAATAAATTAGTGGAGATTTATTCGTTTCAGAATTGTGTTTTAGTGTACGTGATGATAAAATTATAAAATATAATTTAGTACGAAACATAAAAAAGGATTTCGTTTTCGTTGTTCAGTGTGCATTTTATTAAAACGAGTATAGATTTTTATAGTAGATATATTTAATTTTATTAGCATTTAGTAAAAAGAAACTCATTTGAAGTATATTGAGTTGTACTTGTAATCGTTATTAAAAAAAATATTTACTTCACTGCGAAACTTTTTCTTTTATTATTACGTGTTATCCTTTTCTATTGTTGTTTCTGAAAGACTGATAACTCACTTAAGTTTTTCGATAAGTAAGCATTTTAAGCACTCGAAAAATCTTAGATACTTTTGTGTATAGACTTCTTTCTTTTCGTACAGATAGAACATACATGGTACAACATTGAAACGATACTCCATTAACAAAGAAATATCGAAATTCTATCTAGTCATTCACGCAAACGACTTGTAGTGTTCCGCGAGTACCATTTTCTCAGTATATATATATATAATACAAATATATAGTTGGACCTAAAAAGATAGGTTTTATCGTAAGAGTATGTACTATTGTTACATATATATATATATATATATTCATATGTGTATGTAGTATCAGTAGTAGTAGTACAACTACTACTGTTACTACTACTAGTAACAACGGCAGTAGTGGCATACTTTTATTTTGTGCGGCATGCAAGAAGAAGACGAAGAAGAATCAACTGGCATAAAAGGGAGTTCGTTCGGATGAGGGCAAACACACTCTATCTTGCAGACAAAAATCGTAAAAACAAAGAACCGCTCCGATGATTACTCGCAAAGTATCACGGTACAGACGATGTATACAATGGACCCATTTCGCCAGTGGCGGTACTATTTTTTTAGTGCCTATTCTGTTCAAGTCTTCTATTCATCTTTTCCATTCTCGTTGAGTGATTTGACGATGTTTGCTGTCAAAAACATGTTAAATTTTATTATCGACGTCATCTTTAGACTTATTTTTGAATTTATAAAATAGTGAAAAGCATAATGTTGATCGAATATAGGATGAGTCAGCGGTTGTAAAATCGATGTAAATTTTTAAATAAAGTTCAACTAACATTGCTATAAATATGAATTGCGTTTCAGTTCGTTTAAACCACATACACACACACACACACACACATATATATATATAAATACATAACTTACTAAATTGTATTGTATTATTGATAGGTATATGAAATATGTTTTTTTTTTATTTTTTCTAGTTCCAATGTTGGAATTGTTGTTACTACAAGTGTCCTTTTTTCGTTTTTTATACAGAATAGTCAATATTTTTGTTAAATATTTCATAGATTGATACTTAATTAAAATTCTATAGCAAAAATGTAAATTCAAAACAGAAACACTTAAAAAATATAAATTTAATACCTAAATTCAATTGTGTTATTGTAATTGCTTAAATGTATATATTTTTTATTATATAAAATTATATCTGGTTGGAGTTAAACTCACAGTCATGTATATTAAAATCTATTTAATTGCAAAATAAAAATGAATCACTAATATATTTTTCATTTTAAAATATTATTTACATGAAATATATTTCATATAAAACATGTAATATCTATCGAATTTTATACAGATACATAAATGATATTTCTCAAAAATGAGCTTTTATGTATATAAAATATGATGATAATTTATATTATCAAAAACCATAATTTATACAAAACGAGCTTTTTCGATTCGGTATTAAACTGACTAGAATTGATAACTGTTCCTTGAAATTAAATTGCTGCCATTTATTTCTACATAAATTCCAATACAGCAATATCTCAATATCTGATATATTTATCTCAATGTTTACCATTAAGTATACATTAACTTACATCAAGTAAACAACATATTTAAGATGATAACAGAGAGAACATTTAGGTATTCATAAAAATCGGCTTCAATATTGGAAATGTTCATTCAATATTTTCTCATAAAAGCAATATAATATTCTAAATCACCGATATGTCCTATCCATTGTACTTTATTAATCACGAGATATTATTATTTGGTTCCATTATATAGACTTTATACACACACACACACACATATATATATACATATACACATCCTTCATATTTACTTTATACACTAGTTTTGAAATTACTTGACTAATTACTTTTTTATAATAAAAGTTTTTTGAAAAGAAAATAATTTTTAAAATGTTGAAATGGAGAAAAGAAAAATGGTAGAGTTTTTAAAACAGAAAGATTTATGTACATTATACCAGTATGAAATCTTTGTAACTCCAGGTGAATAAAAACGAAGTGCAAGCAAGAATTTCTAGAATACATTAAGAGACAATCCTTTCTAATAATAAAATCAATTAGAATATACATAATTAATTTGTAGTAATAAAAAAATCGAAATATAATTATATTTTATTTAAATTAAAAAAATATATAGATGGATTTTAGATTCTAATTACAAATTAAACAATTTTTCACATAAACGAGTGACGTTAATATAAACTGAATTCTGTACTACCACTGTTCACTAAACAGTGATTCAAAACAATGACGTGTGCAGTGATGCTTGAAACGTTCACAAAGAAATCTCTGTTCAAAAGACATGTGGTATCATCAACCGAAGAGAAGAGTTTTGTTCATTGTGTTACTCTATCATTCCGTTTTTGAATTTGTAATCCATTTACGTATAACTAATTTAGTTCTTCTAGTGGTTAGTAACAGCGATGTAATTTTTTAATAATCAACTTTTTTTGATTCAAATGTACATTAGTTTTGAAATTAATTAGATTCATTTATATTGTACAGTTACGACTTCCACGTTTTTTATTTACAAGATTATTTATATTCGTTTTATTCAAATTAGAAACTTTATGCAACAGTTGAGTGTTATAAGAAAGTAGTTTTCTAGGAAAAAATTAAATTTGACAATTATTTATTTATAAAAAAAATATATTATAAAAGTCAGTGCCTTCAGAAGGCAGTGTTAGAATTTTAAGGGGTTATACGCAGTTAGAAATTTCAAAAAATCGTTTTTTTTTGCATTTTCGGAATGCACATATATTTGAGTATATTCTCTGAAAATTTGAAGTAAATCCGATAAATATTTTCGGACATACACCTGAATTTGTAATTTTTTTTTAACTATGTGTAAACTACTTCCGAAACTTCAAACGCGTTTATCTCAAAACGGTGTTTTCATAGTCGGTGATCTCGATATCTCAGAAATGGCTGAACCGATCGGTCTCAAATTTTCACACAATCTTCTCAAATATATTCCTCAGGTATTGAACGAAGGAATAAGGTTTACAAAAATTATTACTATTTTTTTTAAACAATTTGGAGCGAAAATTTTAGTAAAAAACGAAAAATTTTTTTCAAGTAGACGCCATTTTGTCAAAAATGAAAATTTTTATTATTCCTTCGTTCAATACCTGTATTAATCTATTCTTTAAAAGAATTGACCATATTTTTTGATTTCAAATAATCTAAACCGCCGATATGGAGATCACCGCCAAGCGCCTTTTTTTGGAGGTCGTTCGGGACATCGTCTGCAGGAGCGGTGCACTTCAATATTTTTTTATGATCGACATGTTATTTTATTCTTGAAAGTAGGATCTATTCAAATAACCATAATTTGTAATTGCAAAATAAATAATGTTTCTAAAAAAAATTCCTAAAAAAACGTCGTTTTTGCGCCTCACAAGTGCGTATAACCCCTTAAGACGGTGTTATGAGTATTGAAATATATTTTAGCATATCAATTGTTGAATTTAATATAATTGAAAATCATTTTTATTTTTGCTATCGTATTGAAAATATTAAAAAAAAATACTCATCGAGGGATAATCTGTAAAACTAATCTCGATCGTAATATGTATGAAAACTGTCGGATGAGAACTTTACGATATAATAGCAATTGTTGGAAATAGTATTAAATTCGTTTATTTGCATTGTATAACAGTAGCCAGTCGAAAGTTTTAAATTTAATTTGCTATTTAAGCGAGTCTCCGTTCTGTCTACTATGGATGCAGCACGATAGTCTATATGCATGAATAAACTTCAGCAGTTCGATAAAGACATTGCGAACTAAGTTTCCAGTTCGATACGTATAGACCAGTCAGTCAACCACTGATATTGCAAAGATCTAATTATCAAGTCGAGTCTGAAACGTTCGATTCTGCAATTAAGTCGATGTATTCCGTTCGGATTTCTTACATACATTTAAAAAGTGTTTAATTTCTTCGAATCATTAACATCATCAATTATGCATGTCGACTCTAAAGATATTTATATTGTATTTAAATAATCGGTTTACGAGCTTAAAGATTATTTATTGCTTTTTTGGCGCATCTTTATTTGAAATTGAAAGTAGGATATTTACATTTTCATTACGAAAGATGGAAGTAAAAGGAGGTAATATTCGACGTTGTAACTTTTGATGTTATATTTTTAAATAGAGAGCTATCTGGATTTTTCAACCATCTTTAAAGTTTATATGTATATATAATGTGTATGTGCCATCTATTTCAGTAATAATTATTTATTATGTTTTATAATTTAACACCGTGACTCCACTGAATTAACAATAACGAAGTTAACGTTTGCGGATGTCTCGTTTAATCGTAAATTCATAATGTCATTTCTCATATTATTTTTATAACATTTTTATGAAAATTTTATTGGTTAATTTTATGTCTTTATACTTTTAAGCTCGTCATAAACTCCAGTTGTGTTATTTTAATTTTTACGATTCAAAATATTAGTAGCACGTTTTAAAAACTTTCTTGTTAATGAAAAGAATGTCATAATTATTTCATATTTTATAAGACTGTATTTTTTATACACAGTTAAGAGTTACGAGAAACTTTTGTTCATAAAATGTTTTCGCATGATTAATATTAAATTTATTTTTAGTTTATTAAAAAGGTTCTGTTTATATATATAAAAGTTCTATTTCACTGATATTTTTAGATATTTAAAATATAAATATTTTCATCAAAAATTATATTATTTGGAAAAATTGAAACTAATTCTTTTTCAAGCTTTTTTTAATTTGGATATTTTTTCTTATATCTGTAATAAAATTTATTTACTTATTTGTCTGTTTATCTATCGATACAATACCATCAGCGATATTGAAATAATAAAAAAACTACCTTAATAAAGAAAATCAACTAATGAAAAAATGTTTCAAAAATCGATTGGAAAGATATCACGACATCAAGCAATGTATTTTTACGTAGATGGTTTCAGGGATTGGTAAAAAGATAACAGTAATATATTACATACACAAAGAAAATAAATGATATCTGCAAGATGTTCTTTATGAATAGACTTCTATAATTAAATTTAGGACAAGTATTATTCTATTTAATTAAAGAATCCCTATTTTTATAATCATGTCACATATATGTATGTATAATTGTTAGTAAAGCTCATCAGTTGACATTTTGTGTAGAGACAATTAGAACATAAAAGAACACTTTACACCACTCTAGTGACGACTTTATTGTTGGAGTACTGTGTAATGTGTGTGATCTTAATAGTATTTGTAAAATTCGGGACATTAAACAAGTACAGAGGAAAGCTGCTCACTTCGTACTAAATTGATATTATGAGCTTGATAGCCCGAGTGAAATTTCAAAGTAACTAGGTTGGATATTTTAGTAAAATAAAGATCACTTGCAGAGTTACTTCGTTTATTTACATTGTTTAATGGATATAAAACATAGAAGACATTTTAATAAAGAATAGTTTTACTATTCTACATAGATGAAATGATTGTAAAATTAGGATTGAAAATGACTGAACAAATGATTAATATTGTTGAAGAGTACCAATTGATAGACAGGAGAGTTCATTAACGATTGAGGGAAACGTGATACGAATTATAATTATGTTGAACGAGTAATTAAAAAAAAAAAACAGAATTTGATAATTTTATAGACAGGTTATAATATTTCCACATTTCCAGTTATTTAAATTTAATTGAATGAGAAATTGGCCAATGATATATTTTATTTGGAAATAATACCATTTTAATCATTTTAATATGAAAATAAGTATAATTTGCTTTTGATCTGTTTATCTTTTATTCTAATTTCCACGTGCATATAAACACAAATACAATTGTACACAAATGTATACTGGGACGTGAGCACACATTCATGTATGCATTGTAATTTATCTAGGTAAGATCTTCATGGTTGACCATTACGGACAATTGTACAATACATAACGTGGGTGGACGGTTTGTTGATGGGGATTTGTTCACGACACGTGTGACGAAAAGACATGCATAGCAAAGGGGATAGAGAGACTCGATAACTTGATACGCCTCATAAAACAACGTCAAGGGAACGTTGTTTTATCCGCCATTAGACTCTCGCAGGAATAATACACGCAGCGTGTGAAGATCGCCTCGAAAATTGTGTCTTGCTAGGGTCAGGGTTAACCAATTGCTCGAGGATTGTGGATACGTTCCGTGAAGAAACAGGATTATGTCGTAAAATCTCGAATGAATTTAATATGTAGAGTGACATGGTTAACATTTAAAGCGATCCTTTTAAACGAGAGTTGCATTATTTATTTTTTTTAGAATTAAATCTTGATTTAATTCTTTGTAATAGAATTTTTAAAATGATGGTCTTATTTTGGATATTATTTATATATTGAAGAAATCGTTAAACATATTTATTTTAGTCAGGAAATAAGTAAAGAAGAATTATTTATTAGAGAAATGTAATATAATGTATATAGGTGAAATAGTTCAATACTTAAATTGAAAATGTGAGTTTTCTCAAAGAAAAAAATATTTGGTTAATATGTATAAAAAGATTTATGATTTTTAATTACATAGTAATTTAAAAAATTACACAATTTAGAAAAAAACTTATGTTTGAAATAACAAGAAAAAAATACAATGAGTATGAACACAAATAGGAATAACAAAAGTAATTAAAGAATAAAGAATATTAAATAAAAATAGATAGAATATACGTTATATGGAGAAAACAATTTCTGGAAAACAATAACTTTTAACTAAGAAATATGAAGATAGAAAAAAAGGAAATAATAAATTGTTTAGATTAGAAGGATAAAATAAAAATTAGTTATAATTTGAAAATTTAAAAGTAATATAATATATATATATATATATATATATATATATATATATAAAATATAATATAATAGAGAAAGAGAATATACAAAATGACTGAACAAAAAAACATTTTGATTTTATAACGAGAAATATTCACAATTACTGAAAACAAACAAATAGTTAATGAAAAACAAACAGCACAAAATTAATTTATATTTCGTTAAAGTAACAGATTTTAATTTAAAGTTCGTAAACTATTATTTTTCATTACATCACTTAATTTAGTTTCATATAAGCATATCATTTTATTATTTTAATATTCTCTCATAACGAAAAAAAGTACATTCAAGTATCTTATGATACATCGTTTTATATTACTCGATAAGTGTTTTCCATTATAGTTAGGTAAACAATCTATTTATCAAATATACTAGAATAAATTATAGTGGAATGTTGTGTGATTTAAATAAAAGGTGTTAGTGATAAATTGACATTGTAAAAATAATCTCATGCAGTTTTTAGTGGAAATAATTATAATAATTAATGAATAGAGTATTGAAATATCGCTTGCTGAGAACCAGAATGTTATAACAGCTGTTAATTGATTTTTAAGGAAAAATAAAAGGTAAAGTTAAAAAATAATGCTTTTAAATATAAATTGAAAAGCTTTAACAAAGTTAAGTAGAAGAATCATTTAAAATACAATTATGTTAAAAAGAAAATTATGTTCAAAAGATTGAAGAAATTTTATATAAGCAAAGAAAAATAATAATTACTTTATTAAAAATTAAAACGTACTGATAATTTAATTACTAAAATTAAAACGAACAATTTTATGCTATTTTTTTATACTTTTGATGACATTTTAAAAATGAAAATAATTACTAATGTTTGGTTCTAATAGATGTATAATTTATTATTGAAAATATCAGTTCTATATATAAACTATTTTTTAATTGAAAATAATTAATTCAACATCGTAGTTTAGATATTCAATTTTTAATAAAATGTGTTTAAATGTAGTTAGGAAACATTTTTAATTATTTTACAATGAATAATTTATAAAATAACATTATGTTATGTAAAAGTTTTTCGTGCTATTTTAAATATTATAAATAGTTATTGACCTTTAAAATATACATAATTTAATTCAAAATTCAGTTGTTATATTTGAAGAGGAATGAATTTAAAAAAGAATAATTTATTCATACTGGCATATGAATGAATAAATATTTGTAATCATATTATATAAGTACATATGTACGAATTTTTTTAATATCACTTTTAACATTCAAACCCCAATTTTGCATATCATATTTTAATTTTTATAAATTTAGTAACAATTATATATACATATATATATATATATATATATATATATATATATATATATATATATATGTGTGTGTGTGTGTGTGTGTGTGTGTGTGTGTGTGTATTATTGTTTGAAAACAAAATTGTATAAAAGTCTATAACAGTTTCACAAAACATAAACGAGATTAAACTTTATTCAATTTAAATCGTTGAAAATAAATGCAGTGAAAAGTTTTATTGAAGTGAAATATAAATTAGAGCTGGTTTAATTATTTATTTTATTATTTACTTTTAGATGTGATTTTTTTTAATTCAGTACATGATTTATTTTTCTAAAAATTATTTTAATTCAGACATGACTAGAGAAAATAATCTGTCTTTTTTAATTTTGAACATATATATTATGTTATGGAATTTTTATAACATATTAAAGATTTGTTTAGATTTTTGAGAATGATAGTTGCTATTATTTTGATCAAAAAAATAATTTCAATTTTTGAGTACGGTGAAAATACATTATTTAATATTTTAATTTTTAAACATTTTTCCATTGAAATTTTTAATTTTTTAACTCATAAAAATTATCCTATCTACATGAATATGTTTAATTGCTTATGAAAAAATAATTACTGTTTAATAGATTTTTCATTAAAAAAAAACATATAGTTTAAAAATATTTAAATAAATGAAAACGAATTGAATGTTTGATAAACATAGAAAAATAAATAAATAAAAGGAATAAGATTACAAACGGTTAAGGCTTTCCAACCCTGTTCTCAAATATATTCTACTATGCGACCTTGTTGTACATGGCGTATAATGAATTTAGGGATACATTTGGCCCGGTCTGATTCGACCCAAATGACTAGTGAATTGTGTATGTTTAATTCACGCCGTCCATTGCTTTAAAACCGACCAAGTTTTATGGCGTTCTGTTTCGTCGGTCGGACGAGAACATCGATATTTGTGTGTAGGAGGGGAGCTTCAATTTCACGAAAGAGATTGATTTCTTTACACTCTGATGTATGTCTTTACATTTTGATCTATTTGTATGTGATTTTTTCATAGGGCCGAACTGAAAATAAATAGTAAAAGAATTCGGCACGGTTTCGATTAAGTGGATTGATTTGTTGTGGCGATTTTTTCAAATGGAATTTACATTTTCGAAATTAATTCAATTATAATAATTAATCTTCATATAAAGTGTTATTATTTTTAGAGGATGACAGGCGCTATGATAAATGGTATAATTTAATTTTTCTCTGGTTAAACGCAGGTGTATACTTTGTATTTGTTCATAATGAGTTAAATCCTGTTTGAAATTTATTTCCATCGAATATATTTTCTTAGTAAACAATTATCGTCTGTAACTAAAATATAAACTTTTCGAATCATTTACATTTTTCTTGGAAATCATCGCTTGACTTAAAAATGTAATATAAAATTTAAATAAAAATATGTCAAGATTGAATTTATTTGATAAAAGAGTATCTTATTTTAAAAAAGAAATTCACTTTAAAATATATTACAGATTTACAAGAAAAATGAAAAAGAGCTTTCAAGAGCTTTTAATATATTTTACAGGAATTATTTTTAATATTATTTAAAAATATTTAAATTTATTTCAGAATGATTGAAAATATATAATTTTATGTTTTAATTGTATGAAAATTGTACATAAATATAGACAGATTTTGTAATTAGTGCGATTAAATAAATTTATTGATTAATACGAGTGAACTTTGAAAATTTCACAAATTATTAATAAAAGAAAAAATAGTTATTAGAATCAGTCATATAGTGTTGTAAATTTGAGAAGTTAAACTGTTATTCGAATATAATATCGATTGAATAACGTTTTTAATAAAGAAAATATTCTATCGAATAAATTCGTTTAAAGCACTGATTATTTTTATAATCAAAACTTTCAACTTTGATTGTTATTAGTCCATACGTTCACACAAACGTAAACTTTGTCAATTTGCATACATTCATCTATGTTATGCGCGTCTAAATCCGTCGAGCAAACAGTTTTTATTCAAGTAGCCGAGTAATTCTTTACAGAAAACTTCTACTTCTACTCAGACTTATGAATTGATCAAATATTCAAAATCTTAAAAGTTTTTTTCCTCGCAAAGAATGTGTAGATAAAATTGCTTTGGTATTAGGGGGCAAAAAAGTTTAAATTAACTTTGAGACAGAGTTAAAGAAGTCGGTTAGAGCTGGACGCGTTTTGTAAAGTGGATTTTTAAAACTACTTTTTTTCAAACAACTCAATTAGTAAACAAGCGATTGTATTCTTTTTAACTGTCACAAATGATTGTTTTATCAAACCTTTATATTTATATATACATATAATATAATCGGTTTGTCTTATGCTATTGATCAATTTTTTTATATATATTTGGATAGAACAATGACTTATTTAAATTTGATGTCATTTTAGTATCACATTATATTTTCAAATATATTGTTTTGCTCCTGTCTCTAGAGTAAAGTTCGTTTAAACATTTATGGAAAATATTCTACGAAATATTTCGTGAAGATGAAATCATGTTTCTAATATAAAATATAATGCAAAGCTAGTCTCATATATGTATGTAAATGTTTTTGTGTATTGGGTGAATAGTTTTTCGCAATGAAAACAATATTCAAAAACGTGAGGTCGGTTTGATATGGATTCGCGTGCTGTGCATTGTGGATTATGGAAGGACGTGGGCGTCGGTGTTTATACCCTATACACTTAATCTGAAGCGTGTACCGAACGTAACTTACCCTGATATTGTAGATACCCACAGGTGCATGTAGCAAGTTGATCATATATATTTACATAGTCTTTATTATGACAAAATATGTTATGCATGGGGCGCTATTGTGTTCGTAATTAGATTTCGAAATACGAATCACGAGCAAGTAGTGGATTATGCTCATATTTTATGTGTCGTGGCGTACAATGAAGATTTTCAACTAACTTTTTAAACGATTTTTTTATTTGATCTTGTTATATTGCTACATGAATATATTCCACTGAGATAAATTGTAGCTATAAATAAAATTATCTCTACGAAACTAAATCAACTCGAATATAGTTTTGAAGATGAATTCTAATCTCACGCGCACTGAAACATAATTCAGTAGAATTTATTTATCGAGACTTTGAATAACAGGAGAATATTTTAAAATTTAGACATATGTTTCTTTTTTCAAAAAATGTACAACAATATTAAACTTAAATGTGCTCGAAGGAAAAGCTGTTTTCAGTTATTATAAATGAATATTTAATTTTAGAAAAGATTTTAAAATCTATGTCATATATATAGACATTCTGGTTTAATTTTTTTAATCCTAATTGTAGATATATTGTATATATATTTATTATTAGTTTTATTTACTAATAGTTATAATGAAATATTTAAAATTAGATTCTTTTTCAGTTTCAATAAAAATGTAAGATAATTTGAAATTACTTTAAGTGTTTATCAATGAGTTTCTTTCCAGATATTTTTATATATCTGGGTTCCTAATCAATGATTTCTCTTATTCATCGATGATATCAGAATCAGAATCAGAAAAAAATATTTTGTCTAATAATTACATGAAGTTTACATGATATTTTCGGGGTTAGTTAGGCTGCCTATCTTATGATAATGTGCCTATGGTTGAGTATTATTTTCGATATGTGTTAGTAAGATTTTGTAACAATACAGGAAAAATTTCAAAAAACCTGTTTTAATGTGATTTTTTTAACTATTTTAACTTATGCTAACTTAACTATCTTAATTAATTATACTGACTTAGTTGTAAATAGCTTATTTGCTGACTTAATCTATTTAAAAACATTGTTTACAGCGGCTCTAGACGCTAAGAATTTTGTCACTGAGGGGTTGTTGAAGACTTTGAACTGTTGTTCTGTATTGTGATTGCTTAACGGGTTACAGTTGTATAATATGATATTGTCTTCTTGTTATATTTATATTTCATGGATCATCAATCAATTAAAATTCATTTTTATTAACAAAAAGATAGTAATTAAAAAATAATAATTATTGTTTTCAATAAATTAATAGATACAAAAATGTTAAAAAGTACTTATGAATTAATTTAAAAGAAGTTATAACAAACTTTTAACATTTAACGAATACTTTGTTTCTTCCTCCCTTTATATACATACCTATATATATATATATATATATATATATATATATATATATATATATATATATATATATATATATGTAATTTTCATAGTAATGAATAATTTTTAAACATGAACGTTTCTCAAATGTATTTTGAAATGCTGTTCAAATCTTTGAAAATAGTACTTAAAAAAGTTGTAATTGCACTTGATAATTTTTTAATGGGCATGAGTAATAAGTTTTCAATTCGATACTTAAAATAAACAAAGTATATATACATATATATATATATATATATATATATATATATATATATATATATGTATAAAACAATCTTCTACCTACATTCGAGAGTTTTTATAAAACTTTTTTATTATCTTTTAAACAAGTATCGTTCAGATAAGGTAATTCGAATTGTTCGTCGTACGTTACTACAGCTGATTAAAAATACTCCAAGATTAAAAATACTTGGAGAGCTTGCAGCAAAAATTAATTAACGTCAGATAAAGCGAACATCAATCACTTAAACGGAATATTTTACAGAGAGACTATACTTTACAAATAATGTCATCTTCTCGTTAATATTGAGAGAATAACTTTGTTGTACCACCACGTACGACACATTCCACCAGTCTTGTTCTGCTTCCACTTTCAGGCAAAGATCCAAAGTTTGTCGTGAAAGTTTGTTCGAAAGTTTCGACGACGACTTGTTTATATTGTTCCAGAGGCAAACAAAACGTCTATTCGCCTATCACACGGTATACTACGAAATTTATTATATGCATTTAGAATTCAATAACAACGGTGAACAGAGACAATGGAAATGATAACGTACAAACGAAGGTAAATAACGGCGGTCCGGTTCTTTTAATATCGATTAAAATCAAAATAAATACTCGTCGTTTGTATACGAAGCTTTTTTCGAAATACGTTGAGTAAATAAAAAGAATCGTTTTCGACGTTGTCTCAAGCAACAAGTTTTAAATTAATTTTTATTTCAAATTATAATTGAAAACAAATCAATAAATATTATTGTAATTGATTTATTTATTTAAAAGAATTTTAATATTGAATGAAGATCGTTTAAAAAACAAACGTTGAAATAAATTATTATTTTTATTAGATTTTAGAGAAAATAAACGAGTTGTTATATTAATTATTATTCAATATATTTTTAATTTATATTCTATATATATTTCTACTGTTTGCTTTTAAAATTTAGTAATTAATTTTTCAAAAATTATCAATTAGAAAAATAAATGTTTAAAGACCAGGTATGAAAAATATTTATTTTTGTGAATGGTAACATTTTGATTTTTTAATTTTTCTTTTTTATGAAACTTATTAAATAGTATTTATTAAAAATAATAATTGGAAGTTTTTTCACGTCATACTTTTTTATACTAGGAATATATATATATATATATATATATATATATATATATATATATATATATATATATTTGTGTGTGTGAGCACGTATGTCCACAAATGAACAACACAATAGAAATGAGAACAATAACGCTAAATTTATATTAACTCGCAGAGGTGTTTCTGAAGTTTGTTTGTTTCGTCACGTATCAACAAAACTAAGTTCAAACAGTGTTCCTGGCAAGGTGTAAACTTCATATTTCGCTCGTAATTATCTCAGCAGAGGAAATGAGTTGTGATTTATTTTTTATGTGTGTTTATTTTTCACGTTATAAGAGTTACTTTTCGTGTTGTTTCTTTAATTCAAAACGAGTCGAGTAAATTAGTATTACACAGAAAGGTACAAGATATAAGATTGTCTTCGGGCGACAAAGGCTACACGTAATAAAATTTGTTTTTATGACACCTTCTTGCAAGGTTCATACAGAAATGTTAAGGAGGAAAAACGTAATAGTAACTAACAAGGTTTTTTTTATTACTTTTTATGAACGCACCTTTTAATTGTGTTATTTATTAAATGGTGCTCTGTGCAATGGAAAACAAATTTAATCAAGTTAATGTAAATGGTATTAGACTTTCGACGATTTTCATGTCTTAAATTTTAATACTTTTTCTTTCTGCTTAATTGTAGTTTTAATTACTGTCTGTTGGAATATTTTTTTAAAATACTAACTGAAATTGATAACGTTATATATACGAGGTCAGACAATTAAGTAATGTGACAAAATTCAAAAATCGAGTATATTTAAAAATTAAGGTACATCGCTGCGATCCCCTTCAAAGTAGTCCCCTCCCGCATCTATACACTTATTCCAGCGAGTTTTCCAGTTTTCGTAACAATTCTGGAACACTTCTTGTGGGACCTCTCCGAGTACCCTCGTCACAGATTCTTGGATATCTTCAACGGAGTCAAAATGTCGACCTTTGACGAATTTTTTCATATGGGGGAATAGGAAAAAGTCGCAGGGTGACATGTCCGGTGAATAGGGCGGTTGTGGTAACGTTGCGATGCCTTTAGACGCCAAAAACTGAGAGACACTGAACGCACTGTGACAGGGAGCATTGTCGTGATGCAGAACCCAAGTCTTCGCGATCTCTGGACGCACTCTGAGCACCCTTTTTCGTAATTTTTCGAGCACATTGCGGTAGAATACTTGATTTACGGTTTGTCCAGGTGGTACGAACTCTTTGTGAACCACCCCTTTGCTGTCGAAGAAGCAAATCAACATGGTTTTCACTTTGGACTTGCTCATTCTCGCCTTCTTTGGCCTTGGTGCTCCAGGGGATAGCCACTGTTGGCTTTGTCGTTTAGTTTCGGGGTCATATTGAAAGAACCAACTTTCATCACCAGTAATAACTCGATCGAGAAGAGTAGGATCACTTTCAACCTGCTCGAGACAATCTTGAGCGATGTTCATTCGTGACATGCACTACTCGCGCGTTATTACAAAACACTAAACAGCTGGCGAAGAAATGATCGTACGAGGGTGGTCAAGGTCTCAATCGAGAGAGTAGGGATCTGCTATTACGGTGGCGGAGTTACAGGTTCGCAGTGTTACCACAGGCCGAGAAAAAAATCGGTCGCATTACTTAATTGTCTGACCTCGTATATATATATATATATATATATATATATATAGAGAGAGAGAGAGAGAGAGAGAGGGAGCGAGAATATTTATTTATTGTTACAGATTTGAAATTTTATAACCAAAAATTTTTGAAAATGATGAGAGTACCGAAATTATTTGAAAAAAAAATAAGAACAGAAATAATATGCATAAAAAAGATTATAGTGTGAATTATTATTTTTTATAAAGTATTTAATAATAAAGAAATAGTACTTACACAATTTGAAGAAAAATTGATCTGAAATAAAATGTTTGAATTAGTTTGGATAATCAAGATTTATAGTTTTATATATATATATATATATATATATATATATATATATATATATATATATATATATATATATTACATAATGGCGATTTTCTCGTCTTATGAACCTGGTCCGTACTAAAGCTTTGTCCAAAAGTGGTTTCTGCGACATTATGTGTTCGTGAATATTTTACTTTCTGAATAAAGATATAAATCGAAATCTTTTGTATGAATGAATTTCTAAATAGCGCTATAAATCTTTTAGCGGATTACTTCGCATAAAATGCCGCATTGTCAGGGCACGTTGTACAATATTTATGGGTCAATATAGTCGAGTCCCTTTTACGGTATGATGATGATAGAGTGGAAAGATATTTCTTTTCACTATTTTTATACATCTATGCATTTATGTACATACACACATATAATAACGTATCAAAAAAACGATATATTACCAGAATGAAATGTTATTTTAAGGACTCGCGTCGCAGGAATCTGATTTTCCACTTATTCGAAACGATCTGAATCGATTGATGTCAGATGTCATTTAATGTGTTCATGTAACATGTATACACTGTATGTTTTTTGAAATATATATATATACATTTAAAAATATGATATTATTAGAAATAATAATAGTCTAAATTTCTGAGAATGTTATTTATAGAATTGTACTTAATAATTTCTTGATATTCGAGTTATTTGTACTCAATTAGTTTGTTTTGAACGAAAACATTTTAAGATAAAAGCTTGTTAATATTCCAACAAAATATGTTGAAATAAGTTTCAATGTTTGTTTGTGCAAGCAGTTGAGAATATTTAAAGAGTTTCAGAGATATTTATTCTTATCACGTTTCAATATATCGAGAAATTAAAACGAAATTATTACATTTAAAAATAATTACTTAGTTTGCTGCAGTCAACGATTATGTACCGATTTTTTTATTATATTTATCGAAGAAGAAAAATTAGAAGTTTCGAACGTGATGTGATTTTCTAAAAGATTTCTTGTTATATATATATATATATATATATATATATATAAAGATGAGAGATCGTGTATTGTTAATTTCTGTCTATTTTTCGGGTTAACGAACGTTCTCGAGTAATAAAAAAATAACGTCAGAAGTAAAAAATATGTGCGCAACGTATTATTCAATTTCAAGATTGAAGTACGGACCGAATGAGAAAAAAAACGTACCAGAAAACACATACATGCAGGAAATCTATTTCCACGACTGGTACATCAACGTGAAAGTAATTTATTACATAAGCCAGAGAGATCGGTTCGACGTAGGTCGCTGGGCTGACGGTGATTCGCGATGAAAGATAAGCGTCTCAGCGGCTTCGTGCCAACGCGTCACTTTTCGGCTAATTGTTTCGACGCCGCCATTTATCGAAAACCAATTAACTCGCAGCGCGTGCTAATTCGTCCGTGCGCAGCAAAAATGAACAAACCAACGTGCTATTCTCTTGTTGTTATCTACATCAATTACGCCATTACGTGATATTTGGAACGGCCTGTTTGCTCCTGCATCTCATATATGAACACAATATATATATATATATATATATATATATATATATATATATATATATATATATATATATATATAATACATACGAATGTAATAAAAAAAGATTCAACATGTATTGATTCTTTTTTTAAACACAAACTCATTTCCACCAACTACGATAAAACTATGCAATTAGTAAAACTAAAGCTATTACGAATGGAAATTAAAAGTTCATTAAGTAAAATTAGTCACTTGGAATTCAGGGTTTATTCTTTGTACTTGGAATGAATGAACATTTATTCGTACTTTAAAGAATTTGTATGCGTTTTGTTTGAAAGCCATTGGAATTCAATAAAATATATAGTATAACGATTAAACACATAGGGTAAGGCATTGAAAATAATTCTTGTATCAAACCGAATTATCCGTTTTTAAAAATTAATCAAGTTTAAATAATTGTAATCTTTTTATAGATAATAAAAAATTATAGTTTTAAAATGAATATTGTATTGATTATTTATTATTACAAATCAATAGATTTATATTTAAAAATGTATGAATTGATTAATCATATATCATATACATTAATAAATTAGGTTAGAGGTGTTTTGTATTGAAAAAAGTAGTTTATTTTTTTCTTTAAACTAATTGGGTGTAAATCTGATCGAAACCAGAATTGTAATTCAAGCAGAGTCATTTTACCAGAAAAGATTAACGGTTTACAGTAGATTTAAAAAAGGTATCGTCGGTCTACAGAAAAGGTACTATAGTGATAAACTACTGTATCCATCAATCAGTCACAGGAACTTCCGAAAGTTCGAACTGTTGAGAAACCGAATAATTTGACAAGTGGATTTGATGTGGGAAAGTGCCTTCATCAATATTTTATACAATATCTTGAAATAGACTGTTAGATTTTATATATTATTTATGTTAATTTTATCGGACAATTCTATTTATTGATTAATTTGAAAACTAATCATTTTTAATAATCTGAAATTATAATAGAAATTATTGAGTAACTTTTCTCTAAATATTCACTTTTTTAAAAAATCAGTTACAATTGAAACGTCTTATAATAATTTAAATTTAAACATATTTATTTAAATATTAATTATAGTAAAAAATTATTTAATATTGCCTTCATATAGAATATTTTTTCATAATTAGGCTTTTATAATTGTTTTAAAATTGTGTAGAACAACATAGATTTCAATAAAAACTAATGAATACATGTGAAATTTCTAAAATTGATATTTTAGAAAATTGATTTTGATAGGATGAATAAAATTAAAAATTAAATGTTAAGTGAATAACAGTTTGAGTCTTATGCTGAAGTATCTCATATTTCACCGTCTTCTATTTTTTTATTATTCAACATATTCTTGAATACTTAAAGATTTAATCTATCAACCATACAAGTTTGGAAACGATTTTTGCAGACTTTAACTAGATAATATTTTCAAAAGTTTAAGAGAGCACTTTTCACAATATGCAAGGGAAAATCATTGTAATGATTTTAGTTCGACTCTGTTATTAAATTAATAACTTACATGAATGGTTTTAATTAACTATAAATTATTTGATTATTATTGGTACTAGTAATCATGTCATTTATATTCAGTTAAATATTCAATGGATATTAATATTGCTATTGTAGTGTAAAGTTTTGTATTTATTTATTTTTAATATTATTATAAAATATATATATTATTGTTAATTTCTGTTTAAAATAATTTAAATATTCATTTTCATATAAATGAACTATCATTTCAACATCATAAAAAGGTGTTCAATAATTATTGTCTTTTTCTTTCTTTACAAGTTGATATGTATTTTGATGAAAATTCTATTATAATATTATTTTCTGTGGAGCAATTTTTAAATATACTGTTAATGTAAATGATTAAAATCAATATATAATGTTTAAATTAATTTAATTATTACTACTTTATATATATATATATATATATATATATATATATATATATATATAAATCATCAATTAAATATAAATACTCGTACGTAAGCTTAAACTCAAGAATACACATTTTGGAATGATTTATTATTCTCAGATATTTACATTATAGTTTTTTATAATATATCGATGGCAGCATAATAGGAGGGCGTATGAACAATATTTTGGAAATATTGTTTTATTAGACATGTATGTTTTTACAGCTGATTTACACATTATATTGAAAAGGTTTGTAATTTTGTACCATGTATTTATTATTATTCCTGTTTTTTATTTAATATACAAACTATTTTATTAATAATGTTTTTTTTAATTTACTTTATAATATTTTTTAATTGGTTGTAAATGTTTATTTTGTTAAGATATTGTTTTTGATATTGTTGTAAGCCTTTTTATTTATTTTTTGAGTAATTATTTCTAATTCACTGGAAAATTGTTATGAGGAGGATTGTTATTTATATGTTTTATAATTAAAATTGATCATTTTTCTACTTCGTTATTATTTATATTTTGTAATATTTGGTCTTAGAGTTGTATGTGTTATATATAACTCTTATGAAATTAACTTTTCGAAAATTCTAAATTAAGTTTGTAAATAATAACAAGAATTTATTATATATATATATTTATATAATATTTAATAGTATTAAATAGTTTTCTTTACAAGTTACATTATATATATTTCAATTAATTCAACAATACGATTTTAAGATAAACTGTTTAAATAATATATTTAAAAACATACTACGTACTATTAAATAAACTAATATTGGCTTAATGAAATAATGCGTTTATTTAACACTGTCTTCATTGAATTTCGGCAAGTTTGTTATAAAATCGATTGGATGAACGAAAGGAGTTACTCGCTATAATATAATAATAGCATTATTCGAAGCATACAACATAGTAAACGACGAATAAAGAGGAATAAGAAGCGTTCGTATTCTTTCCCCTCTTCTATCAACCGAAAAAGAACTAATCTAAAGCAGCCACGTACAGGTGAAGTAATAAATTTCGTCAGTAATCCACGAAACGAATATTTATTTGCAGTCTGTAATTTTGTTTGTAATTCTGTCACATTTTTCTTTTAGCCGCGACTAGACGGTGAAGAATAATAAAGGAAATGGCGTTTATGTAACGACAAAAAGAAAATAATAATATTATAACGAAAACGTACGTACTGTCGACTCGACGTAGAAGTGGTTGTGGAACAAGGAACGAAAACGAAATGTAAGTGGCAATAAATTACAGGTGGACATAAGTAAATTAAGAAATATTATACCTGGTTTCGGTTCCTACATTTATTATTTCCGACACGGTTTGTTATATTATTATATAATTTTTTTTTCTTCGAGATAACTTCGTGTTGTTGTTCGGTATCGAATGAATGGATTAAGTTTTTATTTTTATATTTGTTTACTCGAGAATTTTCTTTTCGTGTTGTGCGGTTTTTAACTCAATTACATATATGTGAATATACATAGATTTATATGATATACAATATTTATTGTAGTACTTATTACCAATTATTTCAAATAATTATAAATAAAAATTAAAATTAATTTCTATTTCAATTAGATAATTTTAGGTAAATTTGAGATAGATAATACAAAAATAAAAACACGTTCAAAATAAAAGCAAAAGATTATTTAAAAATGAAATATTGATTAACAATTTATATTTATTTCTTTAATCAATAAATAAAAATTAATTCCTTATAGAAATATAAGACATAGTAAATATTTTCTATGTAAAAGCAATTATCAAACAATTTAATATAAACAATTATATGTGCTTTCGAAAATCTTTTTCCAAGAGAGAAAAAAATATAAAATAATATATAATTGGATTTGGGTTTCTGCTTGTATTTTTTTCGAGTAATGCTGTACAGAATAAATCAATTTGTTAATATAATCTCAGTAATTTGATTCTACTTTTGTACTAACTTCTTCGTAAGTAAATCTTTTAAATAATGTAATATTCTCTGTAGTGTTTTTCTGAAAAACCTAACTTCAAAATTTAATTGACGGGATTTAAGGTAGATAATTGTATGTTTATAATTAAGAATATTTTACATATATTTGAAATAACTTGATGTTTTATTATACAAAGTAAATCATTTGAAATTATAAACAATAAATGTATCAGCATAATTTCACGGATTTGTATTATTGGATAAATAAAATAACAAATAAAATTATTCGTCGAATATCGAAAAAAATATCAGACACGAGAAATATTCGCGCAAGTGACCTTAAACAACATTTACATTGAATACTTTAAATTTTCCATCATGTGAAAATATCTGTGCATTGTCGACGTGCGGCTCCAGTAATCCATAAAACTTAAAACGAATCTGAATATTTTAAAAGTACATACACACGTACTCGTGCACGTGCGATGTTCACACACACACACACTCGTTCGCAAAAAATTCTCACACGTCACATTTCACCCGATTACGTTAATACAAAAAAATCACACCATTAAAGCGGCGGGTGTTCGCTTTTTGACAGAAATAGAAGGTAACGAACGAGTTGCTTCAACAGAAACTGTCCCAATCCACAAAATTGTTCACGACATCTGCGAACACGTGAATAAATAATAAGGCTAACGCTTGACGCAGTCTGTTTGGTTTGTTGTGACAGTATACGTATTTTACAGTAGTATATCTAGTCGTGGATTAAAAATGTGTCACATATATTCATACGTGTGTACACACATACATTGTAGAATTAGTTAAACATTGAATTAGTGAAATGTTTGTTCTTGTATACAAAATGTTGTTGAGCTCATAAAATAATTTCACATTTAAATCTAGAGTTGAATTATTTTTACAATTTCTGTGTGTGTATTTTTTTTTAATATATATATATATATATATATATATATATATATATATTTCTAGAGTAAATCTTGATTAAAAAATCCTCAACAACCTACTTGGTCATTGTGGTGGTATGATCAATTACCAATGAATGGTAACATTCAATAAGGCTTTTGTCAAGCCATAGACTGATATCAGTTGATATGATTATATATATATATATATATATACATATACATATATATATATATATATATATATATATATACATATATATCTTAATAATAGAAACAACGTTCGGTTTTTCATTAAAATAATTTAAGATTGCATTATCGATAAAGAAGTTGGATTAGTTTGTTGTAATAGTTGTTATCTCTTCTCAAACTTCTCTTCACTTCAAACTTTTCTACTTATACAAGTTTTAATATTAACTCACTATCAGATATCTTTGTTTTTAATTGAGTTGTTATTTTACTTATATTTATTTTAGTTTTGCATATCTACTTACCTCATTTTCATACATTCTAAACTAATTTATTTTAGAATACAAAAGTTTTTCCAGTTAAATAAGAAGAAAATGATTTCATAACTACAACATTTAGGTGTGCTGTATTTGTATTTTGAATATTTTGTCGTTTTCGTTTTGAAGATATTGTTTGCGGTTTTATTCTAATGACTTTATTTCAGAGTATTACAATTTTATATATGAATTTAAATTATATGTATATATATATATATATATATATAAAATAATTTACTAATATAGGTTTTTCCAATAAGTGCTTCAGAAGTTTAAATGGAAATAAAACTAAAAGTATTTAATTAATTACTTACTTCTTTTCTTTATTTCTAAGTATATTCTATGGCATTAATGATGAAATACAATTTCACTTATATAACCATCACGACTTTGATTGGCATAGTGCATTCGTTTAATCCAATTTTTAGTCACTCTTTTACATAATTGTGGTCCAATTTCATAAATTACACATTCAGTGTTGATTTTTAACGTTTCTGTTGTTTGTGGTTTATCAACATAAACTAATTAACATAACCCCTCAGTAAATAATTAAATGGAGGTAAATCACATGATCTTGGTGGCCAATTGATAGGTCCATTTTGTGAAATTATGGACTCATTAAACTTCTGTTTCAATAAGTTTATTGAAATTTTTACAATTTTTAAGTGTTGTTGAAGTGTTAAATTATTAATGATAATAAACTATACTAAGTTGAAATGTCAAAATGAGCTTTAAAGAATTTAAACATGGCTGTCAAAGTTCAACCAGTTGTTAAAGTTCTGATATTTTTATTGGAAAACCCTATATAATAATCTAACGATTTTTTTTAATTTGATAAATTTTGATCAGTATTCCAAAATTTTCTTTAGAGAAATCTAGTATAAGTTTATTTTATTGTTTTAAATCAAATGTTGAAGTTATTAATAAAATATAATACATTTTTTTTATTAAAAAAATATAATAGTATATGTTACGACAATAGATTGAGTTTTGTATTTACATTTGCTTTTACAAAGCTCCAGCTGTTCAGATGTATAATCTGAACAAATATTTCAATTCATGTCTTCGATACTGGATGACGATCACAGCAAATAAGTTACGGAACCTCAAAGAATCGGTTTATGCTTGTAAGACAGTCAAATCAAAGAGAACGAGTCGCTTTTACCAATTTCTGTATCGAATACATGTTATTTACTCACGGTTTCTTAAACTGAAAATCAGAATTGTTTGTTATAGACGTGACGATGATTTATCAACTTTTTTTCTAAAAAAAATCGTTAAATGGAGTCTAGGAATATATTGAAATAATTCTATGAAGTTATAAACGTTTGACGATTTTGATATCAGACATCCAGTTATGGATTTTATACTGAAATTAAATTGTTTTATAAATTTAACTTTTACAGTTTTTTAAAAGGTTGGATAGTGTCTAGTAAAAGATATTTTTTATTCCATGAATTTTACAAGTTTATAGTTCCATATTTTCCTTTAATTATATATGTATATGATTAAATTATCAAATTGTTGTTTATAGGTAAAATTTGTGAAAACTATTTTAAAGTTAATTGAGGAAAATGAAGAAAAATGAGTTTTTTTGTGTTTTAGTAATACATGATCCTATTATATTTGTAAGTTAAATTATTAAATCGTACTGTAACAGTTATTTGATCATTACTTTATAAACCCATTGCGTTAATATATCGCATTTGAAATTCGAAATAAATAAATAAAACGAACTCACGAAACTCTCGTCAAGTTATTTTACTGTACATTATCTACATAGGCTGATCTTTCATCAATGGGTGGTCGTTTCTAACGACTAAACGCAGCGGTATGAGTTAGTGGCGTGCAAATAATGTTGGTATGAGTGCAACGTGCGACCGACTGAATGAATGAACGAGCGAGCGTGTGGGTTTCGGTGAACAGACGAACTGTTTGATTAAATTAAACCCTTGTCGGTTTGGCTGACATGCGACCGTTTGTGTTGGTTTGTTCGTCGAAACGAAAATGAAACGATGAAATGATTCAGGATCTAGCGGCAAAATCCTAACAATCACACCGGCGGCACTGTGCCGTTCAATTATTCAAGATGTAAATTGGCAGAAGACAGACGCAGTCAGATCATTGCGAACCGAATTCGCGGAATCTTTTATGTTGTGTACACATTTAATGTTTTAAATAATCCATGAATAGGTGAGATGATGGCATGTTAAATGGTGTTGCTATGTTGAGATTCAGTTCGCGTGATAAATTGCCGGTTGATATGGTTTTGTTATAAATAGTAAGAATGAAAAGGAATTAATTATGAACTGCGTTAACATTTTCATAAATATATATTGTATATACATATATGAATACTATCTACTAATCATATAACAGGAAGAAAAGACCATCGATGGACAAAAATAATTATTGATTGGGAACTCATTGACTTGAAAATCTAAAAAAATCTAAAAAGGGATTTTTTGATGAATGGGTCTAGACAAGAAAATTCGTCGGTGTAGAATTGAAAGAAAATTGAACTCAATCGATAAAGTGGGCAGTTTGAGTCCTATATATATATATATATATATATATATTTATAGTTAATTAATAATTTTTTAATAGATAGATATGTACGAGTACTAATATGATTTACTGAAAATTGATATAATTTTTTTAAACATTCAATTAATTAACACTGAAATCCAATTAAATAAAAAAAACATTAATATTTTTTTAAAAAATATAGGATGTTATAGTATGATATATACGAAATATAAATTAATTTCCGATTTGTTTAATTTATTTTTATTATTTTTTAAAAATCTGTCTGTATTGTTCATTATATATACATGAAGTCCATTGAATGTTTAAAAGTATTCCACAAAGATAACCGAATATTAAATTAGAGTAAAATTCTGTGCTTTGATGTTGCATAAAAATAAATTTGTATGGAAAAATCATCCGATCATTATTTAAAGAAACGTCAGAAGTGTATAACTTTTCTATATTTATTTTCATTTATATCTCCATAAAAGTGTGTATATTCACGATAAATGTTCAACAATGAAAAGATGACAAATTAAACAACACTCGAATAGATAACGTTTAAAGATGATGTATAAAAAATATGAAGAAGATGGCACGAAAGCAAAACGATGGTGAATAAGAGGTAGAGCGGTTGCGAGCGGTTTGGGGAGAAAGTAGTACGTCTTAAAATGCACATCCATCATTGGGCAGTATTAAATATTCAGCGCGGCTAATGCGTAAACACCCCGACACGACGTCTTGGGGTGAAATTTTAATGCGTTCTCACAAAGCTGACGGACGCGTCTACGGAAATTATTTAACGAAATGTCGGAAAGACGCGCTGTGGTTATCGGATACACGCTCCGGCTGCACAGACGCCCGCCTCTCGATGTCTATCTGTCTTTCGTGCTGTTTATGTATCGGATTGATGACATTTTGAACGAGACTTTGTTGTCTCCGTTTCGGTTTCCTGCATTAAAAACATTTCGAAAGCGTTTTATGTATTGTGGAAGTTAGTGAGCGTGTCTCTATGTATTGAATATTTTTTTTTTAATACCGACTTATAATTTTTTTCTAAATTTATCTTAATCGTATACTTAACTTATTGATTAACTCACTGATTTTTCAACAATATATTTTTTTAGATTTAGTTGGATACTTTGCTGTATCAGCTAATAGATTTCTGATTATCACATGGTTATAACTGATTGCGTTTTCATTTTTTAGTACTTGTAAAGATAAGGTTAAGTCGTAGTAGTAAAAATTTTATTGAAGCATAAAATACGTATAAATATTTTATAAGATATTTTATATTCACCGCTGTTTTCTACGACACTTCGTTATTTTTCCAGTAAATTGTCGATGTTATATGCATAAAATTCTGACATTTTTCTTACTATATATTTATCAATATTTGATTTTGTATTACTATTTGTTGAAGTTTGTAATAAATACAGAAAATATATAGTAATTACTCCAAGAAAATCATTTGTCAGTCTCATTTAAGATTTCTAATTTATTTGAGTTAAATAATGAGAAATAAATAATTGAATTAAAATTAATATATTATTGAGTCTTCGAGGTCATATTTTGTATTAATTTTCATTGATTATAATTTTGTTGCTGTTTAGAATGCTTTTTTATTACGATTTATGTTGATATTTGTGTAATAAAATATATTGAAATTATTTTAATTTTTAAATAATGACTTAATTAATAGCAGAATTTTTATCTATAAAAGTTAAATTATAAGAAAAATAAGTGATTTATTATTTGTTGTTTTATTAAAAAAATAATAATACAGATTTATAAAATTGCAGTGTTTAAAAATAAACAAATATTATATCATATAAAATTAAATTATGTATTTTGTGATTTTATTTACTTTTCCTCAAAATATATATTAAAAAATATAAACTTTTTTTAATAAAGTTATTTAAATTAAGAATAAAACTTGATTACATTTTTTTCCATTAAAATCTTGTCACTTATGCTATACAAAAATATGTTTCCGTTATTTTATCTCCATCTTTTCAATGAATCTCGTATTTAATTTCTCTCTCATACTAGAAACTTATTCGAGTGACAGTTTTACGTGCTAAATTCGACCATGTTGTATGTTATCCATTTACAACTACCATGTTATATAAAAAGTTGGATAGTCCCCTTCTACAAAAAAAATACTCTTGACACTTAACTCAACCAGATTTCGTTTAAACTTTTATAATTCCCTTTTGAACAACCCCCCTGTACTTGCCCACACTCGGGGATTTTATTGGTTAACATTAAGTATTACATGATAACACGATTTTTGTATTTTTTAAAAATGTATTTTCGTTTAGTATTCAAAGTTATAAAATATGTTTTAACATTTGATTGTTCATATATTGTGCGTGTGAAATTAAATTATGGTCGGTTTTTAACTTATACTTTGTTAATAAATGCGAATATTGTTAATTAAAATATAAAAAAACACATTTATATTTTAAAATGTCCAAGTTTATCAATCAATAGTGTCTTTACTTTTTACACTGTTAATTTAAAGAGAATAATATGTCAAAGTTGTTACAATAAAGAGGAATATTAGATGATATTTTAAATCAATTGAATTTATTCATATATGGTCTTTATGTGAGATGAAATCTATGCTGTTAAATTTTAATATTCATTCTTTGAAAAGAAAAACAATAACACGATTCGTCAATAAATCATTGTCTCTATCTTTTTTTCCAAACATAATACATCTCAGTGCTATAAGATATTTTCTCAAAAGATGCAAGACGAGCGCCAGGAGTATCATGGCATAACTAACGCGTGACACGACGTTGCATTGCATCCGAGTGCAATTCGAAATCCAATGTCTCCCTGGCGGTTTCTTTCAGACGTATCACCGAAGCGTGAAAATCAATCGGACGGTAACCTTTCTTTCTTCTTTGTTACCAATCTGTTCACCTAACAGTACTGTCTTTTGTGAAAAATCAGCGAGGAGACGATGTTTCACCGATGTCCTATACAGTCGCACTTGATCTACAGCTTTGATAAAATACATCCTGGATTCATTCTAGGATCATCGGAATTGATTACTTTTGCTTTTACAATCATTTTATTTCGACTATTTTATTTCGGATTTGATCATTTCGAATGATTAATTTGATAATTGATTGAAATGCAATCTACATAGATTTATATATTTATACATCTATCAATTCACTTGTCTATTTATTTATTCCTTCTATTGATTTTCTATGTATTTGTCCGAGTTTCTACTGAATTTATATTAAATTGAAATTCGTATTGTAAAAAATATTGTTTATATCTTTTGAGATTCGAGATTCGTTCTAAAAATATATTCCAACTTTTTCATCAGTTTGAATATTGATTCCAGTTTCTCAATTCTTATTTTTTTTATTATATTGTTTAAAAGTTTTATATTATATTTGTATTATATATGTTTTTTAAACACGAAATAAGTTTTCACTTTTTATAACTATTTCTTGAAGTTCTTACAATATGAATTATTTTAGGATCACTCTATGTAGATATATACATAACTTTTTCGATTGTAATTTTATGATTATTTCAGAGTTGTATTTTATACATCTAGTATTGATACTTGTCGTATCTTCAGGTAACCAATGGTTCAACAATAAAGATAGATAATAAAGATAAGAGATATTTAACTATTTTTTGATTGTAACTTTATGAGAGTTGTATTTTATTAGTTCCAGTTTTGATACTTATGTTTCTTCAGGTAGACGGTAAAGAAATAACAAGAGTGGACAATAAAGATAATAGATTTTTCGTGTTATCTTTGGTAGTGACATACGTGTAGAATGGGGATAAAATAATTATGTCTATTTTATTTTTATTGAAATAAAACATTTTTTCAATTTATGATAGAAAGAAAATATTTTATAATATTGATTCTGAGAATGTTGAAATGAATTTTAGAATAAAATGTAGACAGAAAACTATTGAACACTTTTAAAATGCAACTTTGCAACAATTTAGTAAATACATACATACCTGTAATAAAATTTATATATATAATTATTGATTTATATGTATGATATTTGGATTTGTTGAATTGATTAAAAATATTTATTTTATTTAACTAATAAATTGAATAATTCGAATGCATATAAATATGAAAAAAAAACATACTAATAAGAACTACAATATGGGCTGATATTTGAAATAAAGATGAACTATACAAAATACCGGGATCATTAATATCAATTACGCCGAATGAAATGACATTAATAAATAAAATATACAAAATCGATTACAATCCATAATCATTAAGTTCTCATCTGCTGGCGACACACATCGAACGGCATCGGTGACTGTGCGTATTTCAGTGGTGTATAGTTAAGCTCGTATAATCACAACTCGAGGAAATGTTCATCGTATGGGAACGAGTGAGCGAGAACAGACAAGAATAGATAGAGAGACATGATCGAAAGTTCGTTATACGACGTGTTCGAGAATAGATCGATTCATTCTGAAATTGCGTGCTTAATTACACAGTCGATATAATGCTGCCTGCTGTACCGACCTACCGCCAGTGATATCTTTCAACGCCACAAGTGGCCGTTTTCATAATTCAAGTTCTCCACTGTAATGGCCACCCCTCGTTCAACGGATAGAGGTGTGTTTGGAACGTGTTTGTTATGCTATTTCAGTACGTGCGATTTCGACATTTTTATGCGTTTATAATTGGACCGAAGAATTCGTTCCAATGCCTGTTTTATTTCGATCAGATGTCGACTTGCATTACAATCGGATTTTGTATTATTATTCTAGATTTCAGTTTGAAAATGTTTCCAAATATCTTAAATAAGGACTTTATTTGTTAAAACATCAATAATCATATATATATATATATATATATATATATATATATATATATATATATATATATGGATGACTGATGATGGATGACTTTATCACACGCATCACCACGAGATTCCTAGACAGAGCCCAAAAACACAAAAATCTGCTCATCCGCCACTCACACCTGCATCAAGGGTCATCTTCCCCCACTAGACTCCATATCATAACCCCCTCCTTATTCCCAAACCCACACTCCAACTTACTAACTCCACAAACCCCACAATACCCCCAAATCCCAACGACCAGCCAACACAAAATTCACATCCCATCCAAACTACCACAAACACCCCCACGGCGATGTAACCTGTGGCATTCTTCAAAATTGTCTGGCAGACCATTCACCTGGTACAGCTTATACAACTGTAACCCATTAAGCAATCACAATACAGCGAGTGATCAGTGACCCACGCGTTTAATGATGAACAACAGTTCAAAGACTTCAACAACCCCTCAGTGACAAAACTCTTAGCGCCTAGAGCCTCTGTAAACAATGTTTTTAAATAGGTTAAGTTAGAAAATAAGCTATTTGCAACTAAGTCAATGTAATTAATTAAGATAGTTAAGTTAGCATAAGTTAAAATAGTCAAAAAATACACATTAAAACAGGTTTCTTGAAATTTTTCCTGTATTGTTACAAAATCTCACTAACACATATCGAAAATAATACTCAACCATAGGCACATTATCATAAGATGGGCAGCCTAACTAACCCCGAAAATATCATGTAAATTTCATGTAATTATTAGATAAAATATTTTTTTCTGATTCTGATATATATATATATATATATATATAAATCATTCTGTCTATTTGAACACTTGAAAGAATTTCTCTCTTAATAAAATATTGCATATGTCATAAGTTTGAATTCGAAATCATGATTGATTGGTGTAGTCAATCATGAAGATTGTTTGAAAAATATAAGAAGAAACATATAATACAATATTGCCATTTGAGTTGATGGTATTTGTAGAGTTAATATGAACGATTGATGAGTAGCATATTCGGAAAATGGTAAACACATATTGAAATATATAAATATATTTTACTCGAAGAATCCTAGATAGAGATTTCAATTAGGAGGATATTTTCAAGTTATGTAGATTAAAAATGAATACCATAAAATGAATAAGTTTTAATTAAAATTGTTATATTTATATAAACGAGAAGACTACTGATAAATGAGAAAAATTATTGAATAGGAATTTCAGGTTTAGAAAGAAAAACATGGTTGGATGGAATAGATTTATAAAAATTGTAGGAATGGACTGGAAAAGAAAAGCTTTGGATCAGCGAAAATGGAAAATTTTGGAAGAGGTCTTTATCCAGTAGTGAATAGAAAAAGACTACAAATGATATATATATATATATATATATATATATATATATATATATAATATAGATATATATATAAATTTATAAAAATGATATTAAATGAAAATTACTAAAAAAATTAAAAGCTTGAACAAGCGTATTCAATAAAAAAGAATTCCTTTGAAATGTCAATATTATTGAGAGTGTATATATATATATATATATATATATATATATATATATATATATATATATATATAAAGGAATTATTTTTTCTCGAATTTTATCAGAAAAACTCAACAAGCAAAAGTTATATCCATTATTAAAAATAGCATCGATTTCAATACTGAGAGCGTACGGACATTTAAAATTTCAATATTAATTAATGTATAATAATTATTCAAAAGGTAAGCTTTTAATTTAAAATCCATTAGTTTTAATTAAATCAATTTAATTGTCTACGCTATTTGTTCTTTATTAATTACAACAGACGTTTCAGATTGTTTCGTTGAAATTCAATTTATGCATTGGGATTAAATGAAAAATTCAAATGTTCTTTTAGAAATATATATATATATATATATATATATATATATATATATATATATATATATTATTCACGTATAAAATACAAGAAAAACTCGATTAGCTTTACCTCAGTTACTGTCGTTTTGTTTTATTTCATTTTAACTACAAGTCAGAGTCCAATGAACTGTACAGATGATTAATCTTATTTTTTTTTAAAAAAAACATTTATTAATAAAAATGTCGTTTATTTTATATTTAAGCCTCTTTAAATATAAAATAAATCGTCGAGTTAAAATAACCAATGTTGCTTATTTTATTATTAAGTTTTTTTTAGATTTCAGAATTTTATTTGAATTGCAAACATTTATTAAAAATCTCATCAGCTAATTGAATTAGTAATCTGTAATATTTTTAACTAGACACGTACTTTTCTAAACTAATAACTTTTTATATCTGTTATATTTTAAAACACCGTTTTAGTTTTCATTTAAATCGGTTTGATTTAATATAAAGATATTAGAAACTCATCCGTCGTGTTAAGTATATTTGTTTGTATCTAATGATTTGATTAGTTTTGTGTATTATTTTCTTTTCTTTTCATAAATAATTTATTAATACACTTTATTATTTTTTCCAGTATTCACCACTAAATTACAATTGATTTTTTCAATCTAAATAGCTAATAATTAATTTTAATAAAATGGAATTAATTTTTCTTATTAAAACATTTTTTTGAACTACCCAAATTCATCATAAGTAATTGTGATTTAAATAACAAAACGAATTTGAAAAGTATATAATTTAAATACGTTTTTTCCAATTGAGTTTTAAAATCTTCCATTATTTTTTTCCATTCGATTTTTTTTATCATGACGATAATTAGGTTCGTCATATCAACAGTCCTTGTAATTCCCATGCTGAATTGTGCTGTTACAATTTGGATAAATCCGTTCGACTCACTAAGCGAACATTACAACTGAACACACATTGAAAGCGAATTGATGTAGTTTAAATGTCAAAGCCGATTTTTAATTTTAATCCGATTCTGATTATAGCTATGTAATTTCCAAAAAAAACACCCACATCTAAACACGTCTATTTCATCTGTATTAAACTCACTTTTTATATTCGGCCATTTAGATCATTAATACAAACATTTTTATATATATTTATATAACACTCGGAGTTTTTAACTGTGAGGTGTGTAAATGAGAAAATAAACCAATTCATTTTTTATGATTATTTTCATTATTGTCTCTATATTAAATTACATTGTGAGTGGACAGATGATTTTTTAATTAGTCTTTTCAAATTTGTTAATTATATGTAGTATTTAATTAATATAGATAAAGAAAAAATATATAAATGAAATTAATTGAATGCTAAAAATATACAAATATAAATATTTAATTCAAGATATGAATGTGTTATTAAAATTGAAAGTTAATTTATTGCAGTCGAGTATAAAATTTATATTACTCATTATGAATGAATATAATTTGTCGAAATATTTTTATGGCCCTAATTTCTTCAACAAAAGGGTTACAATATAATAACTGTAGTCATGAAGACAAGTATAGAGTATATGTAGATACTTACATTTCTCCAATTACTTAAATGCTTCATTTGATCTCACTGTTATTATATTCTTAACGGTAAAGTGGCTATTATAATAAAATTATGTAAATTAAATTTGCATATTTGCTTATTTGACCCTTGTCATAGTAAGTTTAGAATGCCGTGTTTAAATTTTCATCTTATTAGCTTGAACTGAAAGTATGATTTATTGTCTATGAAATTTAACACGACGCATTTTATGAGTATTATATTTATTGGCGATTAATATTGCTATTTGCATGCACTTAAACATAATATAGTTTGTTGATTTTAGTTTCTGTCGGGTGTAAAAATTGTAAGAACATTTATAAATATTTAAATTTGTAAAGTGCGGCTATGTGAAAATTTTCTAAGTTTATTTTTTAATCTTAAGATTTCTGAATTGCCAGATTAAAAAAATCATGTTTTTGTTGTGAAAACTTTTCACAATTATTGACAATACGATAAGAATTAAATATACTAAACAGAAACATTGCTACGAAGAAAAAATGTTGTACAATATATGATAAAATTCAAATATAATGGGATGTACGAGTATTAAGTGCATGTTATTTTCGTCATAAAAATCGATTCTCAATATTCGACCAGAGTTATAAACATTTTACAGCTTAGCCAAATTCACCGCCACAAGTAACAACAATAAAAACAATTTATTACACTAACGCGCTACCGAAACTGACTATTAAATTGAAAATTTATATCTGTTCGTGACCGAATACAAGTTTATCTCCGTATAATTTTTTCCGCGCGAATAATTTTCTTTCGAAAGAAACAATCAGTGTTTATGGCGAGAGTAGCTCTTTTGAAAATGTTCAACAATAACATTAGATGCAAGCAAGGAAACAAGCAGGCAAGAAAGTAGGCAAGCGGAAGCACTTTCTGATTATTGCTTAAATATTTACCAGAAGCGGTGCTCCCTATTCTAATTAAAAGGTTTTCGTACAACAAATTCAAAAGCGGGTATTAAATTCACTGAGCGCTCAATTTAACACTTTAGCTAGACCATAATTCCAACAGTAATTAAATTATTAAATGCCGAGTACATAATTTTATAGCTCTCGTGCAGTGGTATATGGATACTGCGCTCGTCCCGATATGGGGAGCTATATCAACGAGTACAACGCGAATGGCGCGCTATTTAAACGATCGATATGTGCTGAATTATGTAATTATGTCAGTGTGTGTGTGTGTAGGTAAAGAAATTGTTCATATAATTCACTGCTCTTATAAAATATTATGTTTTTAAAAATAAATGTAAAGAACGAGTAATAGTAAGTTATTCAAATTGTTCATTGGGGATATACGGGAGCAACACTATCATATTTTATGCAAATTATCTACCCAAGCTCGATTTCTGTAATACAATTATTCGACCTTAAATAAAAAAAAATGTTCACATAATTCTTCATAAATTATAATTTAAATATTTACGTATGTTACAAAAATTAAATGGCAACAGAGATGGAATTAGCATGAATTAATTAAAAAATTGTCAATGTATTCTATGAGCCAAATTAACATTTTTTGATATATCGAATTTTCAAATAATTTACATACGAGGGTGGTCCCAGAAGTGCCCGACCCAACAAAGAAAACACAAAAATTTTGGAAAAAAATATATTTATTTTTCAACATAATCTCCTTTCAGCTCTATACACTTTTCCCAGCGATGTTCAATAAGTTCGATACCCTTTTTATAATAAGAACTGTCTTGCTCCTCAAAATACCCATTAACTGCCGACATCACTTCTTCATCGTTGGGAAATCTTTGACCACTGAACCATTTTTTCAAGTTTGGGGACAGAAAATAATCCGAGGAGACTAAATCAGGCGAATAGGGTGCATGAGGTAGCAATTCAAACTTTAATTCATTAATTTTGGCCACTGCAATAACGGATTTGTGAGCTGGTGCATTGTCTTGATGAAATAACACTTTCTTCTTAGCCAAATGCGGCCGTTTTTGCTTGATTTCTTCGCTCAAACGTTGCAATAAGTTCGCATAATACTCGCCGTTGATAGTTTTTCCTTTTTCAAGATAGTCAATGAAAATTATCCCACGCGCATCTCAAAAACCCGACGCCATGACCTTGCATGCAGATGAAACGGTTTTCGCCTTCTTTGGAGTCGGTTCTCCCTTTTCAGTCCATTGTTTTGATTGTTCTTTTGTCTCGGGTGTGAAGTGATGGACCCATGTTTCATCCAGGTTATGAAACGGCGCAAAAATTCTGCTTTGTTGCTGTGAAACTTCACTAAACACTCAATTGAAACATCTTCACGACATTGTTTTTGCTCGAGTGTGAGCAAACGCGGCACCCATCTTGCACACAGCTTTCTCATGTCCAAATTTTCAGATAATATGCGATGTACCGCACTTTTTGAAATGCCTACTATGTCTGCTAGCTCGCGCACTTTCAGTCGACGATCATCCAGTACCGCTTTGTGGATTTTCTTCACCATTTCTGGAGTCGTCACCTCATTTGGTCGACCACTGCGATGCTCGTCTTGGCAGCTCGTACGGCCTCGTTTAAACTCTGCTACTCAATATTTCACTGTTGTAAATGAAGGAGCAGACTCACCCAGAGTAGAATCCAGTTCAGCTTTTATATTGGTTGGGCTGAGGCTTTTAAAATAAAAGTATTGTATCGCGTAACGATGACCAATTTTCTCCATTTTCACAAATTCACTGAAAACGTTCACTATTGATGGCTGCCAAACAAATACTAAACAACGTGGCGTCCTCAAACTTGAAACATATGCTTTATAGATTGTGTACTTTCTAATACAGTGATATTTTTCAAACAACTATCGCCATCTCTAGGTCAGGCCGGGTACTTATGGGACTACCCTCGTATATACATAAATATCCTTGTTCTACCCTTCCATGAGCTTTTTTAAAGTTTTTTTTATATCTCAAGGGCTCCAATAAATAATTTCTCTTGTTTATTTATTATCTTGATTCTTGTTATATGACTTTTACACTTCTATTAAAATTTAGTTGTGGTTATATGAAACATTTTCATATATTTATATGAGTATGATATATCTTTTACTTTAAATATTATTCTCGTCTGTTTAAATGTGTAATAAAAATGTAAGTTTTGATAATATTTCTATATTGTTTATTTTGTGACACTCAGTACATGTAAATATGTGTTTAAAATAGAATACTTAATACATATGGGTCAAGTTAAAACTTATTTGATGAGGGTGCATGCAAGTTTAGTTACGAATTAATCTGTTGTTTGTTATGTCAACGGGATAATTTCGAGTGATAATATAAGCCTGCCGGGTCTCGTTAAATCATTATTAAATAATGTTATGACGGAAACCGTTTGAAAAATGAGCTCTCGTTTAAGTTTGCATTAAACAATTATACATTCACATTAGATGATTTCGTTTGCTAATCGAAATCGTTTTCGAACGATTGTATTCATTATACGATCGATTCACTACGAATCTCAAATGATACAGAAACTGAACAGTTCGCCATACACGCAGATGATTCAGTGCTGTTAAAAACGGAAACAACATAAATTTGTTTCGGATGTCTTTTGAAATTCAGAAATGAACTTCGTCGAAATAATTTTGTAAAAAGTACGTAGGAATTTAACACGTTAAATGGAATGTAATAACGTGAATATAACGGCGGAGTCAAATTACTTTAGATTTGTTTTATTAACTTTCGAGTTATTTACGTTGCTTTGTAATATACCTATTAAATTTATATTGTAAATGAAAAGAATGGAAATATTGACAATAAGTTTTGTATTTAAACGTGAATTAAATTTTGCGAATATTAAATTGTTATTGTGTAATAGTTAAATAATTGAAATGTAAATTTAATATAGATGTATTTTGTGTTAATTTTAGTCAAATTATATAATTGTTTAACCCTTTCGCCACTAACGGGACCTATGTGTCCCATAAAATTTTTAAAAATTACTAACGGAAATTCTGTGGGCTTAATTTTACTGATGGGACATATGTGTCCGTAATTCAAATTTGAAATCTGAAAATAAAAACCAATTTTTTTGCTCAAAAATAGATTACTCAAGTAACTCAAAAGATCATCAAACGAAACAGAAGTTTTAAAACTAAAAATAGGGTTAAATGGAAATTGAGTAATAGAAAATAAAAAAAAATATACATATATAAACATGAACTAAATTTCTTACAAATAAAAACGATAATATTAAAAGGGTATTCTAGTCTAGAATTTCGAAAAAATCGATTTTTTTGCATATTTTCAAAGTTTAGACCTTTAAGAATATGTCCTTAAGAGGATATTTCGAAATTCGAATTATTTTCGGAGTTATAGCTATTTATGTGACGCGCCAACCAATCCGGTTTGGCCGGAACGAATCAACTTTAAACGCGTTTTTCTCGAAACTACTTTTTTCGACACGGTTGACGTGATATCTCAAGTTGTAATAGACCGATTTATTTGAAATTTGGTACAGAGCTTCTCAATATAACAGTAATTGCTCCCGACTAAGATTTTTTGAAAATTTTTGTTTTTTACTATTTTTAAAAAATTCCGAAAGTTGAAAAGAATAGAGCAAAAAATGACTGTTTTTTCACACTGCCGCCATTTTGTGAATTTTTTTTTAAATTTTCCTTGGCGAGGATACTACTACAACCTTTCTTCAATAATTTTAAATTTTTTTCATTTTGGATAACCGGAAGGATTGGAATCACGTCAACCAGGAGACACATTTTTTTTCGAGCCCCCACTTTGCCAGCCTGTACCTTTTTCAATTTTGATTTTTTTGTTTTCAATAATACTTTTTTATACTCGTAAAATGTCAATAAATAACTGATAAAAATGGATAGTAAAAATATTTGTTGTTTTTTTTATAGCGCCTGAAAAAACACCTAAAATTCGTGCGTCTAGTCTATTCTAGGTATTCTAGTCTTAGAATACCCCCTTAACTAATTAGACAAAATAGATTAGTAGTTAATATGCTGAATAGTTGATTAATATTTAAAGGCAATTAAGTAGAAAATATTGTTCTTAGTAAAACATTTGAAACGAATTGACATAAGAAATAAACTAAATTCTGTGTTTGTAAGAATTTTTTTCCAAAAAGATTTCTCTAAAAAAAAGTTGACATTATTGAACATCTAAACATTATTAAACGAATAATTTTCAGACACGATGCTTCTAAGAATTCTTATTCAACAATCCTGTATATCGTTCGAGGCACAAGCTTGACTGTAAGCTAAAAATATTTTAAAATACACGTTGACAAAAGATACATGTACTAATGAAATACCTGCCGTCGTCATAAATCAATAACGTCTTGAGTACGGTCTATTTTTCTCTGTATCTACAAAAGTTCCATAAAATCATAAACTAATGAAATTTATGTCTTTTTTGTAGTGCTTTCATAAATTGCTTATAAGAAATTATTCAAATTCTTTGATCTGATACTAGAATTAAAGATCGTATTATAAGCACACGTTGAGTAAATAAACATGTACAGCTGGGTCTGTTTTTGTGTGGATTATTTTAATGCGATCTTTAAGTTATGCAGTTCATATTTCTTCTGATGTATCATTTTATACGATTTTTTTTTAGAATTCCTTTAAACGGTTATTTAATTCAACGAAAAGCTCTTCAGTTTCATGACCAAATGAAGGAATCAGAGCCATTTACTTCCGCTTCTCAAACTAAAACTAGTTAATTAAAAATAAGAAAAAGTAATATGGGAATATCGCCGGGATTGTGGGAAATATCGCTGAGATTTTAGGAAATATCGCTGAGATTTTAGAAAATATCGCTAAGATTTTGGTAAATATATTTTGGTAAATAGATGTCTAGACGTATGTCTAGACAGATGTCAAGACGTATGTCTAGACGTATGTCTAACGTATGTCTAGACAGATGTCTAGACAGATGTCAAGACGTATGTCTAGACGGATGTCTAGACGGATGTCTAGACAGATGTAAAGACAGATGTCTAGCCGTATGTCTAGACGTATGTCTAGACAGATGTCTAGACAGATGTCTAGGGGGCAAAAAAGGGATAGAAGGGGGGCAATAAGGAAGGATTAAAAAAGGAAAAAAAGAACAAAAAATGGGCAAAAAAGAAGGCAAAAAGGGGGGCCAATAGAAAGGCAAAAAGAAGGGCAAAAAGCGGGGCAAAAAGCGGAGCAAAAGAGGAAGGCAAAAAGGGATGTAAAAAAGGGGGAAAGAAGTGGGGCAAAAGAGTGTCTAGACGGATGTCTAGACTGATGTCTAGACGTATGTCTAGACAGATGTCTAGACAGATGTCTAGACAGATGTCTAGACAGATGTCTAGACAGATGTCTAGACGTATGTCTAGACAGATGTCTAGACAGATGTCTAGACAGATGTCTAGACAGATGTCTAGACGGATGTCTAGACGGATGTCTAGACGGATGTCTAGACGGATGTCTAGAAAGATGTCTAGACATACGTCTAGACAGATATCTAGACAGATGTCTAGGGGAAAAAAAGAATTGGGGCAAAAAAGGGATAAAAACGGGGCAATGTCTTAAAGGGGAAAAAGGGGCAAAAATGTCTAAAAGGGGGACAAAAATGGGGCAAAAAGGGGGCAGAAAGATGTCAAAAAAGGTAGCAAAAAGAAAGCAAGAAGTGGACAAAAAAGAGGCAAAAAGGGGGAAATAAGTGGGGCAAAATAGTGTCTAGACAGATGTCTAGACAGATGTCTAGATGTCTAGACAGATGTCTAGACAGATGTCTAGACAGATGTCTAGTCAGATGTCTAGACAGATGTCTAGACAGATGTCTAGACAGATGTCTAGACAGATGTCTAGACAGATGTCTAGACAGATGTCTAGACAGATGTCTAGACGGATGTGACGGATGTCAAGACAGATGTCTAGACGGATGTCTAGACGGCAATAAGGGGGATGTCTAGACGGATGTCTAGACAAAAACAGATGTCTAGACAGATGTCTAACAGATGTCTAGACAAATGTCTAGACAGATGGACAGATGTCTAGACAGATGTCTAGACAAAGACAGATGTCTAGACAGATGTCTAGGGAAAAAAAACAGATGTCTAGCAAATGTCAAAAAGGGGGACAAAAAAAAGATGTCAAAATGTCTAGACAAAAGGGCAAAAAAAAGCAAAAGGGGCAAAAAGGGGGCAAAACGGCGAGCAAAAAGGGGGGCAAAAAGGGGCAAGGGGGCAAAGGGGACAAAAAGGGCAAAAAGGGGGCAAAAAGGGGGCAAAAAGGGGGGGGGCAAAAGGGGCAAAAAGGCAAAAAGGGGGCAAAAAGGGGGGCAAAAAAAGGGGGGCAAAAAAAGGCAAAAAGGGGCAAAAAGGTAAGCAAGAAGACAGAAAAGAGGCAAAAAGAGGGGCAAAAGGGGGAAATAAGTCTAGACAGATGTCTAGACAGTGTCTAGACAGATGTCTAGACAGATGTCTAGACAGATGTCTAGACAGATGTCTAGACAGTCTAGACAGATGTCTAGACAGATGTCTAGACAGATGTCTAGACGGATGTCTAGACGTATGTCTAGACGGATGTCTAGACAGATGTCTAGACAGATGTCTAGACAGATGTCTAGACAGATGTCTAGACAGATGTCTAGACAGATGTCTAGACAGATGTCTAGACAGATGTCTAGACAGATGTCTAGACAGGGGCAAAAATAGACAGATGTCTAGACAGATGTCTAGACAGATGTCTAGACAGATGTCTAGACAGATGTCTAGACAGATGTCTAGACAGATGTCTAGACGTATGTCTAGACAGATGTCTAGACAGATGTCTAGACGTATGTCTAGACAGATGTCTAGACAGATGTCTAGACAGATGTCTAGACAGATGTCTATGTCTAGACAGATGTCTAGACAGATGTCTAGACAGATGTCTAGACAGATGTCTAGACAGATATGTCTAGACATGATGTCTGTCTAGACAGATGTCTAGACAGATGTCTAGACAGATGTCTCTATGTCTAGACAGATGTCTAGACAGATGTCTAGACAGATGTCTAGACAGATGTCTAGACAGATGTCTAGACAGATGTCTAGACAGATGTCTAGACACAGATGTCTAGACAGATGTCTAGACAGATGTCTAGACAGATGTCTAGACAGAAGTCTAGACAGATGTCTAGACAGATGTCTAGACAGATGTCTAGACAGATGTCTAGACAGTCTGACAGATGTCAAAACAGGGGAGACAGATGTCTAGAATTGGGGCAAACAGGGGGGATGTCAAAAAGATGGGCAAAAAAGGGGGGCAAAATGGGGGGAAAAAAAGGGGCCAAAATGGGGGGAAAAAAATGGGGGCAAATATGGGGCAAAAAGGGGAGCAAAAAGGGGGGCAAAAAGGGGGGCAAAAAAGGGGGCAAAAAGGGGGGCAAAAAGGGGGGCAAAAAGGGGGGCAAAAAGGGGGGCAAAAAGGGGGGCAAAAAGGGGGGCAAAAAAGGTAGCAAAAAGAAAGCAAGAAGTGGACAAAAAAGAGGCAAAAAGGGGGAAATAAGTGGGGCATAAGAGTGTCTAGACGGATGTCTAGACAGATGTCTAGACAGATGTCTAGACGAATGTCTAGACGTATGTCTAGACGTATGTCTAGACAGATGTCTAGACAGATGTCTAGACAGATGTCTAGACAGATGTCTAGACAGATGTCTAGACAGATGTCTAGACAGATGTCTAGACAGATGTCTAGACAGATGTCTAGACAGATGTCTAGACAGATGTCTAGACAGATGTCTAGACAGATGTCTAGACATCTGTCTAGACAGATGTCTAGACAGATGTCTAGACAGATGTCTAGACAGATGTCTAGACAGATGTCTAGACAGATGTCTAGACAGATGTCTAGACAGATGTCTAGACGTATGTCTAGACGGATGTCTAGACGGATGTCTAGACATACGTCTAGACAGATGTCTAGACAGATGTCTAGTCAGATGTCTAGACAGATGTCTAGACGAATGTCTAGACAGTTGTCTAGACAGTTGTCTAGACAGTTGTCTAGACAGATGTCTAGACAGATGTCTAGACAGAAGTCTAGACAGATGTCTAGACAGATGTCTAGACGTATGTCTAGACGAATGTCTAGACAGATGTCTAGACAGATGTCTAGACAGATGTCTAGACAGATGTCTAGACGTATGTCTAGACGTATGTCTAGACATACGTCTAGACAGATGTCTAGACAGATGTCTAGACAGATGTCTAGACAGATGTCTAGACAGATGTCTAGACAGATGTCTAGACAGATGTCTAGACAGATGTCTAGACAGATGTCTAGACAGATGTCTAGACAGATGTCTAGACAGATGTCTAGACGTATGTCTAGACAGATGTCTAGACAGATGTCTAGACAGATGTCTAGACAGATGTCTAGACAGATGTCTAGACAGATGTCTAGACGTATGTCTAGACAGATGTCTAGACGTATGTCTAGACAGATGTCTAGACGGATGTCTAGACGGATGTCTAGACGGATGTCTAGACGGATGTCTAGACATACGTCTAGACAGATGTCTAAACAGATGTCTAGTCAGATGTCTAGACAGATGTCTAGAAAGATGTCTAGACAGATGTCTAGACAGATGTCTAGACAGATGTCTAGACAGATGTCTAGACAGATGTCTACAGATGTCTAGAAGATGTCTAGACAGATGTCTAACAGATGTCTAGACAGATGTCTAGACAGATGTCTAGACAGAAAAAGGACAGATGTCAGACAGTGTCTAGACAGATGTCTAGACAGATGTCTAGACAGATGTCTAGACAGATGTCTAGACAGATGTCTAGACAGATGTCTAGACAGATGTCTAGACAGATGTCTAGACGTATGTCTAGACAGATGTCTAGACAGATGTCTAGACAGATGTCTAGACAGATGTCTAGACAGATGTCTAGACAGATGTCTAGACGTATGTCTAGACAGATGTCTAGACAGATGTCTAGACAGATGTCTAGACAGATGTCTAGACGTATGTCTAGACAGATGTCTAGACAGATGTCTAGACAGATGTCTAGACAGATGTCTAGACAGATGTCTAGACAGATGTCTAGACAGATGTCTAGACGTATGTCTAGACAGATGTCTAGACAGATGTCTAGACAGATGTCTAGACAGATGTCTAGACAGATGTCTAGACAGATGTCTAGACAGATGTCTAGACAGACAGATGGCTAGACAGATGTCTCGACAGATGTCTAGACAGATGTCTAGACAGATGTCTAGACAGATGTCTAGACAGATGTCTAGACAGATGTCTAGACAGATGTCTAGTCTAGACAGATGTCTAGACATGTCTAGACAGATGTCTAGACTAGACAGATGTCTAGACAGATGTCAGACGATGTCTAGACAGATGTCTAGACAGATGTCTAGACAGATGTCTAGACAGATGTCTAGACAGATGTCTAGACAGATGTCTAGACAGATGTCTAGACAGATGTCTAGACAGATGTCTAGACAGATGTCTAGACAGAAGTCTAGACAGATGTCTAGACAGATGTCTAGACAGATGTCTAGACAGATGTCTAGACAGATGTCTAGACAGATGTCTAGACAGATGTCTAGACAGATGTCTAGACAGATGTCTAGACAGATGTCTAGACAGATGTCTAGACAGATGTCTAGACAGATGTCTAGACAGATTTCTAGACGGATGTCTAGACATACGTCTAGACAGATGTCTAGACAGATGTCTAGTCAGATGTCTAGACAGATGTCTAGACAGATGTCTAGACAGATGTCTAGACAGATGTCTAGACAGATGTCTAGACAGATGTCTAGACAGATGTCTAGACAGATGTCTAGACAGATGTCTAGACAGATGTCTAGACAGATGTCTAGACAGATGTCTAGACAGATGTCTAGACAGATGTCTAGACGTATGTCTAGACAGATGTCTAGACGTATGTCTAGACAGATGTCTAGACAGATGTCTAGGGATGTCTAACAGATGTCTAGACAGATGTCTAGACAGAGGTCTAGACAGATGTCTAGACAGATGTCTAGACAGATGTCTAGACGGCTGTCTAGACAGATGTCTAGACGTAGACAGATGTCAACAGATGTCTAGACGTATGTCTAGCCATAGGTCTAACAGATGTCTAGACAGATGTCTAGACAGATGTCTAGACCTACGTCTAGACAGATGTCTAGACAGATGTCTAGACAGATGTCTAAAAAGATGTCTAGACAGATGTCTAGACAGATGTCAGAAAGACAGATGTCTAGACAGATGTCTAGACAGATGTCAAAGACAGATGTCTAGACAACTGTCTAGACAGATGTCTAGACAGATGTCTAGACAGATGTCTAGACAGATGTCTAGAAGACAATGTCTAGACAGATGTCTAGAGACATGCATCTAGACAGATGTCTCTGTCTAGACAAATGTCTAGACAGATGTCTAGACAGATGTCTAGACAGATGTCTAGACAGATGTGGAGACAGATGTCTAGACAGATGTCTAGACAGATGTCTAGACAGATGTCTAGACAGATGTCTAGACAGATGTCTAGACAGATGTCTAGACAGATGTCTAGACAGATGTCTAGACAGATGTCTAGACAGATGTCTAGACAGATGTCTAGACAGATGTCTAGACAGATGTCTAGACAGATGTCTAGACATCTGTCTAGACAGATGTCTAGACATATGTCTAGACAGATGTCTAGACAGATGTCTAGACAGATGTCTAGACGTATGTCTAGACATATGTCTAGACATATGTCTAGACAGATGTCTAGACAGATGTCTAGACAGATGTCTAGACAGATGTCTAGACAGATGTCTAGACAGATGTCTAGACAGATGTCTAGACAGATGTCTAGACAGATGTCTAGACAGATGTCTAGACAGATGTCTAGACAGATGTCTAGACAGATGTCTAGACGATGTGTCAGATGTCTAGACAGATGTCTAGACAGATGTCTAGACAGATGTCTAGACAGATGTCTAGACAGATGTCTAGACAGATGTCTAGACAGATGTCTAGACAGATGTCTAGACAGATGTCTAGACAGATGTCTAGACAGATGTCTAGACAGATGTCTAGACAGATGTCTAGACAGATGTCTAGACAGATGTCTAGACGTATGTCTAGACAGAGACAGATGTCTAGACAGATGTCTAGACAGATGTCTAGACAGATGTCTAGACAGATGTCTAGACAGATGTCTAGACAGATGTCTAGACAGATGTCTAGACAGATGTCTAGACAGATGTCTAGACAGATGTCTAGACAGATGTCTAGACAGATGTCTAGACAGATGTCTAGACAGATGTCTAGACAGATGTCTAGACAGATGTCTAGACAGATGTCTAGACAGATGTCTAGACAGATGTCTAGACAGATGTCTAGACAGATGTCTAGACGTATGTCTAGACAGATGTCTAGACAGATGTCTAGACAGATGTCTAGACAGATGTCTAGACAGATGTCTAGACAGATGTCTAGACAGATGTGACGGGGTCTAGAAAAAAATTCTAGACAAAAAGGGGGGAAAACGGGGCAATAAGGGGCAAAAGGGAAAAAGGACAGAAAGGCAAAAAGGGGGCCAAAAGGGGGGCAAAAGGGGGCAAAAAGGTTAGCAAAGGGGGGCAAAAAAGGGGGCAAAAAGGGGGGCAAAAAGGGGGGCAAAAAGGGGGGCAAAAAGGGGGGCAAAAAGGCGGCCAAAAAGTGGGAAAAAAGGGGCGAAAAAGCGGGGAAAAAGGGGGTGAAAAATGGGGGCAAAAAGGGGGGCAAAAAGGGGGGCAAAAGGGGGGCAAAAGGGGGGCAAAAGGGGGGCAAAAGGGGGGCAAAAGGGGGGCAAAAAAATGGGCAAAACGGGGGGCAAAGGGGGGCAAAATGGCGGCAAAAGGGGGGCTAAAGGGGGGCTAAAAGGGGGCTAAAGTGGGGCAAAAGTGGGCAAAAAAAGGGGGCAAAAGTAGGAGGGGGGGCAAAAAGGGCTAAAAGATGTAGCAAAAAGAAAGCAAGAAGTGGACAAAAAAAATGCAAAAAGGGGGAAATAAGTGGGGCTAAAGAGTGTCTAGACGGATGTCTAGACAGATGTCTAGACAGAAGTCTAGACAGATGTCTAGACAGATGTCTAGACAGATGTCTAGACAGATGTCTAGACGTATGTCTAGACAGATGTCTAGACAGATGTCTTGACAGATGTCTAGACAGATGTCTAGACAGATGTCTAGACGTATGTCTAGACAGATGTCTAGACAGATGTCTAGACAGATGTCTAGACAGATGTCTAGACAGATGTCTAGACAGATGTCTAGACAGATGTCTAGACAGATGTCTAGACAGATGTCTAGACAGATGTCTAGACATATGTCTAGACAGATGTCTAGACAGATGTCTAGACGTATGTCTAGACAGATGTCTAGACAGATGTCTAGACAGATGTCTAGACAGATGTCTAGACAGATGTCTAGACAGATGTCTAGACAGATGTCTAGACAGATGTCTAGACAGATGTCTAGACAGATGTCTAGACAGATGTCTAGACAGATGTCTAGACAGATGTCTAGACAGATGTCTAGACGTATGTCTAGACAGATGTCTAGACAGATGTCTAGACAGATGTCTAGACAGATGTCTAGACAGATGTCTAGACAGATGTCTAGACAGATGTCTAGACAGATGTCTAGACAGATGTCTAGACAGAAGTCTACAGATGTCTAGACAGATGTCTAGACAGATGTCTAGACAGATGTCTAGACAGATGTCTAGACAGATGTCTAGACAGATGTCTAGACAGATGTCTAGACAGATGTCTAGACAGATGTCTAGACAGATGTCTAGACAGATGTCGTGGGGAAAAAAAGAATTGGGGCAAAAAAGGGATAAAAACGGGGCAATAAGGGGGGCTTAAAAGGGGAAAAAAAGGGCAAAAAATTGGCAAAAAGGGGGGCAAAAAGGGGGACAAAAACTGGGGCAAAAAGGGGGGCAAAAAAGGGGGCAAAAAATGGGGCAAAAAGGGGGGCAAAAAGGGGGGCAAAAAAGGTAGCAAAAAGAAAGCAAGAAGTGGACAAAAAAGAGGCAAAAAGGGGGAAATAAGTGGTGCAAAAGAGTGTCTAGACGGATGTCTAGACAGATGTCTAGACAGATGTCTAGACGTATATCTAGACAGATGTCTAGACAGATGTCTAGACAGATGTCTAGACAGATGTCTAGACAGATGTCTAGACAGATGTCTAGACAGATGTCTAGACAGATGTCTAGACAGATGTCTAGACAGATGTCTAGACAGATGTCTAGACAGATGTCTAGACAGATGTCTAGACAGATGTCTAGACAGATGTCTAGACAGATGTCTAGACAGATGTCTAGACAGATGTCTAGACAGATGTCTAGACAGATGTCTAGACGGATGTCTAGACGGATGTCTAGACGGATGTCTAGACGGATGTCTAGACAGATGTCTAGACAGATGTCTAGACAGATGTCTTGACAGATGTCTAGACGAATGTCTAGACGAATGTCTAGACAGTTGTCTAGACAGTTGTCTAGACAGATGTCTAGACAGATGTCTAGACAGATGTCTAGACAGATGTCTAGACGTATGTCTAGACGTATGTCTAGACAGATGTCTAGACAGATGTCTAGACAGATGTCTAGACAGATGTCTAGACAGATGTCTAGACGTATGTCTAGACAGATGTCTAGACAGCAGACAGATGTCTAGACAGATGTCAGACAGATGTCTAGACAGATGTCTAGACAGATGTCTAGAAGACAGATGTCACTAGACAGATGTCTAGACAGATGTCTAGACAGATGTCTAGACGTACGTCTAGCCGTATGTCTAGACGAATGTCTAGACAGATGTCTAGACAGATGTCTAGACAGATGTCTAGACAGATGTCTAGACAGATGTCTAGACATATGTCAGTGTCTAGACAGATGTCTAGACAGATGTCTAGACAGATGTCTAGACAGATGTCTAGACAGATGTCTAGACAGATGTCTAGACAGATGTCTATGTCTAGACATGTCCTCTATGTCTAGACAGATGTCTAGACAGATGTCTAGACAGATGTCTAGACAGATGTCTAGACAGATGTCTAGACAGTAGACAGATGTCTAGACAGATGTCTAGACAGATGTCTAGACAGATGTCTAGACGATGTCTAGACGTGTCAGATGTCTAGACAGATGTCTAGACAGATCTAGACAGATGTCTAGACAGATGTCTACAGATGTCTGTAGATGTCAAAATGTCTAGACAGATGTCTAGACAGTGTCTAGACAGACAGTATGTCTAGACAGTCTAGACAGATGTCTAAAAGTCTGGGCAGATGTCTAGACAGAGATGTATGTCTAGACAGATGTCTAGACAGATGTCTAGACAGATGTCTAGACAGATGTCTAGACAGATGTCTAGACAGATGTCTAGACAGATGTCTAGACAGATGTCTAGACAGATGTCTAGACAGATGTCTAGACAGATGTCTAGACAGATGTCTAGACAGATGTCTAGACAGATGTCTAGACAGATGTCTAGACAGATGTCTAGACAGATGTCTAGACAGAGACAGATGTCTAGACAGATGTCTAGACAGATGTCTAGACAGATGTCTAGACAGATGTCTAGACAGATGTCTAGACAGATGTCTAGACAGACAGATGTCTAGACAGATGTCTAGACAGATGTCTAGACAGATGTCTAGACAGACTAGACAGATGTAGATCTAGACAGATGTCTAGACAGATGTCTAGACAGATGTCTAGACAGATGTCTAGACAGATGTCTAGACAGATGTCTAGACAGATGTCTAGACAGATGTCTAGACAGATGTCTAGACAGATGTCTAGACAGATGTCTAGACAGATGTCTAGACAGATGTCTAGACAGATGTCTAGACAGATGTCTAGACAGATGTCTAGAGATGTCTGTCTAGACAGATGTCTAGACAGATGTCTAGACAGATGTCTAGACAGATGTCTAGACAGATGTCTAGACAGATGTCTAGACAGATGTCTAGACAGATGTCTAGACAGACAGACAGTCTAGACTAGATGTCTAGACAGATGTCTAGACAGATGTCTAGACAGAAAAAGAATTATGTCTAGACAGATGTCTAAAAATGTCAATAAGGGGGGGGCAAAAAGGGAAAAAAAAAAAAAGGGCAATAAGGGGGCTTAAAAGGGGGAAAAAAGGGGGCAAAAAGGGGGCAAAAAATTGGCAAAAGGGGGCAAAAGGGGGCAAAAAGGGGAGCAAAAAGGGGGGCAAAAAAAGGGGGCAAAAATGGGGGCAAAAAGGGGGCAAAAAGGGGGGCAAAAAGGGGGGCAAAAAGGGGGGCAAAAAGGGGGGCAAAAAGGGGGGCAAAAAGGGGGGCAAAAAGGGGGGCAAAAAGGGGGGCAAAAAGGGGGGCAAAAAGGGGGGCAAAAAGGGGGGCAAAAAGGGGGGCAAAAAGGGGGGCAAAAAAAGGGACGGAAACAGGGGCAAAGACAGGGGGCAAAGGGGGCAAAAAGACAAAAGGGGGCAAAAAGGGGGGCAAAAGGGGGCAGAAAGGTCAAAAGGGGGCAAAGGGGCAAGGGGGCAAAAAAAGACAAGATGTCAAGGGGGGGGCAAAAAGGTAAAAAGGGGTCAAAAAAAGGGGCAAATAGCAAAAAGAGCAAAAAGAAAGGGGGACAAAAAAGAGGCAAAAAGGGGGAAATAAGTGGGGCAAAAGAGTGTCTAGACGGATGTCTAGACAGATGTCTAGACAGATGTCTAGACAGATGTCTAGACAGATGTCTAGACAGATGTCTAGACAGATGTCTAGACAGATGTCTAGACGTATGTCTAGACAGATGTCTAGACAGATGTCTAGACAGATGTCTAGACGTATGTCTAGACGTATGTCTAGACAGATGTCTAGACGTATGTCTAGACAGATGTCTAGACAGATGTCTAGACAGATGTCTAGACAGATGTCTAGACAGATGTCTAGACAGATGTCTAGACAGATGTCTAGACAGATGTCTAGACAGATGTCTAGACAGATGTCTAGACAGATGTCTAGACAGATGTCTAGACGTATGTCTAGACAGATGTCTAGACAGATGTCTAGACAGATGTCTAGACAGATGTCTAGACAGATGTCTAGAGACAGATGTCGAGACAGATGTCTAGACAGTTGTCAAGACAGATGACAAGACAGATGTCTAGACAGATGTCTAGACAGATGTCAAGACAGATGTCTAGACAGATGTCTAGACAGATGTCTAGTGTCTAGACGTATGTCTAGACAGATGTCTAGACAGATGTCTAGACAGATGTCTAGAAAGATGTCTAGACAGATGTCTAGACAGAAGTCTAGACAGATGTCTAGACAGATGTCTAGACAGATGTCTAGACAGATGTCTAGACAGATGTCTAGACGTATGTCTAGACAGATGTCTAGACGTATGTCTAGACAGATGTCTAGAGAGATGTCTAGACGTTTGTCTAGACAGATGTCTAGACAAACAGATGTCTAGATGTCTAGACAGATGTCTAGACGTATGTCTAGACAGATGTAAAGAGGGGAAAAGATGTCTAGGACAGATGTCTAGACAGATGTCGCAAAAAAAAAGATGTCTAGCAAAAATGGATAAAAAGGGGGCAATAATGGGGGCATGTCTAGGGCAAAAAAAGGGGGCAAAAAAGATGTCAAGAAGATGGGCAAACAGATGGCAAAAAATGGGGCAAGATGTCAAAACAGATGTCTAAAGACAGATGTCAAATAGGGGGCAAAAAGGGGGGCAAAAAGGGGGGCAAAAAGGGGGGCAAAAAGGGGGGCAAAAAGGGGGCAAAAAGGTGGGTCAAAAAGGGGGGCAAAAAGGGGGGCAAAAAAGGTAGCAAAAAGAAAGCAAGAAGTGGACAAAAAAGAGGCAAAAAGGGGGAAATAAGTGGGGCAAAAGAGTGTCTAGACGGATGTCTAGACAGATGTCTAGACAGATGTCTAGACGTATGTCTAGACAGATGTCTAGACAGATGTCTAGACAGATGTCTAGACAGATGTCTAGACAGATGTCTAGACAGATGTCTAGACAGATGTCTAGACAGATGTCTAGACGTATGTCTAGACAGATGTCTAGACAGATGTCTAGACAGATGTCTAGACAGATGTCTAGACAGATGTCTAGACAGATGTCTAGACAGATGTCTAGACAGATGTCTAGACAGATGTCTAGACAGATGTCTAGACAGATGTCTAGTCAGATGTCTGTCTAGACTGTTTTCTAGACAGTTGTCTAGACAGATGTCTAGACAGATGTCTAGACAGATGTCTAGACAGATGTCTAGACAGATGTCTAGACAGATGTCTAGACAGATGTCTAGACAGATGTCTAGACAGATGTCTAGACAGATGTCTAGACAGATGTCTAGACAGATGTCTAGACAGATGTCTAGACAGATGTCTAGACATCTGTCAGATGATAAGGGGTCAAAAAAGGGGAAAAAGGGGGACAAAAAATAGGCAATAAGGGTGGCAAAACAAGGGCAAAAAAGGGGGCAAAAAGTGGAGCCAATAAAAGGGCAAAAAGGAGCGCAAAAAGGGGGGGAAAAGGGGGGCAAAAGGGGGGCAAAAATGAAGGCAAAAAGAGGTGCACAAAGGGTAGCAAAAAAGAAGGCAAGAAGGGGGCAAAAAGGGGGAAAAGAAGAGGAGCAAAAGAGTGTCTAGACGGATGTCTAGACAGATGTCTAGACGTATGTCTAGACGTATGTCTAGACAGATGTCTAGACGGATGTCTAGACGGATGTCTAGACGGATGTCACAATACTACCTGCGATATTTCCCAGCCTAACTGCGATATTTCACAATACTACCTGCGATATTTCCCAGCCTACCGGCGATATTTCCCAGCCTACCGGCGATATTTCCCAGCTTACCTGCGATATTTCCCAGCCTACCTGCGATATTTCCCAGCCTACCGGCGATATTTCCCAGCCTACCTGCGATATTTCCCAGCCCACCGGTGATATTTTGCTGAGATTTTGGTAAATATCGCTAGGATTTTAGAAAATATCGCTGGGATTTTGGGAAATATCGCTGTGATTTTAAAAAATATCGCTGGGATTTTGGTAAATATCGCTGGGATTTTGGTTAATATCGCTGGGATTTTTGGAAATATCGCTGGGATTTTGGGAAATATCGCTGAGATTTTAGAAAATATCGCTGAGATTTCAGAAAATATCGCTGGGATTTTGGGAAATATCGCTGAGATTTTAAAAAAATATCGCTGGGATTTTGGGAAATATCGCTGAGATTTTGGGAAATATTGCTGAGGTTTTAGAAAATATCGCTTTTCTGCGGAGCGTAACTACCGCATAAAAACAGACTCAGGTGTATATCATTTAAGTGGGTAATTTTTTTAGTTATACATGAGCATTTTTGTGTATGAAAAAATTATGTAGTGCACATGAATGAAATTTTTGTATCTGTGTTATTTTTTCAAAAATAGAACGATATTGCGAATAAACAAACGGTTTTTTTTATTTCTGAAAATATTTACTTAGATTATAATTTATCTAATTTTTTGTTCAATTTAAAGTGATATAAATAGAAATTATAATATAGATTTTCAAATGAAAGAGATTTTAAATTAATTAATTAGTAAATTTAAAAGAATAATATACTTAATTATTTGAAAGGACTTTTCTCTCTCTCTCTCTTTATATATATATATATATATATATATATATATATATATATATATATATATATATACACATAATTAAGAAAATAGAGACGTAAAACTAGTTCTGATTTCATTTTGACAAAAAAAATACAGTTTAACGTTCAGTAATTGGAAGATAGAAAAAGCGATTAAATCAAATTAAAAATAAGATCGATACTTTTTTCTACAATTGTTAGTAATTCGTTCAGTTTACAAAAGAAAGATAAGATTCTTCAATTAAAATAAGTTCTGTTTAAAAAAGGGATCAAGTTCTACACAAACACCTGCCATGTTTCTAAGCGAGACACTTTTAAAGTATTGAATTCAATTTAGAAAAGTAAATTACAACTGGAACCAACTTCTGTACTATCGATAACATTGATCAATTGTTGACGTCTCGTACGGTACTTTCTGTTAAATGAAAATTTACTTCTTGCACTTTCTTATAAATATATAATATTTCCTTGTATACTTCACGAATGTCTTGACGTCTTGCGGAATCGACTTGAGATTTCGATGTGCAGAACTGAATTCCCCGAGCTATCATACACACGGCGTTCCAAGAACACTGCCATTTTGTTAGCGAGATATTTATAACACCGGAAGAAAAGTAAACACATGGATTGTTTTCAAGGTTCGAAAAATTTATATCGTTGATTTTCTAGAGAACATTTTCGGTTCTTTGGCGAGGTACTGATTTATTTCGATAAAAATCAATAACGAATAAATCATATTCTTTCACTGACGACAATTGAAAATGATTGAATCTAGATTTCAAGACAATGAATCGATAATAATAACTATTTTTAATTTTAAAAAATATTTATATGATTAGAGTTATGTATTTCAAATTAAAAATACACGAAATATATTTTTTATTATAAAATAATTATCTTTCTAAAAAAATGTTTATCTAATTTTTGAAAATATATATAAATTTTCAATATACTTTCTAATAATTTTTCATAAACTTTTAATATTTTCCGGTGCCTTCATTCTTTTTCTATTTGTATTTTTCTGATTTTATGTTTGTTTTGGTTTCCACTCAATAAAAAAATCTGTTATTTATTGGTTATCATTTTTTTTTGCAATATGTTTCATCCATTTCCATTTCAAATTTATTCTTCTAGTTGTATCTGTATATTTTTGTTTGTTTTTGTATTTTTACATTTTGTGCTTCTCTACGTATATATATATATATATATATATATATTTGGTATAGATGTATGAATACTTGTTTATCCATTAACACATAAAAATCTATTATTTACATCAGTTATCTCGAGCTTTTTCAGTAATCTTTTTGTTAATGTAGTCTACCAATTTTAATTCATTGTAAAGCCGTAAAAATAAAAAAACAACATTTTACGAGGTAGGAAAATTACATTTGAATAATGTTGAAATATGTATCCATAGAAAATTATGTATATATATATATATATATATATATATATATACAAAAATACAAATAATATAAAATTTATGTTCCCAAGTGTGCCTGAATATAAATCACGTAATGTCCTTTATGCAATAAAAATGTATATGAGTCGTTGTAGGTAGACGTTGCGAGGCAAAGCTTTGCCAAATACACCAGACACCTGTTTATGTTTTCCTTTTATCATATCCATAATTCCTGTTTACAAATGCTACGATGCAGTAGACACTGTTTCAAAAACAAGTAACGAAAACAACACACCCGCACTCGAACCATATTGAATAATTTATGAGGATTGCAACGGATGGATTTATAAAATATATTATTTTTTCAAGTCGCGTCTACGTTCAACATCCTGTGTTCGTGTATCGCGGCCTAGCTTAATTTCAGGTTATTATCCTGTTTGAAGATCATACTTACATCGAACACGGATCGTATCAAAGTATTTTGTTTAACTTAATTTTTAAACAACATTTGGTAATAGGAAAAATATTAAATTTCTATATTTTTTAATCTTTAATTTTTTGTTAGAGTTATGCTTAAGGGGTTATACGCAGTTAGAAATTTCAAAAAATCGATTTTTTTTGCATTTTCGGAATGGACATATATTTGAGTATATTCTCTGAAAATTTAAAGTAAATCCGATAAATATTTTCGGACATACACCTGAATTTGTAAAAATTTTTTAACTATGTGTAAACTACTTCCGAAAGTTCAAACGCGTTTATCTCAAAACGGTGTTTTCATAGTCGGTGATCTCGATATCTCAGAAATGGCTGAACCGATCGGTCTCAAATTTTCACACAATCTTCTCAAATATATTCCTCAGGTATTGAACGAAGGAATAAGGTTTATAAAAATTATTACTATTTTTTTTAAACAATTTGGAGCGAAAATTTTAGTAAAAAACGAAAAATTTTTTTCAAGTAGACGCCATTTTGTCAAAAATGAAAATTTTTATTATTCCTTCCTTCGTTACAATGCATTAATCTATCCTTTAAAAGAATTGACCATATTTTTGATTTCAAATAATCCAAACCATTTCGATATCGGAGATCACCGCCTAGCGCCTTTTTTGAGGTTGTTCGTTTGACATCGTCAGCAGGAGCACATAGTTCAATATTTTTATGATCGACATGTTATTTTTTTCTTGAAAGTAGGATCTATTCAAATAACCATAATTTGTAATTGCAAAATAAATACTATTTCTAAAAAAAAATCCTAAAAAAACGTCGTTTTTGCGCCTCGCAACTGCGTATAACCCCTTAATATACTGTTTAAAATCAAAGATCATTCTGTTATATGCATTTATTTAAACAATAATTAAGTGTGCAGAAATTTAAATGTAATAAACAATTTTAGTAAGTTGATTTATCAAAAAATATTGATTTATAATTGGTGAATAGTTGAGATTTTCGTCCATTGTACATAAATCAGAAAGTTTTAATATAAATTAATGTTTCTAAGGGGTATATTTATATGCGTTTATTAATCTGTCAATATATATATATATATATATACAATGGGGGTAAACTAATTCTTTTTTGGTATGACTGTCGTAATTCATCGACAACTTGAACTCATATAAATTAAACACCGTAAATTATGATATACAAGCGGTCCATTCGTTATTTCGATCGGAATAAAATGTGGCTTTGTGATAACATTGAAAGCGAATCATTTGTATGTGCGTACAATAAATATGATTGGAGAAATGTCAACCCGAGAGAGATATATGTATATAACATCTGTACGGCTATTATCCGTTTTACATAAACATGGGGGTCGGTCGGTCGTTCTGGTGGTAATTCGGGAAATGTGTACGTAGCGGCCGATACGAAAGCTTGTCGTCTAGATGGGTCATTAGATACAACACGTGCGAAAACTGAACAAAACTTACAGAGAGACGGCCGACACTGCAGGATTCTTATCATAAACTAACAACTCTGCTGCTAACTTGTTTTGAATTAAGCTCAGAACAATTTCCATGCTAAATGTAATGTTTGTAACCGTTAAAACTTTGGATAATCTGTTTCTGTTCAGATTTACTTTGGCAGAGTAACATACACACACACATACACACCAACATATATATATATATATATATATATATATATATATATATATATACTTCACTTTAATTACACAATAACTAAAATATAGTCTGGTACAAATTGTATTTGCACTTAGACACTTTGTTATTCTAAAATTTGATTTTCTACAATATTTTAAATCTACGGTAACGCACTTCTTCAGTTTTTATTTGTTAATTAGTGATATTCAAATCAATATACAAAAAAGATTTGTTAATAAAAATATAAATATGTTTATTTTTTTAAAAATGTAAAAAATCAGTAATTATTAGCTAGATATTTTTATATATTTTAGAAATTTTCTGTCTTTTTAATATCTGTAATTTTCTTCTAAGTATATGAATGTAAATTGAATTATAATTAAAATTATGATAAAGATCTCATCTTTTCTATACAATTCCTGAAATATTCGTGAATTTTACTCCATGTCTTGTTAGAATATTATTTATTGTCACAGTGTATGGATTCTGAAAGTTATTTTAAATTATATAAAAAATAAAATAATTTGAAAATCACAGTGCAAAAAAATTAATTTATATTGATTTAAATTAGGGTGAATATTTTATACGTTTTCTGAAAATATCCAAAATTAAATTCAATGAAAATATTCTCTACACAAATGTTAACTGAACAATTTCAAAAATAGACCAAAATTGAATTATCTGCAATCTGATTGATTTTCAAAAAGTGAAGCGAAATTTCATTATTATTTTTTTCAATAACATAAAGCCGCAAAATTGATTTCCGACTTTCGTATAATGCAATTTTAATTTCTATAAATACATTTTGGCGTCGAAACAAAATCAATAATCCTATCAGAATTCTTTCGAACATCACATTATAAAAAAATGTGTCTATAAGAAATTCACTTTCGGTTATATGACATCTGCGTCTTTCTTCATATCCGAAAATGCATTACCATTCTGTGTATGAGTTGAAAGTAAAACAAACATTTCATTCTTTTCGAGTTTATTCCGTTCGATTGTACACAAACGTGTCGAGATATATTTTTATATCGGAATTGGGTTACCGATATCATTGTGTAAGCTTTTTTTAAAACTTGTTCATCTGTAAATTTTTATTGTTGTGGCTCCGAGTCGATAAACGAAACGAAGAAATAAAAAAGTAAATACGTAAAACCTGGTATCACGGCTGAGGTTCGTCGTAAATTCAAATAAATAAAAAAAATCGCGCCAAACTTTTATATTGTTTGAATTTATATGAAAGGTTCCCTTTTCATTGCTTCGATCAAAGCGTGGAATGAAAACAAGATGTAAGCAATTTTTATACACTTTCATTTATTTCGGATTTAATACCGAAATTAGAAAGTGAATACACATAAAATTTTCATTATATTCACTTGTATCATTAACAAGAGTATTTAAAATAACGAGTTCTTTATTTACTTCTCAAACGTTTCTCTTGCAATATGTTTCAGAAAAAAACATAAAGTTATTTCATTAAAAGAATCTTAAAATTTTCCAACTGAAAAAATTTGATCACGTTTTTTTAATCTAATAAACCTAAAATGATCTGTTGTTTGAGAGAAAAATCAGAAAAATGCAAATTTCGAACGAAAACAAATATAAAAAAACTTTGAAATCACTGATCAAACTTTCTCTTTTTTCAATTACGTTAAAACTTGTTCACCTCATTTCCAATAAACAGTAAAAAAATTTCATCTCTGGCCGACCAATCGTCTACTAAAAATAATTTTTTAATTTAAAAATTCGCATCGTATTTCCGTACTTTGAAAATTGCTCGAATACGTCTTTATATTAAACGAACAGGATTTTTTTCGCCGTTCTTAATTCTTTCAACGATATTAAATAATTCTTTTTTATTTGTCGAGTTATTCTCTCTATTTTCATTTCCATTATCTACTTAATACCGCTATAAGATTCAAGTCTCAAGTGTTGTTGGGTCAACAAAACCTTTTTTCCTCGCAACAGAAAGAAAATTTTGTATGCTGAATGGAACTAAACATTTATTTTATTACTTTTAATAAAACGTTATATTTATTACTACAATTAATTTCTTTTAGAAAGGATGAAATTTATTTTATCTTAGTATATTAAATTCAGACTTTTAGCTTTTTTTATTAAAAAATATTAGTTAGATGTTATTGATTGCTTCGAATATACCGACGATGTTTTTTAATTAACTTTCATCGAAGGTTTTTTATTTTCGTTTTTTATTTATTCCATAACTCGATTATCATGTTTTCATTAATTGGATTTAAATCTAATTTTTATATTTTTCTTATTTGATTTTCTTTTATAAATTCAGTTATAGAAAAGTTGTAATGAAATTCAATCTCTAGCAATTAATATATTTCTATATTTCGTCTAGTAATTTACACCTATATATTGACTTTTGTGGCTGTATTAACTTTAGAAAAATACTAATTAGTTAGATTATTCATAATAAAGTCCTTATCTATCGTTAATTAATTATCCTGAAACATTTATTGTAGATATTTGATTTTAAAATGTATATAATGATTTTTAATTCCCGTGTGGGGTTGCTAGACCCCCATCGGGCGCCTCCCCAGGTGGCGATAGAGGAATGCTCACCGAATATACCGGAGAAATAAAATATCCGGTGCGGACCAAAACTAGCATAGCGTTTTAGGTTAGGGGTTGAGGTGATAGACTTATACTCCATCACTTATAAAAAAATCACCAAAAAAAGAATATGAGAAACGGTTTATAGGGCAAAAAACTTTCATATACATTTTTAAAAATACATCAATAAATATTTAAATTAAAATCTAAGTTGTGCAATAGAAATTATTAAGTTTTAATAAATTTTACAGTTTTAGTCTATTTTTTAAAAAAATGTTTAAATATGCATATATAGGAAATATATAAATAAATATAGGGTGTTCCTTCAAAAGCACACAATTTAATTTTTAAATAAAACGTATCTTTTTTCGATGAGTGTGCGCTCCTGATGGAACATCTTAAATCGTTTTTTTTAAATATTTTTGTAAATGTAATAAATTAAGTAAAATATTTATATATTAACTAAAGTTTTATGTTTATTAGATATTCTAATAAGAATTTTTTACCGAAAAGTCGACTCATGCATAAACAGAAATAATATTTACATGATCTTATTTTCATTTGATATTTTTAATGTAATTCATTACCCTTATTTATATGTTAATTCAATTAACCAATTCGTGTTTCGACGAGTGATTCACTCGTGTAAAAATGTACATATTTTTCTAGAGAAACAAATTTTATATTTCCGAAAAAAATCCGAGCACGATTCCAACATTTACATAAAGTACGCACATATAAATCACGCTTAATTATATTTTATAATCTCCGTATATAAATAAACTTGTTAATTGCGAAAAACATGTCAACAAAATATATTAAACTGTATCAATTACATGTTAATTTCGGGCGTACGTTATTCGTTCGGTGCTGATTCGGCACGACGGATTTCAAAAGCGCAGATTGCCGCAATTTCGTGTAAATAAATCTACCGCGGGCAGGGAACGAGATAGTCTTATGTGCAGGAAAAGATCCGTTCGATACGGATATCAGGTGTAATATTCCTTTACGACAACACATAACGTATATAACACGCAATGTTTAATTCAACTGTTGAATTCAAACGAGCAGTTTCCAGATTTACGTTCACCAGTCGAATGAAAAACACATAAATGACCAGATTTTCCGTCGATCGAACCCGTGGTATGAGACAATGAGATATCGGTGCGGTTCGTTGAAACATCGACGCTGTTTTATATTCAAATCGTATGATGGAATAAATCGACGGTGTCGTTTATATGAAATTATTAACGCACTGTTATATTTAATTAATTAATTGCCGTGTTAATTCGTTTTCAATGATAATAGATTATTATTTTTTGATTTATTAACAATATTCTTTCTTAATTTATTTATATCGTTTTGTATTTTTTCAAAGATTGCATTTTTATTCAATAGAGTATTTTATGTAGAATATAATATTCAAAAGGAAATATAAAGTAATTAAACAGAATATTTTATATCCACATATATAGTACGTTAATTAAAAACTCACAAGCGATTTTCAATACATAATGTTTCAATATAATTAAATGTCTGATAATAGAGATTTTCATGGAAACTTACTACAAGTTTAGATTACAATTAATAAGATATCGAGGCTAATGGACCAATATAATAGTAACTTTATTAAATTATTTTAGAATCAATTACATTATTGAATATATTCTTAATTGATTTATTTAAATCTTAAACTTATCTTTATGTTTTTTTTAAAAAAAAAATCTCTAATGAAATATCATATATTTACTGAATAATTAATTGAAAAGTAAAAAAATAAAAATTAAATAGTTTAGTTTCGTATATATCATGCCATATATTTTTTCCATATTAATTTAATTATCCTCGAAAAGTTGGAGTGGAAAAACACTTTGAATTGCAAACATGCCAATATCATCTTTTTTATTTTGGAGTTTTGAAGTGTTTAATAAGAATTCTATTTTTAAAATATCTATGTGTATCTGAATTTGATACAATTGTAATCGTGTGCTAGTTTTAAAAAGTCATCTCTTTCCATCCTCACATGTTTCTTCCTATATTTCCATTTTTCTTAAAATTTTATTCGTATATCTATATCCCATGGTAGTTATTCTATCATTTATCCACATATTCTTTTTCATTCTACTTATGTGTTTGTACTACTCTTCGGCGTTACATCCCTTGCAATGCCTCGACTTCTCTAGTTTCTTATTTTCAATCTTTTGCACAAAACTTATATTTATTTCATTTATATCAAGATAAATATTGTTCCATCCCTTCAAGATATATTGGAAATATATCTTATAAAGAGTAAATAATAAACAATAACATTATCATTATTTGTTTTACTGGAAATTGGAATTACGAACACCCTTTTGTTCGTATTTTACATTCAATAAAAATTGACTAGAATGAGTACGTTTTTGCTAATATTAAAATTTTTATGACTGTTGTGTTTATATCGATTTTTATTTTTCAGTTAAATCATATCTAGAATGAATACAGTTTAATTTCGTTTGTCTTTTTTGATTTTAAAATTATATAAAAATATAACTTTTAAAAAGTGTGTCTTTTAAAAGTAATATTAATATAATTTATTAACAAATCGAATGAACTCTTTTTCCAATATACATTTCTTAACATTTATCGATATCAAAAATTGACGAAAAAAATTGATAATATTCCGCAAATAGAAACAGTTTCGTCGTCGAACCATTCGGTATCTAAAATTAAAAATGTATGAAATCATGTTTTCGTTGCTATATTGACAAGAAAAATAAAAATATACACTCAATCCATCTAAGGCGCAGGCTGACAACAGACAAGTCTAAATAATGCAACGGGTAATACATCACTGTTGATACTACGAGAAAGATGGAATAGGAGTAGAATGAGCAGAAAATGGAATGAAAACAGTACGTGTATGCTCGACTCTATATGTGCCATCGTCGTAAAAATATAAACAACGAACATGCGGAAATATCGCACTGACGTTCCCACGTGGAGGAATGCGTCAGATATTTTCTCTAAGGATATTATGAATCAAATTGTATATTTGCTCGGTTTTTTTTTGTTTGTTCGTTCTCGGAGACTTATGTAACGTAATGTTGTGTGTATCATTCTTTTATTTTTTTTGTTCATTATTTTTCATTTACTGTGATTTTTTATTTCTATGTTATTTCATTTGCGGAAGTTTCATTTCATTCGTACAATATACAATTGATGAACAATATCTGTTAAATAATAGATAAAACGAAGGAGAGTATTAAAACTAATGATATTAATATAATTTTCGAACAAAAATATATAAAGAGAAATATCATATCATTGTAATAGACAGATTTATTAAATAAGAAAGAAGGAAAATTTATTTGAGTAGTATTATTTTTTTCAACTGCGAAAGATTTTTATAATAAAAACATTAATAGCCTTATCGATTATAATATATGGTTTTCTAATAAGCGTTTCAAAAGTTAAAATGAAAATAAAACAAAAATTATTTAATTAATCAGTTATTTATTTATTTTTCTTTAGAAGCACATTCTATGGCATTAATTAATGAATACAATTTCACTCATATGACTACCACGACTTTACTTGACATAGTGCATTCGTTTAATCAAATGTTTAGCCACTTTTTCATACAATTGTAGTTCAATTTCATGACTTACACCTTTAATGTTTATTTTTAATGCTTCTGTTGTTTATGGTTTATTATCATAAACCATTGATTTCACATAACCCCATAAAAAATAATCCAATGGAGTTAAGGGGTTATACGCACTTGCGAGGCGCAAAAACGACGTTTTTTTAGGATTTTTTTTAGAAATAGTATTTATTTTGCAATTACAAATTATGGTTATTTGAATAGATCCTACTTTCAAGAATAAAATAACATGTCGATCATAAAAAAATATTGAAGTGCACCGCTCCTGCTGACGATGTCCCGAACAACCTCCAAAAAAAGGCGCTTGGCGGTGATCTCCATATCGGAGGTTTGGATTATTTGAAATCAAAAAATATGGTCAATTCTTTTAAAGGATAGATTAATGCAGGTATTGAACGAAGGAATAATAAAAATTTTCATTTTTGACAAAATGGCGTCTACTTGAAAAAAATTTTTCGTTTTTTACTAAAATTTTCGCTCCAAATTGTTTAAAAAAATAGTAATAATTTTTGTAAACCTTATTCCTTCGTTCAATACCTGAGGAATATATTTGAGAAGATTGTGTAAAAATTTGAGACCGATTGGTTTAGTCATTTCTGAGATATCGAGATCACCGATTATGAAAACACCGTTTTGAGATAAACGCGTTTGAAGTTTCGGAAGTAGTTTACACATAGTTAAAAATTTTGTACAAATTCAGGTGTATGTCCGAAAATATTTATCGGATTTACTTCAAATTTTCAGAGAATATACTCAAATATATGTGTATTCCGAAAATGCAAAAAAAATCGATTTTTTGAAATTTCTAACTGCGTATAACCCCTTAAATCACATGATCTTGATAGGTAAAATGTGTTCTATAAATTAAAATAAAATTAAATCGATTTTTTTAAATAGACATTTTGTGTATTTTTAAATAAATTATTGAAAAAATTAAAACCACTAAATTTTTATGGGAAATAAATATTCTATAGCAATTATATGATACAAAAATTATTATTGATATATACAGGATGGTATTTTTAATTGATAAATATGTAAATTAGTTTCAAATTTAGAATATGAATCTATATATGATATTTTATATGTAGATATGATATAGGTATAGATATACTGAATAATTGTTGTATGCTCATTCCACATCGTTGAATTGCATGTATGAGTCTACATGAGAATTTATGTAATTTCATTTTACGTTGCATCCAGACTACATTTTGATTGATTTATAAACTGCACGGTACGAATGAACACGCATATATATATATATATATATATATATATATATATATATATATATATATATGCATGGAAACGATGCATGAATTTAAAGTTATAACAAGTAACATACACATTGTTAAAATAAACAAGGGATTAGTGTCAATCGAACCGATATGACAATCTTCACATTTATTTCATGCGATTGTGTTTTCATCGACATCGCTCTCGATGATTTATATAGGGATTTTATGCGTTTGTACGGATTTAATTGGAAATTCATGCTCCGTTTCATTTAGATGCATATTGTCAATGCAGATATGTTTAGTGTTAGCGATTATACGTTCGATAGGTCGATTGATCTCAGGTTTTATGCAACACAGGCTTTTGCAAGTGTTTAAAAATAAAAAAACTAATGTAATTGAATAGATAAATGTTTGAATGTAAATACGTTTTTTTTAATGAAACTCCAGAGTTACAAATGTATAGTAATTATTTTTTTAGTGTATCTTTATAGTTATTTAGAGAGGTAAGGTTCAAAATTTATATTATCCTTAGACAAAAATTAAATAACTAATTAATAAATAAAATAGGTAGTAAAATAAATATATATGAAAATTAGTATAGTAACTAGTTGTAATGATATACAATATTCTAAAAAAATATAAATTTGTGTACAGCATATAAAGTGATTCAATAACATAAAATTCAAAAATAATTAATAACTTAAAGATAGATAAGATTAGATTAGATTTATTTAGAAAAAATAAATAGATATATAAATTGATTCATTATATTTTTTAAAGAAAAAGTTAAATATAAAAATTCGTAATTTCTACAAATTAATTTAAATATAAAACAATCACTAATTCAGTAATTGTATAAAATAAAATACAATTTTTAGTTAATCGATAGATTGATCTGATAAAAAATCATGAGATTATCTAGTTTATTCCTAGATAAAACCTTTAGAGATGGGATAACTTTTCTTGGCTCAATTCCAAGTAAATTCCAAGAGTTATGTGATTTTCTATTAGATTCTGCAATTGGGTTCGACATTAATATCATTGAAGAATTTTTTATTACTTCGATTTATGATATGCATGAAAAATGTTTTATTTTTGATATTTTTGAAATATTTCATTAAAATATGAAATTTGATTCGGTTTAATTTAAAAGGAAAATTAGAATTCAGATATGAACATCGACATTTTTCTCTACGTATCTGTCAATTAAACATACATTTATTTCAATTTTTACCAGTTATATTAAATAATGCCGTAAGAAATAATATTTTTTACAACTCAGACTACATGTTAATCAATATAAAAATATAGGAACGAATGTTTTTATCTATGACTTTTTTATATGATTGAATTTTTAACAGATTTTGTTAAAGTGAATTCATATGAATTTAAAATCAAATATTTTTTAAATATTAAATTGAGAACAAAGGGAATATTGTTGTTTGATATCTAAAATTAAAAAATATTACTATAAAAATTTCGTATAAAATCATACATGGTTATAAAATTATATATGTAATTATTGAATTTACAGCATATATTTATATACACATACTCTCAAATAAACATAACTATACACACAAATATATGTATAAAATTTTTAAAAAAAATATAAAATAATTTGTATTAAAATAAGAATTTAATATTTATTTTTTTAATTTTGAGACTGAAACATTTTTTGTATTATAATTTTTTAAAAGAAAATTAATATATAACTAGTTTCCAGGAAAATTAACATAAAACTTCTATTTTCATGTATATCTGATATGAAAGAATATAGCTTCAGTAAACTGTTCCAATTCGATAAATTAAAAAAAGGGAAGGGATGATATCTGTTTCCGTAGTTCGTGTTGTAGATTGGACATTTTGTGAATGATCCATGCTTATATTTATTAAATTTATTTTAAGTGTTTCTGTTTATTAATTATTAAATTTTATGAGTATTTGTTGTGAAGTGTTATTTTTCAAAATTATTTGGTGATATTAATATTTGGTGGATAAAATGGACAAATAGGTTATAGTACTAATACAGAACTATTTTCATTGCCTGTGAAACCATGATCTATAATCACTATCTGTGAGTATCACACTTTTTGTTTACATAGCTTATCAGTTATAACAGTACGTTTTATTTTCGAAACATGGTAATTTTTCTATTGACATTATTGAAATTTTGTTCCAATTAAAAACAATAATGTTATTTTGTGATACGTGATTTATTTCACGCTTAATGAAATTGAATAGTGCCGACGATTATTTCAGCCATGTTAATCTCTTTTAATTTTATTTATCCAATTATATAGAAATATAACGTATGTTACTCAATACTTGTTCTTTGAATAGATATTTTTTTTGTATACACGATAAATACATGGATATAAATTTGTGATTATATTATTTTATTTATACAGCTTTTTTGAAATAATTTATATTTAATATTAAACAGTTTATTAAATCGGTTTCTAATTATGATCATAAATATTTCATTTTGAAAATTGGGTTATAGGTATAGATTTTATAACATTTGAAAATATCAACATATAATTATATTAATAATACGATTAAAACTATATCGAATTGTAAAATATTGAATTATATTAAATATTAATTTGTGTATTATTGAATTACACTCAAAACGAAAACTATATATATATATATATATATATATATATTATTTGGAATTTATATTTAGTCTTGTTTTCAAATTTTTTGAATATTTATTCATTTTACTTTTGTTAATTAGAATTTAAATTAAATGGATTGAATAAATGTGCAATATGTAAACATTTTTATTTTATTTAAATCTATCATTAATATCATTGTCATTTAATCCTATATCAGTTTACTGCTAGATTAAAGTCTTATTAAATGTTATTATTATTGTACATAGGGTTATAAAAAGTCTTTAAGTTTGAATGTGGATTTTTTTACAAAAATTAAGTAACTTTATGAATTCAATTATGTGAGTATCCAAACTGCAAAATAATGTTGTTATGTTGTTGAAAAAAATATATTTTAGGTTGATATATTAATTTTTTTTTAATATTTTTGAATTGAAATATAAGTGGTAGAAAAAGATTTTAAATATTTGTAAATTTCATCAAAATTAATGTATCATATTCATGTATTATTTAAGCTGTGAGTCAATGTATATATATAGATGTAGTAACATATATAAGTTTATTTCTGTTTGATAATATTGAATTGAAAATGTTTTCTCCGCTTTGGAAATATGTCAACTTGTTACAGTTCATATGACACACTATATACAGTACACGTAATCTTCAGAGACGTAAGTACAGGCAAGTATTTATTTCAAATCCATTATTTAGATTAAATCAAAACTGTATCATGTCAATTCAATGAAAACGTCGAGCGCACCTAAGTACCTATCTCTACGTAACTACATATCTAGAACAACCGTAAACTCTTCGCTTGTCTCATTAAATCATTCGAATCTGTTGTGAACACAAATACGAATTACGAACGTGTTTATCCCACGTTGTAATTTTGTTCATCGGAATTCGTAATTTCCATTAATACTATTTGTAATTTGTATTAACTGTTAACAAACTGGAATTTCATTTCGGATTTTAAATAGTTGTACAGTATGCTGTTTTATTATTGTAATAAATCACTATTGTGCAAAATTTTCATCCACTGAATTGGATGTTTTATTTAATTTGTTCTCGAAAGTTGTGTAAATGTTTTTTTGAAAATAACATCGACGTGTTAATAAAAAAATAATAACCTAAAAATAATTTCTGGTAAATTTATTTTATATTTAAATTCGTATATATTGTACCTTTTTTACTATCTTGCAAATGACTTTTTATCAAATAGCTTTTGTTTTAAGCTTAAAAATGAGATTCAGTCTTATAATCTGAATTTGTGATTAATTTTATTTTTAAAACTGAGAATTCCTTTTTACAAAAAAATACATGATATTCAACAAAATTTTGCAGTTAAAACAGAAAAATACTTTCATATACACACATACAAGAAAAAAAAATCAGTATTTTGATAAATCATTGTATAAAAACTGTGATTAATTTATTTGGAATTTCAAATAGTTAACAGAATATCTGCTCATAACAAGAGCTTTACAGTTTTTAATTAGTTAGTATATAGTTTATTTAAAGTAAAAAAGATGTTTACTTTTTTCAGCAGTAATAGAGAATAGTTGAGTTAAAAAATATAAACAGAATTTAATCTCGAAAAAATAGTCTGAATAAAAATATAAAATAATGTTCAGAAAATAATAGAAAATTCTGTTATTATTTAAATAATGATATAAAAAATAATATTTTCTGGATTTATATTTAAAATTTTTATTGAGGATTTATTGAGAATATTTGAAACTTTTTTCACTTTTTAATCACTTTTTTTTGTAACATATGTTTGATAGAATTTTTATTTTAATCCTAAAAATATGAATAACATTAACTGAAATCCAAATTCACGTTATAATTTATATTTTATTAAGAACATATACATTATTTTAATACAAATTTTATTTAATAAAATATAGAAAGATAATATTTTTCGTTAAACAATTATAATTTTTAATTTATTTCACTTTTCTATTATAAGTTTTTTTTACATTTTACAGTTATCTACACTGAAATATTTAGTTTAATTTCCTTTGCAAATACTGAACACGTTTTGATATTTAAACATTGTTTAAATTTGTTGCTACGTGCGAACACTATTGTGAAACTAAAATAGTTGTAAGAGCTTAATTCTATCAAATATCAAATCGTTCTTGAAGATCTTACAGAAATAGAGGTAATAAATGAAAGTTACAGAGTACTGTACAACATTTCAGTTTAATATGTTGCTTTCTATACAACAAATTTAGTTTATATATATATATATATATATATATATATATATATATATATATATATATGTTTGTTCTTTATACCTATTTCTTTTTCGCGCAATTATACGATTAGGTAGTGCGAGTACGACAGAGCTATTCCAAACCACTATATTCGTATATTATTGTCGACAGAAAACCACTAAAGTTTCCGTACATGACGTAAGGGGTCGTAAACGTAAGCCACAGTTCAAATGGAATAAGGTTAAATTACATACCATCATTTTGCACGTGTGTCGGTGAAATTTCCTATTTGCGTCTCAAGTTTCGCTAATGGTATTTTGTGTTCGCCATAAATTTTTAAACTAACTAACAAATAAGTAATTAGCGATACGTGGCTCTCGTACTGATTTTATATAAGGTAGTGTGTGTGAGTATATCTTATTTCATTTTATTGATATCTGAAAGGTTATACTCGAAAATGAGAATTAAACATTTCTTTTTTACATGAATGAAATTTACGACGATTTTAAACCAAATGTGAAATATCGCACATAAATTCCATTTATGAATAAAATCTAATTTAAATTCTTTCGAGCTATGTTTTTTTAACATCTTTATGTCGTATTTGCACGAAATAAAAAGTAGATTTAAATAGCAATGAAAGCTCTTTTAATACATTTCATTATTAATATGTTTTTGTAGTCCATTAGAGATTATTACTGGTCGTTTGTTCAATTATAAAGTACTTGATTAATTATTTATCGAACAATAGTATGTTCAATTTATGCATAAATAAATACTTCAGTATTATTGCATAGCTAAAGCTTTGAATATTAATAGATTCTATGTCCAATTCGATGATGACATAATCAAACAAGCATCAATCGCAGAAGTTGTATGTAGTTGATGTAGCAACTGGTTGATATATATGAGTACTATATATATATATATAAACAATAAATACATCCATATTATATATATACACACACACAAACATGTGTGTATAGTCTTGATTTATATAGCAATGACCATATTAAACATTATGTAAATTATTTGGTTTGGTATCGTTACACCGAATGAATTATTTATAAATGTGTTTGTATGTACGTTGTATTTTACGTTTACGATTGACGATTTTTCATTTATATTCATAAAAAAATCTATCTAGTTAAAAAAATACTTATATGAAATAAGAAATAAAAATTAAATGGAAAATTATATATTCTTGAAAGAAAATATCCAGTACGTTTTTTTATATATACGACATTATTTTTCCATATTTTATCAGTTTTTACTTATGTGACGATAAAAATATATTAGCTCTCTTTGAAATTTCTACGAGGGAATATGAAAAATATATTATTTCTGTAAAAGTAATTATAATGACATCAATGTACTGTGAAATTTCATTTATTAGATATTATATTTCAAGGTCTCTTATTGATATTTTTATTGTAAAATTGACGATTTTCAAAGATAATAAACTCGTGAATTGTTTTGAAGATTTAATACTTAATAATTGTATTTTGTTAAAATCATTTAAATTAAGAAATTAATGAATATTTCATAAAGAAAAATATCATTAAATATAAAGTAATAAATATAGAAGAAGAATACATATATTTTTTCCTGTCATTTACTTTGTCACGGTTATTAAATTGGTCCTGTAAGTCTTCTATATTTGTTTATTGATACAGAAATATTTATCTTTGAAGTAGTGAATAATTTCAAAATATTGATTAAAACTTATATATATATATATATATATATATATTTAATGCGAACATAATTAAATAATAACTCTTAGAGTACAACAAAAGAAAAGTTTATAAACCAAAAAAATCAGTACATTAAAATGAAACTATTAAAAAAAGACAATTAATTTATTCTTATTCAAATATCGTTCGTATCCTGTGTTTATTAATGTAGATGGTTCCAAACTGACTACGGAGATTTTTTCAGCAGGTTATTAAAATTACGTTTGCATTCATTTAATCTGACCGCAAAAATGCTGTCTGGAAGTTTGGTCCTAAATCGTATTTTAACTCACGACTACAATAATACATTTACCACATGCCTAAAAAGCTTACTGCGGACCCTGACACGCTATGCGAAATATTTTAATTAAATGTAAATGCCCATTCTGACCAAACATTGGAACGTTACAATTTATTTCATTATTCTAGTTTTGGAAATCAGTTTAAAGTTTATCTCGTTTTTTAAAATGGATTTAATTAAAGTTTGTAAGTAGTATAGAAGTAATAGATTTTTTATAACTTACATAGATCAGTTGAAAAAATATTTTTATGTAGTTTTAATGTAATTTTTATATCATGTCTTACCTTTTTATAACATAAAAATAAAACTTTTTTTGTATAATAATTAAAAAATATCCAAACAATTTTTTTTTATTATATTTTTTACATTTATAATAATTGAAAAGTACATTCTTATACCAATTAATCGACTAGAAAATCTAATTTGAGATAGTTTATAAAATTTTCGTTTCATTAAACATTTTTTTCATTGACATATTTTTTTGTAATAATTATTAAGAATATATACTATTATATCTTTTGAAATTAATTAATGAAATTCATTTTTAATCACAAAAGCACTAGTTGTATTTTTAAAGATTGTTCTTTTTATATTTATTGATGACTATCATTATTTTTTGATGTCAATTCATTGCTTCTTTTATCATAAAGCAATATAATTTCATGTCAACAAATTTAATTATTGTTTATTCCATTCTTAACAAACCGATTAAAATACAATATAATATAGAATACATATTAGGTTTTGAAATATTTTTTTTAAAAATATCTTCATCAATATTTCAAGTATTCAAATAACGTATAACAAGTTTTAATAACGATATAAATTCCATTTCGTCATTTGAAATTACAATAATATCGAATTTCAACATATTTAATCAAAAATATGAATGTTCTATGTATGTCAGTCAATTTTATTAAATTGTATATATTTTAATATAGAAATTTTATATAAATATATGTACAAATATATTTGATAACATGTTAAATTAAATAAAAATTGTATCATTTGATCTCTACTGCTGGTATTTCTATAGGAAATCCTGGTTTTGGAATTGTATTTTGTAGAGAAATATGTTTCAATCAGAAACATTTGATTATTCGAGAGAAAACACAATGAGTTATTACCAACGGAACCATTGAACACATATTCCGAGATTAGTAAACACTTTTTAATCATTTTATGATTAATTGATACACGATCGATTTTCTTCAACAATATTTTTAATTTCACACCTGTTCATTTATTTAATGCGTTATCATATCATTGACAGCGAACACGGTTTGTCGAGTGCCAAAATAGAAATAAGATAGAATTCGTTTCAGGCACGAAACACTCTTGAGAATTCGTCGCTTCTGGCAGTCACTCAATTCAATAGTGCTTCATGCCGATCTTGTGTGTGTCTTTTGGCGGTTTCTGGCAATAACGTCAAATAAAATACGTTGTTTTATACGAATTTAGTCTATCAACACATCGTCACAACTTGGTGTTGTGTTCAAGTTTGTTGTTGGCTCATGTTGCCAAAAGGTTATAGCGATAAAATGTAAATTGAGATGACTGAATCACAATTCACTCGAAGGTGTTGCAAATCAACATTGAATGTTTCAAAGAAATAACACAATTTATATATATATATATATATATATATATATATATATTTAAAGTGGATGAATTGTAAAGTGTTACAATGTAAATACACACACACACACACACACACACACACACATATATATATATATATATATATATATATATATATATATAATGTATAAAAATAATTTAGTGGAATTTATATAGTTGAAAGATTTATTATTATTTATATTATATTTTACAAGACTATAATTTAATGATAACTCAAGTAGTATTATTATTTTTAGTAGAACAAAAAATAGAATTTTCGTTCTTAGATTCTAAAAATTATAGAATTTAATTTATGATAATTTGTTGATACTTTTATTGTAGTAGTGTTGTTATCACTACTACAATAAAATCATCGTTTATTTTAGTATTCTTCTGGTAATTAAAAAATGGATTAATTTACAGATAATATTTTTTTAATTAAAAAATATTTTATCTGTTTTGTTTAAAATACGAACTTTTTTGACCAATATTTAAAATTGATAAAATATGTTAATTTAAATAGTTATAAAATATGGAGATAAAATAGATCATTTGAAGATTTCAATAATTATAAAATTCAGAATAGAATAATTACGAAAAAAGAATAAAATATTATTGAACAATTTAATAATATTTTATTTTGTGAAGGTGTAATTGATTTTTTTTTGTTAATAGTGTAAAAAAAATGTTTTTATCATTAGTTATTTAGTAAGAATATTATTTTTAAAAAAATAACTTAGTAAGTAATCTACAAAACTGAACAATGATTTAAATAAATATATTATTTAATTAATTTTAATTTAAATTTATTATTCAGTTAAACTAGTATCAGAAGCTATTAAATTAAAAAATGACAAATAATGTAATTTACGATAAAAGTTCATTAAATTAAATATTTTTAAAATTAATAATTTAAATTTCAAGATATATCAAGTACTTATATATATATATATATATATATATATATATATATATATATATATATATATATATACATTTTTAAAAAATAATTGGAGTTTTTTTAACATTGAATCGAAAGAAATGAAACGTTATTATCTAACAACAGAAATACATTTCTATAATAAAGGTATATGGTATTAGTGTCAAATTTTTTCATTACTTGTATTTTACAAAAAAAGGTACATAGAAGAAACGTACCTGTTTACTAAAAAGTATTTCGATCCTTGGCGAATCTTCTTTATATATAAATGTATACGTGACAAACAAACACGTACGAGGTTTTCTAAGATATTTTCATTCTATTGTAAAAAAGATTTTTTCTTTAGCCGTATATATAATCTTCGTTGAATGAATTCTCTTTCTTGTTGTATTCACTTTAATTTTATTATATGTGGGATTTATTCTATGCATTTTATTTTAAATAATAATTATTTTGAGATATTTTTGTCTGTTAGTGTTTTAGGTTATTAAATTTTAAAAATTCTAAATATTTGATCTAATAATTAAATCACTTATAAGTATAGTTTGTGTTTTTGTGTGATTTCAATTTCTGAATGGATACGTTTAAATATTAATTTTTCTTGATTAAATTATTGGTTATTTTTAATTCTTTAATTGTTAATATGCATTTGGAAATGCCTATGAGCGAATAAAAAATAATAATTAAAAATATAGAGCATTTTGTGATCTTGAATTATGAACATTTAAGGAATTATTTAACTGTAAAACAAAATAAATTATGATATATTATATTAATATAAACTAAGATTTTGTGATGTAGAGTAAAAATTATTGAAATGTTTTTTAAACATTTTAAAATAAATACATATACATACACACATATATTTATGTATGTGTGTGTTAGATGAAATATCTTTTGTTCATAAACTTCATTTTTGATTAAACGTATAACAATATAAAAGAAACTGAAATCAACTTCGTTATTTTCTTTTACAATTTTCACAATTCTCAAATTCCATAAACTCGAATAAAAAACAAAGATTATTATGAATATAAAAAGCAACGATGTCAGTTACAAAAAAATTCTATATCGAGAGCAACCAGTAAAACCGCCCCACCAAATTGAGACCAATGATAGATGCTACCACAACAGTGTGCAGCTGTAAGATGCCGTTGAATATTATGAACCGATTGAGAAAGCATGCCATAAGCTGAAAAGGGCCATAGCATTTCGCAACCCCTAGCGACACTAACCATTCAACCCCAATGGCGTAGCCGTCGTGGAGGCGAGAGGTCGATAAACTCGAGAGACTCATTCTGCACGTCTCTGATCATTACGCGAAACATTTTTTCTGGTAAGGAAATGTCAAGAAAAAATTAAATACGAGGTCGCGCATAAAAAGTCGAAACTCGTTCAGTGGTGGTTTCTGTATTAAACAGACTGAACAGTAATGATCTTATTCTCACATTATTTATACATTTATTTGTTATTCTTCTCATTTAAATGAATCATTTACATATTTCTTTACTATATTATCTCTTTATCTAGAAATATAAACGTACAAATATATATATGTTTGTGTGTGTGTGTACATGTGTGTGCGAGTATTATTAATATATTTCTCAATTTATTAAAGATTTAAAAAATTTCATAACTTATTTTATTAATTTTAGATATGCTTATCTTAAATTGAATGAAAATTCTTTTATAATTATTTCCACACACGTCAGAGTAATTTAAAAATATGTCTTACAGATAATAAATGTTTTAAGATTGTTTAAGTGATTAATTTTTTTAAAAATAAAATTCTTATAGTTTTCATTATTAAAAATTATTTAATATCAAATATTTTTTTAAATTTAAAAACCAAAATGGAATGAATAATATTCCTGAGGGTACAATTTTTGTACTTTTTTATTAATGGATTTTTTTTAGAAATTATAAGGAGAAAATAAACATATATGATTTTTGAAAGTTTAGGATTTCATGTTCAATAAGATAAATTTTAATTTTAAAAGATTTTTGTTAATTAAAAGTTATTTAAAATATGTTCTTTATGTTCTTTATTTTCTTAAAAATCTTCATTGGGGATGGTGGTGTTTTAAAAATATTAAAGAAATAAGCCCATGCATTTCTATGAAAGTTTGAGTGTTTGACAATCTGTTTTTTTTAATTTCTCAATTTAATTTTTAGTATAATCTTTTTTTATTAGAGGGGAGGTGATTTTTCGGTTAACACTTTTAAGCTAGATAAAACAAATAGAAACCAAAGCTGCAAATCTAAACTTTTCTGTCGAGATGAATTATATTTTTATTAAGACTGTTTATTGTAAAATATCTCAATTAATAAAAATTAATTATTTTTATAATTTTTTTACTAAATATAAAGATTTTCTACATCTATTTTTTCAATGGTAGTTTGTACAAGAAAATAATTTTTATTTAATGAAAATATAATTGCTAATTATTTTTTATTATTACAACTACTTATTTTATTTTCTAATTTTGCGAGAGATCAGTTTTTTAAGAACCTAACTTATAATTGATATAAGTATTCAATCTTATTAATTTTAGAGATGTTTAAAAAAACTCTGGAAATTTTTTTTAAATTAAATATCGAGATAAATTGGCTTAAGATTAAAATTAGTTACATAAGAAGTTATCTCGATTAAAATTTATATGAAAATCAATACCAAATCTGAACAAATTAATCAGATTCGTAACAAACAGCTCCCTCTTTCAATAATTAGAATCGGATTAACGATTTTCGTTATTGAGTTAGTCAATCCGGTATCGCATGCCACCGCCAAGATAAAATAACACAGAGTATCCGTCGTTTTAATCATCCCGTGTTAAGTGCAGCAATAAAGACGCCACACGGAAGTTACACTACTGTAAATGTAATCTATAACAGTAGCGTTACGCCACTGATTCACCCATCTATGTAGAGGCAGCTAGCCATACCGTAGTGCGGTGTGTAATGGACCAATTTGTAACCGCAGTAGCTACAGCCGACATCTGTTTCACGCCAGCGGAGTCGAATCGTGGTATGGGTCGTTGAAGGTGGATGTAGTGCTCCTGCACCTCCACCATCGCAACCGAAACACCAGTGTGTGGGGGGTTACTGGGGATTAAACGCGATGAACACGCCGCGGTCGGGCATTGGGCATGACGTTATATCGCGGTGTCGCGGAATAACGGGACGACGAGGCTGCGACGGTAAAAACGTCAATTCGGGTAGGAAATTGAGTCCGGATCTAATGACCGCACGCGCGACTGCGTTTTATCTTTGGATTTATGATCGCGCATTGATTCCTGCAACCCCTCCGTATACACTCACACGTCTACATATATGTTCACATACACACACACACACACACACACACACACATATATATATATATATATATATATATATATATAATATGAGTAAAATAGTATAACGTGCCGTATATTCTTATTCGCTCTCTCATCAAACGGCTTTAGTGAAATGATGGGAAAGCGCTCTAGTAGCAAACTGTTTGGCTGAATTTTAATCGAAATTTATCGTAAATCGAATTCGGACCATTTTTCTTCGTGTCAAATTGATTTTGAGAGAATCGTGTTCAGATAATGAAGTTATTCCTTTACGTCTCCTGCAGAAGTAATAAAGTATTCTAAAGTGAGGAGATTTAGAATTGTTTTCTGTAGGGCACTATTCAATTTTATAGTCAACTGTGGCAATATATTAAAAAAATAATACGGCGGTGTCGGTTCGTACGTGATTTCTTGATTTCTGTCACGTTTTTAAAAACTTATTTTCTCTATATACAAAATATATATATATATATATATATATATATATATATATATATATATATAGAGAGAGAGAGAGAGAGAGAGAGAGAGAGAAAGAGGGGACATTAATTAAAATAGTGGGCAGATTTCATTTAGTAAATTGAATATATATATTTATTAATTTTTTTTAAAAAAATTAAACTCAGTAATATAACTTGATTAATTTTTTTATCTCAAACTGATATTTTACTGAAAATGATTTCTTTTGATGAGTTTTTCTAAATTAATGTATTGTAATTTAAATTCATGACGTTATTTTAAAATTGTTTTTTAGAGATATTATTTCATTTGAATTATAAGTTTTAAGCAACAATAATCATCATCATCTAATAAAAGTAATGTCTTCTCACTGTAGCTATATTATCTTGTTTGAAGTTATTTTTTTCTTTTTTTATGGGTTTAGAATTTATTTTTTCCTATGACTCTCTTTAGATGATTTAATCTTGTTCGTTCTTCAACTTTTCATTTTGTACTTCAATCTTGAAAATATTTTTTAGAAAACTATTGATCCTCAAGATTTGTATTAAACGTCTTATTATAATATAATATTTAATGAACTCTTTTAGTATGATATTTTTAAATATTTCGCATTATATAATAATTATAATTTCTATAATTTTTTCTTTACAATTTTATTTGTTATTATTTTCTAACAAGCATACAAAATCTTTATTTTTATTTTTTAATAAATATAAGTTATATAGCTCAAATTTATTTTTATGAAATATTATATCATCTATTTCTAGAAATGACATTTGTAAATAAGTTTACAAACATATTACATATAAATACATACATACACACACACACATATATATATATATATATATATATATTTATGTTTGTATATGAGTGTAAAAACTTATTAAAATTAGCATACGTATTCGATATATTACAGACGCTTGGAAGTAATTCGAATAAATTAAAGCAATATAAACTCTAATTCACGTTTGCCAATAAATCATTCGTGTTTGTGTATACATCAAGCAAGTGAATCGTTAATAAATCAAAGTCCTATAAAAAGAGTCACTCGTAAAGCGGACTGAAATATTACCGGAATTTCATTCGAACAACAATTACGGCCATAATATGTGTTTGATTTGTGCATAATTTACGTTTATTTCACTTCGAGCACAACAAAACAAACAGCTATTTCTCAAAAATATACATTCGTTCAATAAGAAGGTAAATGTAGACAAATCGACAGCATGTAATTATATTATTTGTAAATTATTTCCATTCATGGAAAAAAATCGAACGGTTTTATTTACAAACGTTTCTAAATCTTTATAAAAAATGATTCGCGTTTTATAAAAGTCTATAAAATTTGATAGAAAGTAATCGACTAGTGCATTTTTTACCTTTGAGTGAATTCGAAATGTATTTTCTCTTAAGAATTGTTTTATCGAGTGGAACAAATAGAACAAGATTAGGTCAACGGAATAAAGAAGGCGAAGCAAATTTTCTCAGTCCGTATTTTCTAATTCTTTTCAAGCGTTTGAATTCTGGATTTTTATACATTTAAATTTATTTAATGTATTTTAATATTTTTTTTTGATTTTTGAAGAGTTTCAAACTTGACTCTTCATTAAAAATAGATCGAAGAAAAATGTATAAAAGTATATTTAGATCATACAATACTTAGATATTCATGTGTACAAGAATAATTTTGTCTTAAGATAATATTTGTTTTTTGATAAAATAAATCTAAGAAACTTTTAAGCAATTATCTTAAACTTTAACAGAACTACTTGTGAAAATATATCGAAATGTAGTTGTTATTTCTAAGACAGATGTATGTAGATGTAGTTTTCTAATTAATGCATAATTTGAATGTTTGTATTATTCTATATGAGAAATAATAACTTAGTTTATATAGGAATGAATGAGAATTTATAACATAATCTCTCTCTCTCTCTTTATATATATATATATATATATATATATATATATATGTTAGCAAATATATAAATTATAAATGAAATATACCATTCTTATTATAGAATTAAATGAAATATTGTTGTGAGTGGAATATTCTAAGAAAGTTCAAAATAGAATTATTGGAAAAGTATTTTTATCAAATACTGTGAATACAAAAATAGAATTTGAAAAGTAGAAACATATTCTGAAGAGATATAAATAAACTGAAGTAATTATTGAACGTTTTCTTAGTGGAATATTTATGTGTAAAGTTATAAGTGTATGTACAGTGACTTGAAGTTAAATCATTTCTTAGATTTGTTAAATACTTTAAGACTATTAGCAAAACTTTCTAATTAATGTAAGAAGATTTATTATATATTTTTAATTAAGACTATTTATAAATTATAATTAAAATTTATATGAGAAATTTTAATGATACAAAGCTGTATTTTATTTAATATTGTTTTTAAATATGTTTAGTCAAAGTGATTTTTTTAATTAATGAAAATTATTAGGTTATTCACATATTTAAAAAAATATTAATTTCTATAAAAAATAATACAGTATAATTATTAGTATTTTATAATAATTCAGTATTAAATGTAATCAAAAATCAGAGAAAATTATATTTTAAAAAGGTATAATTTTAATTTTAAAAATATTTTATATTACTTGTGCTTCGTTCAGTATATATATACAGAATTTTCTTTGAAAAATGTGGTTTGAAACATGTTTCAAGATTCATTAACATTCCATTGAAATGCAAAAAAAAATTCGAGATTATACATGATCGTTGAATCGATTTTAAACATGTCAAATTAAGTTTGAATCGAAATGTAAGCTCGGCATCTGACGTTTAACTGAGTTTATTCCGAGTCCATGTCGAGAGTTAAGCAAAGAAATTATTGGTTCGCGAAGTTTGACAAGTCTTTAGAAATAAAACTGAATTGGAATCGTTAGTTTTGACTGCTGCGTCTTATTGGGACAAGAATTTATAATACTATGATACGCTTACGGTCCGCGATTACATCGATGAAATTGGAATAAAAGCGAATTCCGCAAAGTTTGATGGCGGAAAGTTTTTTTTTCTTGTATGGCGAGACGAACGAGATTAAAGATATGAAAGAATGTTAATTCGGTTCGTATCGAGTTTTCGGTAAAAAGGTATTAAATATTGTTATAGTCTTTGTTAATTACATTGTTAGGTTTTAATTACTCTAGTTACGGTTTACTTTTCATAATGTTTACGTTTATAAATATTTATTTAATATTGCTAAATATATTACATCTTAATAATGTATTAATAATGTATTAAATGAACAAATTAGTACAGTGTTTCCCAACCTTTTTTAGGCCATGCCCCACCTTAACATTTCTAAAATTGTTATGCCCCCCATACATAATTTTTAACCTTTAAAAATTGTTTTGTTCCCTTAAGAAATATAAATGATAAGTTTTAGGAAGAAATCACTATAAAATTGTTATCAAAACATCGTAAGTAAAATTTCAAAACATACAATGAAAAACTGAAATTCAAAATAATTTTAATATTGATTTTTCTATATTCATTTAGTGCGATCCTTGCGCTTGATGCTTGCTGCACAGAGATTTTATATTAGGTTCCAATTTACTTAGCTTTAATCTCAAGTCTCCACGTTGTGTTATATCAAGTCGATTTCTTTTTTTTATCAGTAAATCATTTACAGCACTAAATCCACATTCAGCTAAATATGAAGATGGAAACGGTAGTAAAAGTTTTCTTGCACATTTGGTTGCATTTGGGTATTTAATTTCAGTTTCTTCACGTTTTTTTGTGCCATCGCTCCTTTTATATTAAATAAAGTTTTTACTGATTCATCATTTTGCAATTCTGCGAGTTCTTCTTGATACTGCATATTTGATATATCAGACAAATCCACTAATATTGGCTGCATCATCCATGTTGGGAAATCAATTTATTTTAAATCAGAAAATCTTTCTTTTAAATCAGCGGATAGAATATTCAAATGATTGACAATAACAAGTACAGCGGTATCAGTTACTTCACATTTTTGGAGCCAATGAAACTGTTCAAAGTTTTTGTTGTTAATATGTTTCTGATATAACTCTATATTGGTAATGAAACCAAATATCTTTGCTTTTGCATCGACAAGTGTTTTATTTGGTCCTTGAAGTTGCTTATTTAATATATTTAGTTTTTTAAAGATATCTGCTAAATAACTTACAAATGCTTTACCATCGATTGTTAACAGATACTTCTTTTCAGGTTTGTCGCTTAAAAAATCACTAAGAGTATCAAACAGTTGTATAAATCTTTTCAAGCAGTTTCCTTTGGATAGCCATCTTACTTCAGTATGAAGTAAAAGTCTCACATGGTCTTCATTTTGTTCTTCACAAAATAACTTGAAAAGACGCTCACATTTGGCACTAGCTTTAATAGCATTAACACACTTTATTACTGCATGTAGTACTTCATTTAGAACAGGCGAGATATTTTTAGCTACCAAGTTTAGAATTTGCCTTTTTTGTTAAATTTGTCACCGATATCTATCATTGCATTTAAATAACCCAAAGCGAAAGGGTTAAAGTCGTGTCGAGTCCATTTTTAAATTGCCCCCCTTAACTATCAAATTGCCCCCTTGTGGGGCGTGGGCCCCACGTTGGGAAACACTGAATTAGTATAATAACTAATTTAATTTTGTACACGTTAAAACATATAATTATATATAAAATAATAAAAATACAAAACAGCTCTATATAAAACAGAAAACTTTATGTAAAACTACTGAAAATATTTAAAATTCACTACTTGTCACAACAAGAGAAGTTATTAAAATAAAGGGTTTATATTTTGGAAATTAAATCTTTTTAACTTTAATTAAATATGGTGTTTGAATAAGCAGCACTTATTTTTTATTGAAAAGTTGATTCTTTGTTAAGAAATTTAGTTTTTATAGTTTTTCATGTTTTTTAAGTTTCATAACGATTGTATGATTTGTTTCATTTTAAAAGAAATAATTCAGTATTGTTTCTTGAAAATATAACTATAGAGTTAGTGTTGAATCGTAGTTTATATATATATATATATATATCTTTATATAATTATTGAACGTTCGAACGGATGAAAAAAGCCTCGTTAGTTGGTCAACATGAATTCAATAACAAACGAATGGCGAAGTTTGATAAATACTGTGATCGGACTCTTGTCCCTAGCGACGTTAAAAAAAACTTTGTTACATCACTGACAGTTTTCGAACTGGTCGCAACAAAAAAAAAACTCTATGACAAGTTCTCTCGTACAAAATATAAAAAAAGAGCAGAAACACATCGACAGGATGAAATAATTGCTCGACGTGTATGTGCGTCGCGGTGGTTGAAAACTTTCCCATTTTTTCCCTCTGTTTATTTATTTATTTTGTGTCTGAAAACCGAATTGTTTATGTGTCAAACGAGACATTTATTGTTTTCCAGATATGTTTATTGATGTCGAACACGCTATTGTTTATAAACGCTATTAACTTTTTCCAAATGTACATTTTCCTTGATTAATTTTTTTTCGGTTGTTATTTTCTAGAAGTGACGATCGATGTTTTAATTGATTTATGAATTTTTGTCAATGAAAGATCTACGAAATTTATGTAACAGGGTAAACAGTAACGATTATAACGGTTATTCTAAAGAATAAACACAGTAATGATCACTTGTGTTAAATAAATAAAAATATTAAAATGTATTGAAAAATGATAATTAATAATTAGTCAACATAATATATTTTGCTTTGTAAAAAATAAAATTTTCATTTGTTACCAAAAATAGAATTTTAGTATGTACTTTTGAAGCTTTTATGAAGTATCCGATCTGGGATGATTTTAATCAAAAAACAACACCTTTTTTCTATGACAGAAATAATCACGGGTTAAAAATTGGATTGGAAAATTACAAAACATCAATTGGGGAAAGTTTAATCGAGTTTACAGTACATTTTATTCCAATATTTTCAGAACATTGGTTTCGTTAGTTAAGGTGTATAAAAATTTATTTTAAATAGATAAAATATTTTAATATAAAGATGATTTTAATTTTGAAACCTTCTTCATTTCATTTATTTTCCTAAGCAAGTGTATTATTATTACACAAAAAAAAAATAATTTGTTATAAAATACTGAATTTATTATTAATAATATTCACTTTCTAGAAAAACGTTTTTCTTATTTCTGTTCTTTCTTAAAATTATTTTGAAACGAACAAGATTCCAAAATACTTCTAGAACAACCATATTCAACAACTAAACAAATAAAGAAGTATTTGATATTCCACGAATGTTCTTCAAGATATTCTCGCTTTAACTACGTGCCATTTACATAATCCTGACACTCTTGTCAAATAATTAGTCTCAGGTGTAGTTGCACTAACCGTGATTGAAATCAAGTAGATGACCATGTATATCAGTCTACCTTGAGAGCCATTATCGTCAGAAGTGTGAGTTCATTTACATTTGATTTAACGACCACTCTCGCTCGTTACCTTATAGTAACATTCGAAATGCTCAAGACAGTGATTTTACAAGGGTATGCAATTGTTTCACAGATGTGAATACGTTAGATGTAGATATTAGGGATCTTCAACGAATGTTTATGTTCATTAATTAAGTCTGGATTCAGTCTATTCAACGTTACCTAGTTTAAAATTAGATATTTATATAAAAAAAGAATCTTCAACGTATAATATTTAAAAATTGTTAATAATAAGTCAATGATGGAAAGTATAAAATATAATGAAATTATTAAAATTTTAAATTTTCTCCAGTTAGTTGAAATTTATTTAGATCAATTTATTCGATTGAAATTATTTTTGTAATATGTAATGACTGATTGATTTTATATGAATTATGAATCATTATTTATTATAAATTATCTATCAGTTTAATGAATTTTTTGTTAACAGTAAATACATGTTGAAATAAATTGAATGTGTTTAATTTAATTAGATACTTAGTATCAATTTGCAATATATGTTTTACATTATTTATGTTAATATGATCAGAAGTAAATCAGTTTCATATTACAATTAATTAAATTTGTTTTAATTCATTGAGTAGAAATATTTACAAACACACATATACACATATATATATAATTTTATTCCTAAATATATATTTTTAATAATAATGTTCAATCAAATTTAGGTTCATTGATTTTATTTGTTTTTGCTGAGAAAAATATTAATAAACACATTTAACAAAATCTTATATTTTTTAAAATCTTTTTAGGGTATTTTAATTTGGAAGAAAAATGATTTTTAAAAAATAGAAAGACTGTGATTGATTAGTAGAAGTATAGATAATTAATATAGATTAAAAAAATGTTCTTTTCTCAATTTTTTTAGTTTTAATATGATTGTTTGGTTTATTCCAAACGAAACGTTTTCGTGTAATAGAATCAATCATGTCCATTTACCAATACTAGTTTGATCTCAATTAGTATTATTATAATTAATTTGGTTAATTGTCATTATAATTAGTCATTTAAATTATCATTAATTAGATTATATTTTGTTTCATAAAATTTATTTGTTAGTAATATGGTTATATTTTTAATATTTTGGATGGCTGGAAAAAATACTGGGGAATTCATTTTATGAATCATTGTGCTTCTTTTAAAGTTTTTTGAATATATTGATATTTTTTTCAAAACTTAAATTTATAGCAATTTATTATTTATTACTGTGAATATGAACTCATTCCAAAAATATTTCTTTATTATTTCTGATCATCAATAATATTTGCATTAGTTGTTTATATTTTTAGTCCTTTGTGAATCTATATGGAATTAATTATCCATTTTTATTATTTCTATTACACAAATTAATAAAATTACTTTTTTAAAAAAAATATTATAGTTATATTTATGACAATATATTTCATAGCTTTCAAATGCTATTTATGATTTTTAATCACTTTGTTTAAAATATGCAAATGTTTATAAAAGATTATTTTGAAATCACTGTATTGTTATTTGTCTTTTATGAGTTTCAGCTGTAAATCCATCTCCAGGCAGTTTTTGTTATAATTGTTTGTTGCGAAATTTGATCAAAAGTTTTTTAGTGTTTTTAATATCCAAAGTACGATATAAAATTTTTATTGATCATATTTTTTATTTTCCAAAATATACATAGTGACAAATAACAACATTTTTATAATACTACTTCTCTTAATTCTATTTTTAAAAAAGTTCATGTTTATTATCTTAAAAAATGTATAATTATTTTCGTTCCTAAATCAATTTTACTTTTACTTTTTTAGGTAGATGTATTTTGTTTGCATGTTGTACGTTTAATTAAGATTGAAATACTGAATTTCAATTAAAATGTCAATATGTAACTAAATTTATAATATAAAATTCCTAAGAAATTAATATCTGTGATTATGGATTTTGAACTGAAACAGATTAAAGATAATTGAAAAATTGATTTCCCAGTAATTTATTTGTATAAATTTAAATCATTCATCCAAAAATCAATGATTATTAAACATACTTACAGTGTTGACATGTAAATTCTCTTGTGTAATCTTTATATTTCTATTGTCCTGTGAATGTTTATTTTTGTAATTAATATATTTTTTAATTAACTTTTCCTTCCTATTTGGATATCATCAGTCATTACAAATTCAAAAATATAATTTACTTTTTCTAGTATAGTAAATGTAAGATTATTACAGTTACTTGAATAAAAATTTAAAATAAATATTTATTTCAATTATAAATTTGCGTTTTCGACAGGATATACAATGTAATATGTCGGGTATAATAAATGTTTAAATATAAATAGTAATAAAATATTAATTATGAACGAGATGTATTAAAATCTACGATTAAATAATATAACTGTTCTATATAAATTGTTATGTATACACGTCTGCATGTTCATTAATTATTAAACTTTTAATACATTTGAAAAGTGTCTGGAGAATAAGAAATGAATAAGCTTCATATCCACAATGGAGCAAAGTTATCTTTTAAGACAAATACCAAGTTGAAGCAGTGGCAGAGTAGCCTGTCAAAATTACACCATCGGGACATGAACCGAGACTGTCTTAGAATACAGAAACGATTTCGACGTAACCGTACCTACTGGAGAACAAACGACACAGAACACTTGAAACATATGTTCTTAGAAAATTGGAAAACTGTCTAGATGAAAAAAAATATTCGCGTGGATGTTTCATGCCATACGAAATAATAAAACATTATTATTTATCGTTTAATCAATTTAATTGAAATGTTGTTTCGACACAAAGCGAACAAGGCGTTTATTATTTAGTTTCGAATATCTTTTTAAGTTTACAATCGTACATTTAGGCGTTGGTCTATTGTTGTATGAATATATTTATTTAGGTCGAAAAACACAGTTGTTATAATTTATATATTTAACATCACGTGAAACACATATTTGATATTTTTTATACTCTAGCTTCGAAGCCATATTTAATAATTATAAAACAGAAACATATAGGAATTTGTTTATTTAATAAACTGAAAGAAGTAGTAAAATATTACAAGTTTATTTCAATATAAAACTAATTATTATTCTGAATAATGAAAATGTTTTGTATAATATTATCATAAAACCTTTACATATCTAACTACATTTACATAAATTACATAAAATACTATATAATGAAAACAGAGTTCATATGAAATTCATTATTTAATTATATGAATTTCATTAATATTTGAGCAAGTATAGAGTTGATAAACAATATGTCATATTTATTAAATTGCTCATATCTTGCTAATTAATTATAAATAATTATTATATGAATTTATAAATATTAAATAAATATATTATATATATATATATGTAAAATTATATTTGGGGACTAAATAAGATTAATATACAATTGAATTAATTTCCAGTAACGTTTAGAAAATTTCAATTATATAATTATTCAAAACTATTGCAAATGATTACATATTTTTAGAGTAATAATGAGAATAATATAACTTTTATTAATAAATACACATAAATAATTACACAATTATAATTTTTTAGTTTGTAAATTAATAAAATACTTTTTTATATTTTATTAAATACAAATTATCATGATTTAATATTTAGTGTTAAGATATTAAATATTTCACTGTTGATTTTACTGCAATTATATTTTTACTAATTTTTTAATAAGATGAAATAAAAATTGATTCATGATATGGGATTATATTTTGAAGCTAGAATATTTTCAATCAATTCAATTCAATCGTGTATATATATATATATATATATATATATATATATATATATATATATATATTGTAGATATAAGTTTTAAGTTTATTTAGTATCTGAAACATAAATATAATTTATTTTTTTGCTATGTGATGTATAAATGGGTTATGTATTTATTCTCGAACCCATTGTACAATACAACCAGCTATCGTACGTTTGGATTTGTAGTTCGTGTACGAACCGTTTGATAGCTCATTTCCTGTCATAAAAAAGAGTATTTAAGCATAGACGTTAACACTCTATTTAATATTATAAATCATTGTCCGTCCCATAAATTATCGAACTGTGAACGAACGCAAGTAAAAAGGGAAACAAAACAAAAGTCGTGAAACTCGCCAAGATTTATTGCTATTTGATATCGAATCTTTGTATAGAAGTGAGGGGGGTGAAAAAAAAGCAAACGGGAATGTATAAGAAAGCGGCTGGCGAAATTCGACTAGTATTTTTCGATGTACTGAACTGTGGATTTTCGTGCCAGTTATTTCCTACCCGCGCACATATTCTTTTCAAGAGTTTGTATAACTGGTAAACTGTATGTGAGTCGTTCTGTCTGCGTGTCATATGTTCGTGTTTGTATGAGCCTTTGATATTATCGTAACGGTTGGAAGATTTTTTTTTGGGTAGATACTTTTCAGTTGAAAAGATAAGAATATACTTTTTGGTTTTTTTATATTGTCCTCAGTGAATACAACGTTAAACGATGTATATATATATAATTCTTATTTTTAAATATATCTAAATATATTCATAACTTTTTTGAAAGAACGACTAAAAATTATATGCATAGACATGTATATAAAAAAACTTAATTTTAAATATACATATATATATATATATATTTATATATATACACATCATTATTAATCATTTGGTTAATTTATTTCATATGTTAATTATAATTAATGATATAAACGAATTTTATATTCATTTTCCAAGTTCGAGTTTCAATATGAAATATCTTGTATCTTGAATTAAATGTCAAATATAAAAATACAACATATCTCATTACCCAAACAGAATTGTTAACTATTTTAAAAGAAATTCAATAGATACATGACGTTTGTCAAAAGTATGACTAATATATAATAATTTTTAGAAACAGTATATAATTTTTTGTGTATTGTTGTTTGAATAAAAAATAAAGTTTTAGAACATTTTAATCATACTTCGTATATAGAGCAACGTGTTGGATAGAGAACAAGTATGTTCCAAATTATCATCTAATGAGTTTGAAACTTCATCAGAATCTAATGGTAAACAAGTTCATAAACAGGTTTATACGATGCACCTGCTGTATAAGCTATTATCTTATTATAGACAGTAAAATTTAATGAAGGAATAATTATACATAATTATTATAGTTATCGTTTTATATAATAATAAATATAATAGTATGTGAACTTATGAGTAGAGTAATTTTCAGTATAATAATTATATATACGCATGTGTGTTTATTCATGCACATACATATATATGTATATACAGTATGCTTTTTTTTGATACAAGAGTGCATATAAAGAATATTTTCTAAAAAATTCTTTCATCGAACTTTTTATATTGGCCGAATAAAAGCAATTTTGTTATTCGAGAGCCACTACAAACAATACTTGAAATATCCAATCTTTGACAATAATGGAGAAAATCCCCTTTTGCTACAATTTTTGATTTTTATTTCGTTTCGTGAAGTGGAATGTTATATTCGAGCTCGATGATAATTGAAGTATATCTAGTTTTAAATTTGGAATTAGAAATTTCTTTTCGTATCATTTTCAAATTGATCGATTACTTTTATTTCCAAACGTTATCATTTACTAGTTTTGTTTAAATACTAGTTTGAATTGGATTGACAATTAATTAAAAGTTTGCAATGTTGTTTTACTTCTTTGTCTAGTTATTTATTTGTTGTATTTGAGTTAAAAGAAGTTTACAATTTTTTTTTGAAGTTTGAATTATTTTAAAGTTTTCAATTATTATAAAAGATTAAATCGATTTTTTCAATTTTAATTCTATTTGTTTTATATAAATTTTCAATTTGAATTGTAACCATTTAATTTTGAATTCATATTAGTTAACATTTTGAATTAGTATTATAAATATAAATAATATTTAATTAACATTATATTATTTTATATTAATATTCACATTTTGAGTTAATATTTTATCAAAATTATAATATAAATAATTTGTTAATTTAATTTTCATTTGAACTGTTTAACGTATTGATTTTATATTATTTGAATTCAGTTTATTTTATTTTTTTATTTAATTTTTAAATCATTTTATAATATATAAATTTAGTATGAGTTTGAATCAATTAAAATTTTAAATTTATGTTATTTGAATTTTTTATTTTATTTATGAAATTTAAATATATTTTATTTAAAAAGTATATAATATTTTTAAAAAAGGAATAATTATTTACTTAAGTTATAAGATTATTGATTTTAGTTATTAATCTTATTAAAGACTGGATTCGTGTATTAAAAACATTTTTTAAAATTTTATTGAATAGAAAAATATTTGCCATCGAAATATTTTCCTCGTACAATTGGAAAACTAGTGAAATTGTTCAAAACCGAATCGAGTATTCTATTTAACATTGTAGAAAACTTTTAAATACTTTATTAGAAACTTTATGTGTGTTTGTCAGCTCGAACGCATATCACGTCGATGCAAACACACGTATTGAAGATGTAACAACTATAAGCTATTTCTATAGTTTGAAAAGAACATTTTCATCGAGCATAGGTGATTGCCTTTGGTACATCAGAACTTGATCAATACATATGCTGGCATACTTCCAGGTAAATGAACAGCCGACATGCCACGGTATAGTGGCGTATTTTATATAGGTTGGTAGGTATATTGTAACTCTTTCCGCAGTTGTAAATTTTCACAAAAGAGAAACTAGGAAAATTGGCTCACGCCGACGTACCGAAATGTTTTATCATCAGTTTCGGAAAATGAGTGAACGAAAATTGTGTTTTCTTTTTGCGGAATCGAAAGATTTTTTTTATACTTGTATACTAAACAAATAATCTATTCTTTTTATCGATTGATATTTGTTATATAAATGAAACATATTTAGTAACTCTCATTACATTTCCAAATACAAATATGTGGTTTTATATAAAATAAATTAGATATAAATCAAACCTGATCGAGATTGTTCCATGAAATGAAATAATCCAAGTTCGGAATTCTTACCTGAAACAAAAAATATATATCAAGTCAAAGAAATAAAATCATATTTTATTAAATATCCATTTAAATTGAAATATTTTTAGAACGTTTTTTTTTTTGTCTATTCGACATATAAAATGTGATGAATTGAATTTATTTAAAACTTAGAACGTTCACCATTTATTCAATTATTTCCTTCTAAATTTGCAATTGACTGATTCTCAATTAAAAAAAAGTATAAATCAAAAACGTGGATCAGTAATTAACTGAACGAAAATAAAACCACGTAATCGAAACGTGCGTATAATCTCCAAAAAAAAAAATGATTTTCATAGATAAATGTTTAGCATAATTTGTTCCATCTGAAAATGGCATATGATTGAAATATTTTTAATTAGTTTTCTTATCGCAACGTTACTGTTTGTAACTGGAAATCAATATCACTGGGACGTATAATTAATTCTTTTTAGAATTGTGAACTTTATCTGATTGCCTGTCATTTGATACCGTTTTACAGTTTTATTTTATATCTTTTTTATGTATTTTTTTACCCGAATATAAGTACATCATAAACTTAAACGATTCTTTAGATATATTCAAAATGTGTACACGAGCTATTAATGTGGGACTAGTTGATGGATTTGACATTATGTGTTTTAGAAAATGTTCTTTTACACGAAAATGCATTTAAGCTTTATATATATAATATGTGTAGAAGTACGGTAGTATTAAGGTAAACATTATAATAAGGCTATGTTTTTCATAAAAAATAGAAATATCGCTCAGTAAATTCTATAAATAAAATAGTGAGTAAATCGATATTTAATTTTTATTTTTTATTCATTGAAATGAATTATAATTGTGAAGAGGTTTTCGTTATTTTATCATTATTTGTTGGTAGTTAAGTATAAATAAATGTATATTCGTGTAACTATGTAGATGTGTAAGTAATAAATATGTAAGTTTTACAGTGCAAAACTCTTTATAGCATTTCTGTAACAGAACGAAATGCTTTCTAAACTGGAGTTATAAATTTATTATAAAACGAAACGGGCGACGTAAAATGTATAATAATATCAGCAACCTAAAATCGAATAGAGGTAATAAAGTTTCGTGACCGTAAACCGACAGAATCTGACGTTTCAAGCATCGCTAGCTTTCTGTTTGATGGCTCTTGGTTCATAAGCACTACGAAAAAAATTATTCGGACATTGTTCGAGTCCGGTAATGAATGGACTTTTTTTTGAAATATTAATTCGGAATATTTTTTTAGTTCGATAATAAATATTGTGTTTCGATCGAATTTCGATTAGAGTAATATTATATTTCTACACAAATCAATTGTTGTATAAAATAGAGAAATATTTTGTGATTTATTTTTCTAATACTTTATTAGTAAGATTGATATTCTCTATAATGTCTGATTATGTATAAAGAATTAATTTACTTGAAATATTTTTTTTGTAAAATATATTAGAAAAATAAAATAGTATGATAATTTTAAAACTGAATTAATTTTTAATTAATGCAATGATCAATGTGAAATATTTGTGACAAGTAAAAAAAATGACGATTTTATTATCTCGAGTCTGGTGTCTTTTTGTGAAAAAATCACAAACTTAATTGTGAGATAGCAGAAGGTTATAGAAACTGAGAGAAAATATTTTAATGATTGAATTGAAATTAAATTAAAATAATTTTGAAAAAAGACTAATTTTTTTGCAAATATCTATAAATATCTTCTAAGTGTGAATTATATTTTATATAATTTAAAATATAATAAAATATCGTATTGAAAATATTGAATTATTCAAAACGAAATTTACTCTTCAAAAGTATAAGGGTTTTTTTATTTCTGTCTATATATCTATTTTTTATATATATTCATATAAATTTTAACGTTATGTTCAGAGTTTGAAAACAGTAGTAATATAGTTTTATATTCTCTCACGATATATTTAACTCCTCCATGTTATTTTACTAATATGTACATAATATGTTTTCCGAAGTTTATGCATTGTCAAGGGTGTTGTTCGTAGTTCTGTAATATATCGACAAATAATGACAATAATTCGCGGTATTGGTCTGTTCTATTTAGTTATTACTTGACACAAACAACGGAGTAGGAAGAGAAATATAGTTATGTTTCTAAAGGAATACATACAATAGTGGTTTTAGAGAGACACAGTTGGGAATGTGTAGCAGTGATATATTTATATATATATATATATATATATTTATATATATATATATATATATATATATAATCAGTTTTATTCAGTATCGACACATTCTTCGAATTGTTTCATTTATAGTAAATTCAAATATACATGTGTTGCATGTTAAGTGATTTATTTTGTTGTTTGCAATAGATAATAGTTTTTTAGAAACACATTTTTAACATTCGTATATATTATTATTGTAGTTTATTTTTGTATACAATTTACCATTTTTCTTATTTTATGCTTATTTTTATTTTATTGTGTAATTTTTTTAAATAAACTCTTGTGTCAGTTCTATAAAGTCGCTCTGTTATTCATTCAATTCTTTATTATAATTAATCTTTGTGTTATTGTAATTTTTTTCAATTTTTATAATTTCAAATCAAGAATAATTGCAATTGATAGTATTGTTTTACAATTAGTACAATGATTAATTATACCATGTGGATTTTAATTTTAATATAGCTAATAAAATTCTATATTATTAAACCAAAGGACAAATTATATATAATTATATGTGCTAATACAAGCTTTAAAAAAATATATTAATGGATAGTTGTAATAGTATTTTAATTAAATCCATAAAAAATAAATTATGATGACAGTAAATTAAAATAATTTAAATGTTGATACAAACACACACACATACATATAAATATATATATATATATATATATATGCATGAGTTTATAATAAAGTCATATAAAGTTCAATTTCAACAAGAGTTACTTCCCTTAATATAAATTGTGTTATACATTTTTAAGTTTTCGAAAATTCGTAAACAATGCTGCTAAAATTCCATTGTACTAAATTTGAGAGATACACCTGCTACTTTCTAAGACATATTTTATTTAAATTGAGGCTGGCTGAAATGTTACGTTTACCGACAACATAGCACTGAAATATTCCGAATGGTTATTTGATTTGGTTTCAAAGAAATTTAATAGCATCATTTCGGAAATTATTTTATGATTTTGTTTATGAACAGGACGAAGTTTATAAAGTTTATTATCGTTTTAATTGTAGTCATGTACCGGTATTATTACTTCTTTATATATATATATATATATATATATATATATATATATGTATATGTACTAGAAAAATAATTACTGTAAACTTTATTAATTATAAAACCTCTTTTAATTGAAATCATTATCCTGTAAAAACTATTATTCTCTGAAAGGTAATTTATAGTTTTCTAAAGTTGCAACTGATATATTTTGAATGATATTTTTCCAGTTTTTTATTCCCCGGAAAGTTTTACTACTTGTAGGTTTTATTATTACAAAGTTTTCTTTCTCTTTGCAAGAAAGTATAGATTTGAGATCCTATAAGTTTTTATACATAAGAAAAAACATTTAACCTAGTTTCGCGTGGAAACGTTATTATAATGCTTAAATGTTTTACTTGTTATAAAACCAGTGATATTTTTTAAATAATTTTATTTCTCGCTATAATTTATTATCGGGTTATCAATTTATATCCAAGGAATTATATTTGACAATTTATAAAATGAAATTAAAATTCTAGGAAATAAAATAAACACTTCTATCTTTTATTTAATTATTTGATGAATTTATACTTCTGAGAAGAGAAACATAATGGAAGAATGATTGATTTAAATCTATATTTATATTTTCCATTTGTACAATTTATAATGTTGTGAAATGAAATTTTAAATTAGAATGAATTTAATTTTATATACAAAGAGAATATGTAAATATAAACGAGAATTTATCTGAATGATTTTATTTATTGACGGCAATATGATTTGTATTATTTTTCAATAGTTTACTTCAATAATATTTCTGTTATAATTATAGAAACGTTTTAATTTTAATTTCAAAGAAATCATTTAATTGATTATTGTCTTTGTGCAGTTCACGTTCATTGAGTCTGTCAGTATTTATTGACTCCTAATGATATTTCATATAGTTCCATTATTCTGAACAGGTTCATGTTAATTGCAAAGAGGCAAAGAGATTTTTTGTAAAACGTAATGGATTTTTTATGTCGTTTAATGAATTTAATTCTAGTATAATTCAGAGAATATTTATTTATACATTAGCGAGTGATTTTCTGTTTAATTGTACATTTTCATATTAGCATGCAAATTGTTTTTTTTTAGTTACGAAAATCAAAATGAAATGAAATAATTAGATTATCAATTTAAGGTTTAGTAGTTTGATTAGTCTAATTTAAAATTTCATATAATTTCTGTAATTAAAATAAGAGAGATTTAAAACAAATAAAATATATATTTATTATATCATGTTTTATTTAAATTAAATATTGGATTCAGTTTTTAAATTAAGATATATTTTTTTATATTTATGAGAGAATACATGTTTAGTTTGATTAAAAATAAATCTTAACATTTTTAAAATTTCTAATTTTGAAAATATCATCCTTCGTACATATAAAAATATACAATCGATATTTAAAATGTATATAAAAATTATTTAAATAGTTAAAATGATAGAATAAGATTAAAATGTGATAATTTTATTTTAAAATTTAATATGTAGAATTTATTATATATAAATATACATATAAATTAATATAAAAAAATATTTAAAAAATTAACCATAACAGTAAAAAAAATGTATTAAAAAAGTCTACCAAAAAATGAATAATTAAAAATAAATTTTCCTCTAAAAAATATATTCTAAACGAAAAACACGGTTTGGACTAGAAAGTTATTTGTCAGCAATGATTTTACATGTAAATGCGGTTTCGTTGTTAAATGGTACGGACGAAATTAGTTTATGATTAAAGTTATAATTCAAATTATTATATGTACAGCTCGGTAATTTTAAAATACCACATTCAATTTACTGTAAAATGAATTATAGTGTTTTACTTTGAAAAAGGTTCAGAAGAATGCATACAATTAGAAATATAACTTATGTGTGCTTTTATATACATACATATGTATATATATATATATATATATATATATATATATATATATATATATATATACACATAGAACGTTATCTATTATAAATGAAAGACTGGGATTTTATGCAATGCGTACAATATAAAGCTACGTTTTCGAGTTAAGCCCAGTTTTATAGAATATATCTCTCTTTTAGTGATATATATGTATTTGTCTACTACAGAAGACGTTTGTAAAACAGAATTTTTACTTTAACAGAAAAAAGTATGTTATTTAGAGTTACATAGATGAACTATTGAATATCTAAAAAAATATTTGTAGTATAAAAAATTGTCTTGACATCTAAATAATTTGTAAGACTTAAAAATTAGTGTGTTTTTTAAATTAATTTTTGTGGTATTTTTTTTGAATGAATCAGATTTAATTCATATAAGTATCTTCAAATATTTATCTGTTTATTGCCCAGTTGTCAAATACACTGAACAACTGTATTGTTGTTTAATTCGATAAACAATAAAATGGTTTTAAATTAAAATTTTATGAAATATCCTTTGTCCTCTTGTCTCTTTAATCTACAAAAGCTTTGATCTCAACAGTACTGTAAGTGTTAATATACAAAATGAATCATGTAAAAGTCATAAATATGATCAGAACAGTTCAGGACGAGTGTAGAGTATTATTTGATAAAACGTTATTAGATTTGTTGGAAATAAAACTTTTTTCGACAATTTTATTACTTAATCTCATTAAATACAGACGGGACGAATCGAAAAAGAAAGAATTCTAGTTAGCGTTTTATACAATCCCACAACATAGAAAATCTCTGTCATAAATATAATATTGTTTTGTTTGTAATTTATCTCATTGCCTTTATCATATTCATAAAGTTTATGTAATCAATGCTTCAAATTTAATTTCCTCCGAGATATTAACTTTTTTTCACTGTAAAGTATAAAACACACACACAATGACAAAATATGAGATTGAGGGAGAGGAAAAGAATAAAAGAAAACTGTTCTGGAAAGATAAACTAATAAAATACTAACGAATGACATCAATTTAAAAGTTAGTCTACGCATAATACCGTACTTTCAACTTTTTACATTTTTTAATATTTTATAGTCCGCTTCATAAATTCAATTTATATGGTTCTATACTTAAATTTTCATTTTTTTCATCAAATCTTTTGAGAATCTTATTTAATTTTGTTTATATATATATATTCATTTATATTTATATGTTGACTCGTAACAAAAATCATTCACTATATATTGTACATGAAAAATATAACTTAAAAAGAAAATTTTAAATCAAGTCTAGAAAATCTTTTGTTCGTCTTCACTTTATGACTCGAATGGAAAAAAATATTACTTTCACTTAAATAAAAGCTGTAGAAAGTTATCTCTCATATAAAAATGATAGAAAAAATATAAATGATATATTTTCAATATCGCAAGAAAAAATATAAATTTTAAATAAAAATTAATATATGTATATATAGTCATTACCTTTTTTAAATCATTGCTCGATAAATGCCTTTCCTAAAACTTTCCATTTTGAGAGATGTAAAGCTTTTCTTTTCTATTTCACTCCGACGAATTTTTTTATATTTTGTCTTATCTATCTAGAATCTCATTTTGTACCTTTTTATATTTTTGGGTTCTCAATATAATATATATATATATATATATATATGTATGTATGTATGTATGTATACTGAATTTTGAAACTAAATATACTTTTTCGTAAAGTATTATTTATTACTACTACTTACGAAAGTAAGAAATAAAATTTAATTATATTTTTATAACTATTGTAAGTGAAGAAAATTTTAGTGTTATATATGTAACAAATTTCTCTCTACTATTTTATTGTGTATATTTTCTTGTTTAGTAAGAATATTTTTTTACAAGTTCAAAATAAATTTGGACATATAAACTATTTCAGCGAAATTTTTTCTTCTAAAATTTCATTAAACATTTTCTGTATAACTTTTTTGAATAGGGTATTTTAACTTATATATATATATATATATATATAAAATGAATTGTATCTAAATAATCTATATATTAAAAAAATTCTTCATGAATTTTTTCTTTACACAAAGAGTAAGAGGAAAATATTCCATTCAATATACAATACAAACTTTTCTATATAAAATAAATTGAGGGATAATATTTCAAGGCCATGTAAATATAAGAATATGTAGTGATTCAATACAAAAGAAGTCCGAACAGAAAAATACTGTTGAGCTCGATATATTCTCTTTTCATGTTAAAGCGAATAGAATGGAAAAATCGGTACGAGACGCGCGTTCTGAAAACGGAAAATTGACAAGTTGGTACGAAAACAAAAGTTATGTAGTGAGCTTATATATATATAAAAGATAGAATAATATGTAATCTAATACATCGCTGTCAATTTTTTTCATCAGACATTATATACTTTATTTTCAGTTCGAATTTTCATCTCAGAATATATAAAACGATGTACGGATTTCATACTACATCAGTTCCGTGTACGAGAGCTGTTGTTATTTGTTAGAGAGACACTGTATGAGAAATATGTTTATAAAAAAAGTATTCGTGTTTATTTTTGATGACTGTTTTTTTCCTGAAATGAATAAACTATAAGGTTGGAACGTAGAGATTTGATAAATAAATTATACAAATATTTCTTATGATCTTATAAAACTGATAAAGAAGTCTGCTTTATAAATTATTTATTATTTTTTTCATACATTTTGTAGTATTTTTATTTTATTACTTTATACAAAAGAAATATTATCTGTTTTAAAACAATATCTCCTCATGTAAACGTTGTTTTGGTTTAGTATTTAGATTCCTATTCATAAATAGTTTTTGGGAAATATCGAAATATACATTTATTATTGAGTTCACTATTGACAATATTAAACAAATATTACCAAAATATTGTATTAGTTTACTTAAGGGGTTATACGCAATTAGAAATTGCAAAAAATCGATTTTTTTGCATTTTCGGAATGCACATATATTTGAGTATATTCTCTGAAAATTTGAAGTAAATCCGATAAATATTTTCGGACATACACCTGAATTTGTAAAAATTTTTTAACTATGTGTAAACTACTTCCGAAACTTCAAACGCGTTTATCTCAAAACGGTGTTTTCATAGTCGGTGATCTCGATATCTCAGAAATGGCTGAACCGATCGGTCTCAAATTTTCACACAATCTTCTCAAATATATTCCTCAGGTATTGAACGAAGGAATAAGGTTTACAAAAATTATTACTATTTTTTTTAAAACAATTTGGAGCGAAAATTTTAGTAAAAAACGAAAAATTTTTTTCAAGTAGACGCCATTTTGTCAAAAATAATAAAAATTATTATTCCTTCGTTCCAATACCTGCATTAATCTATCCTTTAAAAGAATTGACCATATTTTTTGATTTCAAATAATCCCAACCGCCGATATGGAGATCACCGCCAAGCGCCTTTTTTTGGAGGTCGTTCGGGACATCGTCTGCAGGAGCGGTGCATTTCAATATTTTTTTATGATCGATATGTTATTTTATTCTTGAAAGTAGGATCTATTCAAATAACCATAATTTGTAATTGCAAAATTAATACTGTTTCTAAAAAAAATTCCTAAAAAACGTCGTTTTTGCGCCTCGCAAGTGCGTATAACCCCTTAAAATGAAAAATAGTTATTTTTGTCATAATTTATAAATAATAATTTTTATAGATAATAGTTTTTTTAAAAAAATATTCATTGAATGAGTGATTATTGATGCTATTTTATTTAATATCAATTACAAATGTAGAAAAGCATGAAAATAATGTTTACTAGAAATTCAAGTACAACTCTGATATACAATGTATTCAAGTATGTATTTTTAAAACATTTTTCTAGTTTGAATTCTTGACTTTATTTTTCCAGAATTATTGTATGTGACAAAGGAATAAAATTTTAAAGATTGATTCGTTTGCTCATATACATACACATGTATACATGTGATCTAAAAATTTATATCTGTAGATTATTTATATACGTACATCGTATGATTTCTGTTTCTGTGTGGCAAACAACAACGAAAGCTCACGTCAGCAAGTAGGGAATCCCTGGCGTGCCGTTGCCGGCGGCCCTACTTATTAAAGTATGCTGTCGCTAAAAGGAAGTACCCTTCAGAGACCCTCTTCTGACTGTGTAGTAAACACGCATCCAATACGACCGACAAAATATCCTTGATAACAATTTGTTGACAATTTTAGAGGGCTCGGTGCGTGACGCCCCATTCGCATACAACGACCTACTTTTATATTCAAATATATACATGTATACAAACATATACAAATCCTCTTAAATTTATATATATATATATATATATATATATATATATATATATATATATATATATATAATGTAATTGATTGCGATTGATTTTCGGTTATAAAGTTAAACGATTTTTATTAAATATACAGAGGAGTAGATACTTTCCCTTTGCACATGACATCATTTTTATAAAATCGTATTTTTATTAAGTTTTTTTTTGTCGAAATTGGATGATAGCAGAATAATTTCCAAGAAAAATTTCTTAATATTCTGTATTACACTTTGAATATAACAAAAATAGAAAAAGTAACACAATAGAGAAATGTCAAAGTATAACTTGTTTTTGTAATAATTTTTTTTTGGAAAACATCACTAATCATACAAGAAAAATATATGTATGTTGTGATGTTATTGAATATTATATGATTTTAATTAACGAATAGTTTTGTCTGTTATAATAATGGAAATGTTATAATTAGTTTAATTAAACTTGTAGAATAATTAATTAAATTTATTTATTTGTTCAAAGTATAAATTTTATACACACATACACACACATGTATATATATATACGTATGTAATGTTTGTGTGTATAAAGTTGATTGTTTTAATATATTATCTATTTAATTGAATTATTATATATTTTTTGTACTATTGGTTAAATAAAAATAATATTTTTACTTTATGTGGTGTTGTGTTAAATAATAAGATTTAAACTAATTATATATATATATATATATATATATATATATATATATATATAATTGCTTGTATTGTAATTGTTAAATTACAGAGTCATTTATTTCACTTTAAATAAGTTTCACAAAAAAACAACACTTTAATTAATTTCCTGTACAAGGTTCATTGCACAATAGTTTTCATATAAATGTCAAGAGTAAATCAGTTTCATATGAGAACATGTTAAATTCTCGTTCTAATTGATAGTTCTGTGTTCGTTGCTATTGAGTAATGATTAATGTAATTTAGTATATGTACAATGCGACTAATAGAAAATTTAATTAGAGAATTATATGATGAATATGTAATGTTGCATTTGACTTGTAGTACAATTGTACTCTCGACTATGTATAAGGAATTAGTATTAGGTTTCGTATTGTTTACATTTTGGTTAATACTTAATGTATGTATGTACATAATTGCTAAATAAGTGGTTAATTTCCTAATAACATTTTTTTAATTAGAAGATATTTTTTAAAAAAACCTTTTTATGAGTATGGATTTGGTGTAACTAATTTAATTTGATTTATGAACTGGAATTTTTCATTCAGTATTCGCACTTATTTTTTTTTTAAATTGATTCTAATTAATGGAAATATAAAATTAAATAAATTGAAAAATTGTTTCAACAGAAATTCCTAAATTTATTTAGATGTCTTAGATTTTTGATGGAAATTGAATTTTATTTTAATTCCTAATCCATTCATTTACATATATGACAGATTTGGATTTTACTAGATGGCCATTTTTAATATTCGTATTTCGAAATTGATTTTAAAAAAGTTTACCATTTTTTCAAATTTATATATTAAAAATTTTAAGAGAAATTAAAATAGATAAGTTTGAATTAAATTGAAATCTGTAAATATTTTTATACCAGATTCTAAAAATAATGTCTCTCTCTCTCTCTCTCTCTCTTATATATATATATATAAACGTGTAATGAGAAGTTGTTTCAAATACTATTTACATTAACTATTATTAAATGTTCAAACTAACAGTTCTACTAATAAAACTAATATGGCTTTTAAACATGGTTACGAATTAACTAGCTTATCGAGCTAAATACGGACAAAATTCCGAACATGTTCGATATCTAGATAAGTACGTACATACGAATATATATATATATATATATATATATATATATATATATATATGTATGTATATATAGTATTTATTAGATGCTTATAATTTTAAAATTTTTATTAAAGTATTGATATTTAAAATTAAGTAAATAAAATCAAACATGGAATTATATGGTTATTATTGGAAATCAACTTCTTTTTCATTTTAAAATATCTATTAATTTGAAATATATTTAAATTATACTTTGTATAAAAAGTGTTTTAAATTTATTTCATTATATATATATATATATATATATATATATATATATAATAGAAAATAGCTATAAAAACGGTTTGTAAAATTAGTTTATCCATAAAAGTTTAATTAATTGGATAGCAATTTTATGATCACTCTTTTGTTATTAATGTACTTCAGGGTATGCTATACATTTATGTTGTCTTTTTAAATGACTATACGTTCGTCACTGTAATTGAATTTCCGAAAATGTTGTGAAAATGACATTTAAAAACGGTTTTATTCGAGGGAACATTAAACAAATTATTGATTTTTCATAATCATTCGTACTTTGTTAACACAATTTATGTAAAAAAATAATCGCATAAAAGTATTTCACATTTTTACATTCATTTATAACATTCGTGATTTATTTATTACCATTAAGTAATTTATAATAGATTTGAATAGATATATAGATAATAATTCTAATAACTCAAGAGTAATTTATTTAAATTGTCATATATATATATATATATATATATATATATATATATATATATATATATACATATGTTAAACGTTATTTTCTGACAAACATTCAAACTTCTCTCCATTAACGTAGAGACGTGTGAGAATTCACTTTTCAAACTAATGTACAACTTCCGTTAAGATATTCTGAATAATTTTCCAACAACTCAAAATTATGTTTCAAGTCCATCTTCAGATTTCTGACACACTTCACACTCTCAAACTTCGAGATAGGAATTCAAACTGACAAGAATTGACATAAAACAGATTTAGAATCGAATATATAGTATTGAAACTGTATTTTTGTACGTATTTTATTAAAATCGATTTGATAACCGAAAAATAAAGTGCTTGTCGCCTTTTAAAACATCAATATATTGTAGAATAGAAAGTTATAAATAACATATCTGTTTATTTGAAATATTATGTTCTATTAATAAAATGAAAAAAATGTTTTTGATGTATTTTTATTAAATATATTAAATTTATAGAAAATTTATTAGATTATTTATTTATATATTTCTAAATATATAATGAAAAAAAATAAATTCTGGAATAGAGTTCAGAAAAATGGCTTTTAGTTAAAATGGAGAAATTTCAAAAAACAACAGCTTTACATATTAAATATACTAAAAAAAAGTCTTAAATCTTTCTTGTCAATATAATTAAATTATTTCATTTTCAACCATACTTAATTTAAATCTTCTCTTCTGTCCTATAGAAATGATTCAAGTTGTATATACTTCTAAGTTGATTATGTGATAATATTTTTATTTAATCTGTATTCTATTCATTCGAAATTATAGTCGTATTCATTGCTTTCTTTTATCTTGAATATTTTATAGAGATAGATTGCTTGTAACAAGCAAGTAAATATGTCGAACCAATTCAATTAAGTATTTGTATTCAAAAGTGGAATTAACACTCAAACTGACAAAACAACTTCTAACGAAATTAACGTCGCTGAGGCGTCGTTCACGTAGCTGTTCTGACGATAAGTTACTCGTCTGTTTGTCCGTCTGTTCGTTGTCGACTGTGGTTAGTACGTTAGTACAGTCTGAAAATGGGATATACGCATCTATGTACCCACATATACATGCACTTATATATATATATATATATATATATATATATATAGATGTGTGTGTGGATGAGTTTGTATGTTTGCACATGGGTCGACTCGCTGTTCAAGTGTCGTAAAAGTTGGCGGCCGCAAATTTATTGCTGCGTAAAAAAATTCACACATTTCAACTTGTTAGTTAGATTCGTTTAAAGTGATATATTTCATTTTGATGTAATGTACAGTAAATTTTTTCCAAGGTTTCGTAGGTAAAAACTGTACATTTTAATCTGATATATAAGTACTCGAAAAATTTACTTATAATTTACATACATACATATATATATATATATATATATATATATATATATATTTATACTGAGTAGAGATTATTCAGCTACTGCAAGTATATTTGTATTGTTGCTTAAAAAGTTTTGATTTATTTCGACTCGTTTGTATAATGTAACGGCTAAATATTTGTACTTTGTAAACAAAGAATATTATTTAAATGATAAATGCATGACGTTTTAGAAATGTATGTCCATTGTTCCGTAAAAAGGATATTTTATTCCTTATTTAACACTAAACAGTAGTTTTTTTAAAAAAAGTTAAATTATAATAATTTTTATGATTCTAAAGAAATATTTTTATAAATTAATAATGAATTTATTTTTTAAACTAAAGAATATTTATGTAATAAAATCTTGGAAATAATTATTTCCTTATTGTTTATATACTTTAAGAATGTTTATTTATAATCTTTTATTTTAAAATTATCAGTTAGTTTCTATTTCATAGATTATTATAGATATTCTAAAAGCTTCGTTTTAAAACGTTAGCATTATTAAATAGCATATGCATATTTAATATTGCGATTATTTTTCATTAGAATCGATAATAATATTTAATCTATCTATCTAACTATATATGTATGAGATGAGTAAATATGATCTTTTTTAATAATATATTTCTGAATGTATATTTTTCGGATAAATTTACATAACATAATCGATATTCTGTTCTTATATTACTTGAGCAGATTTCTGAAATGTATATTTTTTCACTCTTTATCATGCCTTTAGGCTTATACTTTATATATATATATATATATATATATATATATATATATATATATATATATATGTGAAGGAAAAACATAACGTTTTCTAAACACGAGCGAAATTCACTAAACATCCATTACGTAAATATTTAGTTGGGTGAACATTTATTGTTATGATAACTTACAAAGTCCACTTTATTAGACACGGGCCAGAGAGAAATTAACTGAGTGTGTCCAATTAACCAGGCTTTAAGATGAAACGCGTTAATACTCGAGCGTCCTATTCTATCCAGAATGTTATATCTCGTCGTGTTGCACTTTATTTACATTAAAAGCGTCTCTATCTTCCATAAAACAAAATATATTTTCGACAAATTCACTTCCACTCTCATCTACAAAATTAAAAATATGTTATTCGCTAATGAAATAATTTTTACTTTACTCGTTCTTTCTTCATTATTCTTATCTTTACTTCCTTTTACTACCACTCAGAAGATCCATCAACGAGACAATACTTTCATGTTTTCGTCAAATAAATTCGTCTCTTATCTTCGTGACAAATTGAAAATTGTAACTCTGCAATCAAACAAACTCTACTTCACTGCTTTTTTCTCCGTAATTCTTATCTTCACGAGGACGGTGTAGTGGTAAGAAAAAACGTTTCATCAGCATGACAATACTTACACAGACTTTGTTACAGTACATTAAAAAGTTATAAAAAAAGATATAAAGTATGCAGATTCGCACGATGCAGAAATTAAACTGTAAAAAGCACAACGTTCGTATGTGAGTTCTAGTTGCACGTAAAGTTTAACTGAATGTTTATGAAAATATACTTGAAGTAGTGAAATTCAACGAGCTGTGTTAAAATATTCACTGACGGTTTAGTAGTTAGTTGAATGTTTACTAAAACGGTTAGATTTAACTGAACGGGATTGATTAAAGTTAAATGAATTCATGAAACTCGAGTAGTTTTTTTGATAAATTGACATTGATAAAACTTTTTTAATCAATATTTTAATAATTGAGTTATTGTTTATTTTCTTAACTGATTAACATAAGAAATAATTTGATTTCATTGGAAAATAAATTTTACTCTACATCTTGCAAACAATACTTTTTTAACGAATTAATTTCATATTACATAGAAAATTAAAAACAATATTTTAAGTAAACAATGTTATTGCTTTAAATATTTAAATTTTTAATTCAGTTCCCTTACTAATAACTAAAATTAAATTGTTAAAAGTTATCATTTATATATGTTGTAAGTTCTAAATAGCTTTCTATTATATAAAATATAATATCTTTCACAAGAATTAATTAAATGAATTTTATTAAGCAATATACATAGAAAATATAATAGTACAATCCTCAAGAGAGTTGTAAATATTGTAAAAGATAAGTAGTTATATTTTTTTATGTGAAATGAATTATGCATATTTTTTATTTATTTCTCTAGAAGTCTTGAAAAATTTAATTTAATATATATATAAATATATATGTGTGTGTGTGTGTGTGTGTATCTCTTAAAATTTCTTTCTTATTAAATTATTTTATGTGTGCATTAAATATTTTTCACATTAAATATGTATATAATTTATTTTTGATATTTAATTATTATTCGTAATAAGAAAATGAAAATAAATAATTTTAAGGCCACAAGATAAAGAATTAATTTGATTATGTATATCAATTTTAATCTCATCTATTAAAAAAACTTTTACTTAATATAATATTTTTTTAAAAAAATATAAAACCCTTGCATACAAGCTTCGAAGTACCACTAGTATCTTTTGAAATACATTTAATGGTATTTCTATCTCCTATAGAAACACAGTTTTAATCAGGGATATAAAATTAATAAACTAGTACTTTTACTCTAAGTACTACTATCTCTTGAAAAAATTTAATGATGTTTTTATTTCTCATTGAAACACAGTTTCAATTATAGTTAATCTAGCACTAATTAATAAACTAATACTTTCAATGTTTAAAAAAAGGATTTTACATTTATTATATATAAATATAAACATCATTGAAAACGTTTTTATGGAATTGAATTTTTTTACAAAATACAGTTATATAGTTTTAAAATTTTAATATGTCAATTTGTGAGTGTTTTTTTCCAATGGTTTAAATTAAAAATATCTTCTAAATTCCGGACGTGAGAGAAAATATATGTTTATTGCTTTTTATAGTCACTGCATATATATCAATTTATCGAACTAAACGTTCAGATTCAACAAGTCCACTCGTATATAATTTGAAAGAGTTATCACCCTGTATATATCGACATAAACTTGTAAGATTTTATGTGCTCAAGTACGATTCCACTAGAGATATAAATCATTTTTTAGTGGGAGCGTCCGATATCGATACAGAAAGCTTTACCAAAAAGACGAAAAAGTTGTACCAGCTGCTTAACGTTTTCGTTTTTAACTTTTTATTTATTGTTTAATATTTATTTATTGGATCTCTTGAATTCAGTATTTGGTCAAATTAAATTTATTCTCAAAATTATAGTCAGTTTTTATATTAATGTTCATTTAACGATGTTAATATTGAAATGATTTTTTTATAAAAGATTTAAAAAATAAATGCTAATGTATATTCGTATATTAGATAATAAATTAATGTCAGATTATAATGTGTCTTGTAAAAAGTGTCGTACAAAAGCGGTTGACCTTTTGACTACTTCCCTTTCAAAAACATTCCACTAATTACGTTTTCAAAAAAGAAAAAAACTGAAACAAACATAATAAGACGTAAATCTCAATAAAGAGCCGGAGCTCTTTATTCGCTGATCGCAATTTCATTCTGTGACAGAGAAGTGAGACGCTGAAAGAAATTAAGGGGGGAATTCCCGTTACCGGAGTAATTTAGCGGTGATGCAGTGGTTGAAGTTATCGACTTGACAGCTTCTTCACACACGGGTAAAGTGGGTAAACACGACCGAGTAAAAGTTTATCGCTGAGACGATACGAAAACTTTATCTAAACACAAGGTTCTTTTGAATTTTTATAAGTCGTACACGGCTGTTTGCTTGCTTCGTGTAACTTTACAGAGAATGTTTTTCACCACCGGTGTTCAAGTATTATATCGTTCGTCCATAAACTTTCGAGTGTATGTACGTGTGCATGTATATTCTATTGAGTGTTACTAGAAAAATACGGATTTTATTGTATATAAACAGTACATTCGACTAGGACTTTAAAGTAACTTGGAAACTTATATATAAAAAATTATATGTGTTATATATACGGTATGTTTTATTTGCTATAAACGGCTAAAATACATCTTGCACTTTAGAAAATGTAAACTCATCCATTTATAGCTGAAGTTGGATGGTGACTCAAGATGACAGATATATATTTATTTTAAAAATTTTGATAATAAAATATCAGTATTTGATTTTATTAAAAACTTTATATTACAATGCAAAGAAATAAAATAAATATCTCAATTATATAAAACAATATTTATTTAATAAAGAATTAATGTATATAAACTGAAAATTATTTAGAAAAAATATTTATCAACAAATAATTATTTATTTAACATACCTTTTTGTTAAAATATTCAGTTTGTAGGAAAACATTTTTTGAAAATGTTCCAAGATAGTCGTAGTTCTTTAAATATTCTCATTTATATCGAAACACGTTTATTTTATTTTCAATATTATTCTATGAAGATAAAATAATAATATCATAAATCAAATGGTTTAAAAAGACAATTAAGATGATTAATTGTACTGAACTATTGTTTAAGATTGCAAATGAAATTATTAAAGAATGAGTTAAAATGTCGAGGAAGAGAAAATATTTGTATTTATATAAAAAAATATGGAAAAACCTTTTCAATTTTTTGTCTTAAATATTTTAAAATTTACAAGTTGAAATTATCATTGATTTGGAACTAATTTTAATTTTATTTTAAATAATATTTAATAATGTAAAGTACTTCATTATAATTTTTAAATATAATTTTGTAAAAGAGAAATTGTTTGTTTTGGTTTTTGTAATTTTATAGTTTATTAAAATAATAACATTTTTATTCATGTTTCATAATAGTAAATAATTTATATATATATATATATATATATATTAAAAAAATATTCAGTAATAAAATAAATCAACGATAATAAATAAATTACTTTCAAATCAACAAACTTTTTTCTGGTGAGGGGAAGTAATTCAATTGTGAAAAAACATATCAGTCAAAAACTATTCGAAAAATATATATTAAAATATGATTTTCTTTCTTATTATTGATTTATTTATAAACAGTAAATTACAATAACGTCAAAATTGGAATTTTAAAAATACACGCACGTACATTTATTAAATTTCGAAACAAAAACACATAAACTCGAAACTCGACAAACATTCCTAAATAAAAAAGAAATACGAACGGAACGTTTCAAGACACATCCTGTATTAACGATCCATCGATGTATGTGTAACTGAATGTGTGTGTATGTATGTTTAAAAGTCTAGAAAGAGGGTGATAAATTATGGCAACGAACAGATATTGATTTCTTTTCCAAAGTTTCATCGTAATGCGTCATTTTTTATCAATTTTGATCATTCAACCAGAAATTGATACAAGTTCAGAAAATATGTTTAAACTTTTTATTATTCAAAATGTAAGTACCTTCGTATATATTTTTTATTAAAGGTATTGTAAATCATTTCCGAAATGCTTATCATGGCAACGGAAGACAAATGACGCTTTTTTCGAAAGGATAGAATATAAAATTATTCCATATATTGATCAATTAACTTTTGCTATTGGTTATTGGTATATATATATATATATATATATATATATATATATAAATATAAAATTAAAACTACACTTAATATTAAAATGTACTTATATTCAATAATTAATTTAAACATTAAATAAAGATAGGCTAAGTGAATTTATGAAGTAATATATTGGAAAATAACATTCCAAAATTCATCAATCTTATATATATATAATCAGCCTTTTCCTATTTACTGTTGGATCAAGGTATTTCCCAAAATTTTCCAATTCGACCGATAATACTTTTTTTTTAGTTCATTCCAACGAATTTTTATATATCTCTCTTCTATCTATGCATGAGTCTTTTCTTGGACCTTTTTATATGTCTACATATTCTTATATGTTATTTGTAGAAACATTTTGGCATCCTGATATGTAAATTTACTAATTATTAACGATTACTGGAGCATATTTTGAAAAATTTAGGCATAAATTGTATTTTTGCTAAATGTTTTATCTTGAGAATAAATTAAAAATATTTGAAATAGAAATTCAGTTATATCATTTTATATAACTTTTATTTTCAATTTATCATATGTTACATTTTATATTAAAAGTGAAAGAATAAAGTATATTGAATATAATTTTTTTGAAACATGTATATTGCTATGTTTTAAAAGAGAAAGGTAAAATTTTATTATAAAGTTAAATATAACAAAATATAAAAAAAATATGTTTCATAAAAAGTAATTTATATTTAAGAGACGAAGTTTGTATATTTTCCTTTTAAATATGAATTAAAACTTGTCTCTCACATAAACAGATATAAATAATTTAAACTTTATTATTCATTAATGTAAGTTTCTTGTTTATAAATTAAATAGAATTTTATTAAAAAAATTTAAATAATTTCTTTTAAAGAAACGACTGAAACAGATACGTAATATGAATTACTATTGAAGTGAGATTTCGAATAGACGTTTTCGTCTTCAATACAATTTTATTAGGGATTCGTTAGTTAAAAAGATTGTTAACATTTACATAAAACCTCCAGTATAACTGTATTTACCGAGAGTGTGAGTGGCCGGTTCAGCAGGATTCCATTTAAACCGGAACAACAACAATTTCATCAAGTTCGTCCACACTAATTACAAAGTAAATACGTGACAGGACTAAATCATCACGACTAAGGAACAGCAGGACTCACGCCTGTCTAGAATTCATATTTATGATGATACCAGACACTTCTTACCCTTTCTGACTTATAGGGTTGACAGCGGTGCACTTGTAATATACTCACATTTCTACGTGACGATTTCACCTACACATATATTATTTTTGTATGGCTGTTTTGAAAAATTATTTGATTTTCATTTTATGTTATTTGTGAGAGTTTAGGTTGAAATTGATAATTTTTTATTTCAGTACTAGAATTTGTTTTAAAAATGTATTATTTATCGAATCCTTGATTGAATTTCATTAAATGGAAGAAATGTTTTATACTTTTTATTTATTTAAAAAAGTAGGTCAAGTACGTTTTTTGAATCGAGTGTTTTCACGAAAAATAATACTATATTAATCAATTATTGTTTATTTGTTCAGGAAGCGATGATAAAAGAAAAATTCCAAAGCTTCGACGAAAATAAAATTTTATTCTATTATATATTTTTTAAGATTTTTTCAATAACTCAAAATAATTTATTCGTTGTGTTTTTTTCATGAATATTTATTAAAGAATAATTTGCATAAAAACAATTAATAATTTTATAAGAATATTTAATGAACTTGTATATAAATGTAAAGTTTTAATTTTATAAAAAGTCTTTTCTATATTAATGATAATTATTTATTCATTGTTTTTAATGAAGTAACAACAAAGTAAAAATAGCATATAATTATTAATTTTTTAAAATATTAACCAAAGTATTTAATATGGTGAAATTATATAAAATAAAACAATAATTCTAATAATAAAAATATTGAAAGAATAATAATAACCAGATATTAAAAATCGTTCAAATATTTTTTTATACCCGATAAACATTAAACATACTTTCCTTCTTCAAAAAGACCAATCTAATTTTACGAAATCCCATCGAACAATAAACTCACATTATTGAACAATTACAACGAACATGTGGACTTTTCTTCACTAACAATAAACAATTCGTGGCACGTACAAACACATTCCGTTTCGTCAATACATTGCACGTCGAGGAATATACATATGTAACATTTACGGAAAGCTAGGTCAATCCTTCTCAGTTTCGCAAAATAAGATGTAAATAAGCTTCCACTTAATACCCTCTAGGTGTTTCAATTTATATATGGGTGTGACATCAACAACAATTTGAGTTATTGCCGCTGATCTTTGTGTTTGCTTCGTCAGCTATAATGTTTACAATAACGTCGGAAATATAAAATTATTCTCGTTTTGAAATATTAGATATATAATGGAACGGAAACTAAAATATGATAGTATATATATATATATATATATATATATATATATATATATATATATACAAAATATAAATAATCTCATTTCCAATTTATTAAAATCAATAAATAATACTGTTTTTATCAAGGAGCTTATTTTTAATACAAAACATGTTTATGAATATAAATCACAATATTGAAATATTTTTTTAATAAAATTTACAAAGAAATAAAAATATATGAGATTTCAGATAGAGCAGTTGTAGAATAAAATATATTTGAAGATAAATACAACAATCTTTCAATTCCTATTTACACTAGTTTAAGTATATCATTTAAATAATTTATTTTTAATATGAATTGTTTTTATTTATTTTAATTTTGGTTATGATTGCATTTTTTATAAATATATTTATTGAGTTTTATATCTTTAACTTTATTAATAAATTCATTTGAATCTTGTACTGAAGAATTTCTTTATTGATAAATATTTTAATTTAAAGATTTTGTCTTCACTATTCAAAAATATATGTGAAATTTAATACAAAGATTTCTTTTTTTTAACACTAGATTGCCCAAGGAAGTCATTTTGACTGCTTTTTAATTTCAATTAGAAAAACAATTATGTATATAATGACACAATTTGACATAAATTATTTTTTTTCCAAGTGAAGTAATTTTTTTTTATTGTTAATATTTACTAATAACTTGTTATATAACTGTAAATAATATAAAAAATATTAAAAATTAATTTTAAACAAATTTCTTTACACATTATTATTCTTTCACAATGCAGTCATTTTGACTGCTTTTGGGCAATATAGGTATATACTAAATTTCAGTCTTTCTAGTGTTAATAAAAGCATAAATAATTATATTTTAATTGTTCATTAAAATTTTATTATAAATTATAATTTATTTTATATGACAAATTATAATAACTTATTATTTAGGTTATTTAAAATTTGCTATAAATTAAAATTTAATATATTAGATATAATCAAATATCATAACATACTATTCACTTATGATTTTATCTACAAAATAATATACTAAACTTGTATTCTTCTTAATATTCAATCAAGTTTATATTATGTACATTTAAATAGTTTCAGGAAACGACTTTTCAAAACATGCATACATCTGTCGACACAAACGTTTAATGTGCAAAAAACTTTCATTTTCTACGAAACTTCATTCAATTTCCTAAAATTAATCCCTTACCGACGTGAATTTATTCATTAAAACCAGTGTTAATAACTCATTCAATTGCAAAATTAGATTTCAAGTAAACTACAAGGACTTCCGTATAACATCAAAGCATGAATTCAAACATATTGCTACTTTATTTGATTGTAGAATATATATAATATATATATATATATATATATATATATATATATATATATAAATTGTGTCAATGGTCGAGTCCAGTAGATAATTTAATTAAATTTTCTAGTGTTGCATTGGCGATGTTAAACCGTACAAGAGATATTCATGAAAACAGTGTGGCTTAACGAGTAATAAATCATAAATGTGTGTATTTGAATTGAAATTTTTATTTATGTATTTATATATATATATATATATATAATGGTTATCAAAAAAACATAGTTTATATAAGCCGAGAAGGTTGATTTACAAACTGATCGTATTAAACATTTTTTTTAAATTTTATTTTTATTTTTTTAAATTTACATTTTTAATGGCATGATATTAAATTAACATGAAAAAATAATATTAAAAAATCAAATTATACTGGAAATATGGGTATTTTTATTTATTACATTTTTTTTCGTATATTTTTATATGAATTTAGAAAGTGTTTGATTTTTTTAAACATTAAATGTTTAAATAATTTTTTTAAAAAAATAAATATTTTTTTAATAATAAAAACAGTTCTTTTCCAAAACCGTCTAATATATATTTATTTTGATATAAAATATTTATAAATGTAATTTGATTGAAGATAATAATTAATCAGAAAATCATTTTTGTTATAAACATTCTATACATAATACTTCTTGGTTATAATATTTATTTTTAAAATAATATTGATTACTGGATATTGCTACGTGAACATTCATTGACTGTAAATAAATTTGAAAATTGGAAATACATTCATTGGGCGAATAGAAGATTAACAAGTATTCGAAAAACATGTTACCGCTTTTTGTAAACGCATAGAGTTATATGATTTTACGATTATGAGTGCAGAGCGTCGTTTTGGTAATTATAACTTTGAAAGAACCGGTACTGGCGTTCGAACTAGTACCGTCGACGGTTCACTACACGTCGTTGGCAACCCGAACAAAAAATATATTGTACTCGGGTTGGTTTTGGACTCGACGAGATGACACGGATAAAAACAATTCGCAGAACACCACTTCAACGCCTGGTAGCGGGCACAAGAACGAACGGCGCGGTCGACGACGATCCAACTGAAACGGACTTTTTGCTCTGCATCCAAAGTGATAGCGCTTCATAAAATGGATGTTTTGCTGGTATGTCATACGCCACGCTTTTTGATTCTTCTGTCATGTGATCTATTGTGTTGTTCGCAGTAATGTCAAGCGATCAGCCACACAGGACGTCGTTTATCTCGGGAAAAAACACACCTCTAATCGGATATAATAGTCGACGTTCTTTGTACCCCGGTCGTTAGGTTAATTGGAAGCGTTTTATTTTTCATTTTCGGATTTGTAAAATTTGGCAGGGAAATGTGTGCTTTTTTTCTAAAAAAAAAACATTTCGGAATATGTTATAGAAATTGTTATCTAAAAATAAATACATCAGTATGTTTCTTTCATTATAAATTGGAAAAAAAACGTACTATATGGAACTTTTATTTTAAAATCATTCTTTCAAATGTTCAGTTTTATATTACAAAATATTTTTTTGATTTTATAGATTGTTTGTTTTCATTTATAATTTTTTGGTAATTCGAAATTGAAAATGTAATGGTCAGGTTTAGTATATGTATATATATATATATATATATATATATATATATATATATATATATATATATATATAGGGTCATCCAAATGTGACGAATAGATTTGTATTTTAATAAAAAGAAACTATACACATGTTCCTTTTTAATAAAACACAAATTTAGGCGTCACTTTTGGATGACCCCCCATATATTATGTTGTCAAGTATCTCCCTTCCGCTTTTTTGCTCTTTATTCAATGCTTTATAAAAAGTGTTACAGTGATCGGATTTAGTTCAAATATGCGCCGTTTTGTTCGATAATCTGGTTCCATCTAGACGGCAACTTCATAATACCCCTCTTGTAGAACCCTCCCTCCTTATTTGCGAAGAACTCGGACAGCCACTTTTCACAAGCCTCTTTTGAGGCCAACTTTACACCACCAAGGGCGTTCGCCATGGACAGGAACAGGTGGTAATCACTTGGCGCTATGTCCGGGCTATATGGTGGATGCAATAAAACCTCCCATCCGAGCTCCCGTAGTTTCTGACGAGTCACCAAAGATGTGTGTGGCCTGGCGTCTAACTCGATGATTTCCATGATTTGATCGGTATTCGTCGTCACAGGTCTTCCGCCGGCTGGCTTATCCATGGTGTCGTTTTCACCGGCTCTGAATCGCCGAAACCATTCCTCCGCGGTTCGAAGTGATAGAGTACCATCCCCCAAAACACTATTAATCTCACGGAACGTTTCTCTAGCGGATTTGCCTTTAACGAAGGAAAACTTCAAAATAGCGCGAACTTCGGCGTTAGTGAACTCCATGTTTACACGTCTATAACTTTTGAACGCAGTATCCAAACTAATCATACATAGCGTCGTTTTGTAGGTTATGTAAAGACCTTTCAAATGATGTATAGTGTTGCCCGATACGAGCTCTGTAACGCTTTGTACATAGCCGCGAAATTCAAAAGACAAAAAGGCGGAAGGGAGATATTTGACAACCTATTATATATATATATATATATATATATATATATATATATATATATATATTTTTATTTTTTAATTTTGTATTAAAATCATTCAATAATTTTTCATTATACATACATTTTTTTATTTATATTGTACCATAGTATAAACATTTTTAATAGTTTTATTCCCTACAATTATTATTATAAATATTATATACTAAGTTTATAAATACATATATATGTAATTTTTTAATATAATATTTGAGTAATAATGAGAATTATATATATATATATATATATATATATATATATATATATAAGGAGAGAAAGTGTAAATAAGAACGTTAAGATAAAAACAAAATATTAAAAAATACGAGTGAAACGGTTTTGTTTACTTGAACATTTTATTTTTCTCGTACACCACCACTCGAATAACTTTTGTCGGTCTATACTCAAAATTGAGTGCTACTTGGCAAACTCGATTATTTATTTTAACTGTTTTTAGTTCCATCCCTCATCCGCTTCTTCAATATTAAAAAAAGGAAATCATCGCATCTAAACTCTTCAATTATTATTCCGCGGAGAATCACAGTCGTCTCAGATGAAAACGACGGGGATAATAACTTTTGCATTAAAATATTAAAGTCAACACGGCTCCTTCCGATAATATTCGAACTCATTCGAGTGTGTATACAAAGATAACAAAATTATCGACGCTGTCTGCCTGCAGATTCGAAATAAAGTCGTTGTGACTGACGTAAACAATATTAATCCGAGATAATTAAGCAGTAATGTTCGCTACAAACTTGTTGACTTTACCATACCTCGAACCATGGTGTGTTTTGTCTGTGCTGATGCATGAAAGGTCCATAATAGCTCTGGATGCGGTTGTGCATTATCAACACTGCGTCACTGCACCCTCGCTGTTTGAACATTAGCGTCGCTGATAACATTATGTTTTATTGGCTGCATTTGGCGCATAATTTATCATCAATCACAAGAACGGCTCTATGAACCGCAAATATATCTTGCAGAATGTAAAAAAATTCAAAAACAACATTGAAATAAATGTATGGAAATTTATCAGGACCAAACTAAATAATGAATAATTACAATATTCGTGCAATAATTATAATTTTACTTCGTATTTATCATCATTATAATGCAATTTATATGTTTATCTAAAAAAGGATAACGGTTGTAAATTATTTCATAGCAACAAAAGTATTGATTTGAAAAATAAATAAATCGATTAACGAGTAAGTATTTTAAAAATATTTTAAATAGAAATTTTTTTTAAAGATTTTTATCCACAAATCGATTAAAAGAGGTTGATTATAATGATATATATATATATATATGTTGAAAAATGAAAGTTTCGTTTCAAAATGTATTTAAATTAAATTACAAGAATATTAATGTAGGTTCTTGAAACTTCATCATTATTTCATGAATTTCAAAAAGTACTTTAATTGGATGATTTTTATACCATGGTTTAAATATCTGAATTGAAAATTTGGAACAGTTTTATGTAATGCAGATAAAAGATTTTGTTAATCAAATTCGAACAAATTTATTTTTAACTACTTACTTAATTCAAATAAATTATATATCATTTTATAATTTTTAATACTTAATACGAACTTCTACAAGTTGATAATTTTGAACGAGGAAAGTAATTGCCACATTCAATCAGTGTATTTTTTTAATCAATATCTCCCCATTTCTGAATTAAAAGTGTTTCGTCAATTTGAAAACGTTTGTGTATACAGAATTCACTTACCTTAATTAACACTTTTGTTATTTTCGAAATGAGATATTTATTTTTTTCTATACAATATTTGTATACGGTTTCATTTTTAAATGTTTTCATTTTCATGTTTGGTGTGAGTGTGTGCAAATTTTGGATTAATAATAGATTATTGAAAATAAATTGAGAAAATGTATAAAATTTAATATGTATTTAGTTTGACTACGTTTTTAAATAAATAACATTTTATGTACATTTAAAATAATGTGTATTTGTAATATAACATAAAATGTTATAGCGTGTGTATGATATAATTATTTTTTATTACTAATTGAAATATAGAATAACAGGTTTTTTGTAAAAGATAAATATTGATTTATAAAATATCAATACAATTTAAAATGTGATACTTATCAGTGTTTCTAATGTATAGTAATTTTTTATTTCAACTTATCTCTTATACAATTGATTAGATATTAAGTACAAAGTACAAAAATAATTATTTAACTATTAAAAAAAGTATGTTTCGCAAATAGTATAATAAAAAAGTAATTCAGTTTCGAAAGAAAAAAAAAATGTACCGTTTAAATTGAGTATCTTGTACTGATTACACTGATATCCTTAATCACGCTACGTCCAAACGACCTGCATTGCATATACGTACTACAGAAGACACATAATCCTGTAAGATAAACCGTTAGAGTAAGATAAAAAAACAGAAAGTTTAAAATAAGAAAAAAACAAGTACGACCAATCTGTACGTTGTTCCACTATCGCAATTTCCAGAATGTAAACAGATACATGTAGCGACACTCGTTCAGATCTCGTATCTCACAGATATCCTGTTTTAGAAGCGTCTCTCTTATATTTAATAATCGTGCGTGTGGATCTCAATGATCTTCGACGTCGACGATCCTAAAAATATATCGTCGGGACAGGTTGAACGAGATAGGTGTTAAATTCTGCCACCGTGTGCCAATATTTTCTTTCCATTTGAGGTAAAACGATGTTTACCAACGTAATCGGCTTATTTTAGTCCCGAGTGCAGATATTTACTAAGCGGGAGATACGTTGATTTTTCATACTTAGAAGTACAGGTGAAAAGTTATGTCAATTAGCTTTTTGTATCTTTTCTTTATATCTATTCATATATGTATGTATGTATATTGTGTGTGTACATATCTGCATATATACATATATATATATATATATATATATATATATATATATATATATATACCAGTTAAAATTTAATCTTACAAAATAATTATATCGTACAAGATTAAAACCATAATACATTGTTCAGAAACATAAGACTTTTAGTTACGACTATTTCTAAAGCAAAATAAAAATACAAAATTTTATATTATGTTTTGAAATTAAATCTGTGGATTTAGAAATTTATTTTTCATATTATAAATTATATATATATATATATATATATATATATATATATATATAAGTTTTGAAAGAGAACGTGCAAGTTACTAAAGAAATAACAGTTCTTGAGTTTCTATACCATTACTTTAAAAATATTACGGTCTCCGGAAACGTTGCAATAGATAGTATAGAAATATAAAGATATATGAAATATGACTCTGAAGTTGTAGTGAGCCATAAAGAGTTGAACGTATTATATAAACGATAAATCTCTTTAATATCGCGTTTAACGTAAAGTTAATAAAGACTAATCTTTTCCTCTTAAAACAAAATTATGTGTTTATATATATATATATATATATATATATATATATATATATATATATATATATATACAAGTAAATCAATAGAGATATTAAAATTTTAAAAAATGTTTGTGGTTTCAAATATTTTTCCAAAAATAAAATGATACTAATAATAATTAAGTATTTCTTAATTTTATATATAGAGGAATTTGAAAAAAATTATTAATTATTTAATATGTTTGTTTTAAAAAGATTGTAGGAATGTAGCATTGTGAAAATAAGGTTGACAGTTGCTGGAAATGAAAATATATTTATTAACTTTTTTATTGTAATCTGTAGAATAATCTTTGAGGTTTATTTGGAAATAGTGATAAATATGTTTTAATGTTAAAAATTAAACAACAATTTTAATGCAATAAAAATATTTTAATAAATCATTTAATATAAATAAAAAGCATTTAAAATGTAATACATACAAATATATATATATATATATATATATATATATATATATATATATATATATGTATGTATGTATGTATGTATGTATGTATGTATGTATGTATGTATGTATGTATGTATGTGTGTATGTGTGTATGTGTGTATGTATGTATGTATGTATGTATAAATTAATATTTGATATTCAAAATTTTCACTACATTATCAAATTAACCCCATCTTTATTGTTAAATAAAAATATAACATTTTTAATTAATTTTTCTTATCACAAAAAATATCTTTTTGGAGTAAAATATAAATTCTTCAGATGCATATATATTTCTTAATCAAATATTTTCTCGATATTTTTATAACATTTTTTGTACAAAAATAAATGTTTATCTTTATATAAAAAGGGATATGTTTGCTTTTCTATGAATTTCGATATTTTGTATACATTTTGGTATATATTAAAATTTGCATACAGCTAATCATATATATATATATATATATATATATATATATATATATATATATATATATATATATAGGATCATTTAAATGTGACGCCTAGACTTGTGTTTTATTAAAAGAAACCATACACATGTTTCCATATACACATGTTTCTTTTTAATAAAACACAAATCTAGGCATCACATTTGGATGAATATATATATATATATATATATATATATATATATATATATATATAAATTAAATGAAATTTTTACGCGAATGTCGCTAGATCTGAAGTTGTATTTACTTGACCTCGATCGTTCTCCAGCAAGATAAGACGCTTGCTTTGCCATCTTTTGTCGCATTTCACTTGATCCGTAGTCTGCACGTAAGCCGAAGTCTTAGGGCTTATCCGTTCTCCCTTAGCACAGATATTCAGTTGTACGATTTTGCTAAAATGCTCTAGGAACGATACTAAAATATAAACAGTTTGAAGCACTTTTTTATATATCGACACTATAAACTGTACAAATAAAGCATTAAATGGTGAAATTCGTTTCTTCGCCATCAGTGTTTTACTACCACTTGATGTTTCGTTTATACGCCGCACAGTCTTATAAAAATCACGAATTTATTATTTGTCTTTATCGGGAATTATTTTTAGTGTGGTTCGTTTTATTATGTTTTATTTATTTTATTGTATGGATTAAGTATGATGGAGGAAAATGCTGGTATAACACTTTCTATGGGCAAGTAATCAATTTTGAAAAGATACGCTCTTAATGTTCTCGAGACGGTTGATTTATATTTTTTCAGTTTGTGTTTCACTTAAAAATCCATTTATTTAAGAAGATATTTCGATGTTGTTGGATTTGAAATCGGTTTTATATATTTCAAAACTATGGAAAAAATCACATACCTTATATATTTAAAACTCCAGATAAAAAAAATATATAAAGAATTTATTCAATCATTATAAATGAATAATAGAAAATTAGGAATTATTATATACAATTATAAAATTTCATTGAGTTGGAAGGGGAAAATGATTTATTTGTGCATAAGTGATATTTCAATTTTAATTAATTTTATAAATTTTATATCAAGTATATATATATATTGAATAAAAGGTAATTTATTTAATTAAAGTTCGATAATGTTCCTCTCGTAAGAGCACCTGCAAAATCTAGTCAATAGTAAAGACTTCATATTTTATGTTCCCCAACATCTGAGATTTTTGAAGGTACATATGAGCGAAACGCTGTGGAGATTAGTTAAAATTAATTAAGCTCTGGGTCGGTTACTTCTGTATTCCATGTATTACATTGTATATCGTACTTGATGTGCTTGCTTGTCGGCCGGGCGGTGCGGTGTCGGACGACAGGATCTCGTCTGAGTTAGTGCGCCTTCGTCTCGTTGATCCGCGGTGAGAAATAGTTGGGGCTTAACTGGCTCGATGTGTGGCTTTCCGTCTCGAATGGAACAATTCTCAACACCCTGACAACTACTTTACACAATGTCCAATTTGAAACTTTAGCAATAACAACTTTATGGCATTTCTAGGTCACTTTCTCGCCGACGGTTAGTTTATTGCTGTGGTTAGAATTAAAATCAGACAAATGAAAATTCATTTGGGGTTATAATTTTCTACGGTTAATTCATTTACATATTTGTTCAAATTCATGTGTTTGAAATTACTTACAAATACATACATAAATACAAATTTACCATTGTACATATACACACCCTTATACATATGTAAATATTTTGATTTTAATTCATGTGTCCTTATATGATATAATTTTTTTTCATATTAAATACATGTATTAAAGTGAAGAAATTGTTTGAAAAATGATAATTATTTTTTAGAAAATGATAATTATTTACTTATAATATCTTTTATAAATAGTTAATACTGTTTGTCTTCATTTTTGTGATTTTCATTGTGATTATTTCAAATTATTTAATCACCTGTATTAAGTATTTGGAATGTTTTGTTTTGCATAGTTGAATATTTGATGCTGGTAATAATTTATTGTAAATCAATTATAGCACTCGAGTATTCAATTTTCCAATCAACGATGATTTATTTTATACTTTTATAAACTGATCATTGATTAACTTTAAAAGAGAGTAATTTCTTGTTGGTTAAAAATGCTTAATTTTATATACGTATAAATATTTAAAATAATATTTGTTAATATTAAAAAAATATCATATTTCGCAACACTAATTTAAATACTTTGTTCTTGTGCGAGTGTTTTATATACGATCCAAAAAATAAATATTATATCAGAACAAATTCTGTACTAAGACAACAACAAAATATTTTAATCTTAAAAGTAAATCCACACGAGAACAAAAACGTATGAAAAATGTTCTGAGTAATAAAACGCAAAACACACAGATAAAATTTCCGTCAAATATTTAATTTCTTCCTGTTTGTAACAACTGCTCGCCAAAAATATGTTGGTTTTTTCACATGATGAATTAGAGAGGTAGCACTAATTTGCATTTTTTTCCAGTCTGCTGAATGTTTTCTGGTCAACAAGTACGTACTTTGCATAACTTGTTAAAATCTGTTGTACGTGTATGTGTGTGGGTGTGTTTTGTTAAGCTGCTCGTCTCGCAATTCTCCTAGAAAACGATGTTTATGCTCCGACCGCTCCGGTTTATATTCGCTCCGGTTGTGATTTCAAATTTATTTTAATTACAAACGTTTCTTTTTTATAAATGAAAATTAGGTGCGACTATTACAGATTAGTATTACCTTTTATAGCAATTTAATTCCAACATTTATATCCAAATGCACTCAATTATATACTGATATTCTTTAATACTTATATACAGATATGCATACGTGTTTGTATGGAAATGTAAAATGAGATCAAATATCTCATTATCACTTTTATATAGTTTTTATATTTTTTGTATAATTAAATTTAGAGATTAACGAGCTTTTAATCTGCTCTTCGTTGTAATATTTCCAAATCACTACCTTACTCTGTAAATATTTTTGAAATTAGATTAAAAGGAGATAAAATATAATTGAATTTTCTAAAATTGAAGTTTCTGGTGTTGAATTTACAATCATAAGATGCTTATTATTATTAAATAAGATTAAAACTAGAAAGTTCTCTTAAAAAAGAAATAAAATATTCTTATTTCATCAGAAATAAAGCTAAGTACATTAAAAACTAAAAATCGATTTTAGTTATAAAAAAAAATTAATAAAATAAAAATTATTAAGATTTTTTAAAAAAACAGTAATTTTCTGTATTAATAATAATAATAATAATGGAAAATACAATTTGATTAAGTTTAATGCTACTTCGGTTACATATGTCCCAGGTAAAACTTTTTATTGAGTTTGTTTGATATTTTTATGAGTAAAGGTAGTATTAAATTAAACGTTTCATATTATTATTTAATGTCTAGAAAGAAATTAGTATGAGTTTATTACTGTATGGATCTCTATTGTTCCATATAGTTTAGTAGTATTTATTTAAATTATTTTTATTATCCAAATTTTATTTTTTAATAAAATAATAAGATTTTATAACATGAAATATCTGTGATTTATAAAATCATCAAAAAATGGTTCAGATACAGAATATGTTCATATATAAGGAACGCATGTACTAGAAACAGAATGAAGATAATGCAGTAGATAGGATAATAAAGGTAATTAGTGAAAATGTCACGTTAAGGTGTTTAAAGATGATGTAAATGCAATGTGTGATAGTATAGATACTTTAATTATTCAATTTGAAATTTGATTAAAGTGAATCAATTTAATGTGAAAGCTAAATGAATCCGAAATTAAAAAGTGGGGATATAAAAACATATTTAAAACAATCGATCCGTTTTAATTTGAAAGGAGTGTATTTTTGAACTTACATAAATATCTACTGAAAATTTTATACGCCCATTAATAATTTCGAAAGGGAAATACGTCCCATTCGAAACTCATTATAAACAACAACTGAAACGTATATGGTCTTTTAAAAACGTTCCGTTCGGTTATTGCAATATCAATATTTTTCCAAAATGAGATTGCAATGTGATCCAATGTAAAACAAAACGGCAGTTAGTTGACAGCAAGCTGTTACCTCGTTGCAAATACAACAAAATTGTATATGGAAAAAAAACTAACAGACATCTATAGTAGCACGTTCTGTCTGTAACAAAGCACATTCCATGTTGTTGAAATGAACATCGTAAACATTTTTGTGTTGGCAACCGTTTTCCGTATCACCGATACAAATATACAATTTCATACGGTGCCGTGCAGTACAGTAGAACATTGTGTGCAGCATATGTCTACCGAATCGATAAAATATCGTTTTTATCGCCGATACAACAAATTGAACGTTTGTCTATGCTAATGAATAATATTCAAACATTTATATTTTTGTTCGAAACGAAGTTCTCGTGTCGAGACCTGTCAAATATTTGGTAATGGAAAATGAGTAAACAACAATTCTATCAGCTGAACCCTATGGAATGTTTTAATTATTTGTACTCATTAAGTCGATTGTTATTTTAAAAATGTTAATTATACACGATCGTCTATATATGTAATGTTTATTTAAATATATATACATGTCCTTAATTAATAGCATTGATTTTTAATTAAATTTCAATTAAAATTTTTATTTTCAATTATTCATCTAACAAATAAAATCTTCTGTAAAAATAAATAAAAAGCTTGATCTCAAAGTTAATTAAATAGCTTTAATTACTGAAATAAATATATGAGATTCGTTTAAAATTTATATAAAATTGTTGATTTAAATTAAATTAAGTTTTGATGATTTAACTTTTTAACAAATATCATTCATATATAAAAGGAAACCAATGAAAATAAAACTACTAAAATTCTGTGAAAAATTAAAAAAAGAATTTTGGCTTAAAAAATATTAATTTCATTTAAATTTATGTTTAAAATCTAATCTGTAATTTTTTTTTGTTTAAATATCTGTTGAATATTTTATGTTAATTATTTTTTTATATAATTATTTGAGCTCGAATTTAATTAAAATTTTATGTTATCTATTCCACATGACTGATATAATTACATTTGATGTAATTATAATAAAATAATAAAAAATTATTAGATATTTTTTAAACTTTTGTAGGATGGGAAATGATTTATTTATAAAAAGTTAAAATAAACTCATCATAATGTGATAATTTCGAATAGATTATGAATAACTGAACGAACAAAAATCATTTTAATACATTTCACACAGAAAAAACTTTGTTTCAAATATCATTTTCAATCCACCGAACTTGACGAACAAAATAGTTGGTTGTAATATTAGGATAAGATCTATAATAATACGAAAGCGATTTTTTTCGTACGCTACGTTTTCATAAATCAGATCGTATTTTTGTACCACAATATACTCGCTTCGAATAATTTCATTCAGCGTTCTCATTAATGGCGTGCTTCATTTCCGGCTGAATATAGACGGCCGCTCCGGAATAAGCTCACTCTTTTCCGGGATCGCCTGCAGCATGCAATTCATTGTTTGTACGTCAAATGAATAAACACTGATATGCCACGCCGCTTTAAAACATTAAACTTGTGATGATTATGTATCTTGTGTTATATTATATACAACTAACACAATATTCACCGAGAGTGACTAACGTTTAATGTACATTTAATTAGTTCTCTTATTTGTTTACTAAATAAAGAAACAATTAACAGTTTAACGTACACTCGTATTATATATATATATATATATATATATATATATATATATATATATATATATATAAAAGATAAACAAGGAAAAGAGTAGATTAGGAGAGAATTGAAATAATTACCTTGTACATAAAATCAAATATAATATTTTTCATTTAAATACCCTAGCATTAAATCTTTTTATTAAATTATATTTGACTTACTTTGAAAACATCAGAAAATATTACTATGTTTTTATTAGGTGTTTAAATTTTTATAATGTAATCTTTTAGAACACTGCACATTGCACATACAACAATAATATAGTAAATTCAATATACAATACATACAAATTTCTATACTAGAAGATATAAATGAGAATTATGTAAAAAAATACTGAGTTCGTTGATTTATTCAGTATTCTGTTTTTTATTTTCATTATAATTTTAAATTAAAGATATCAATAAATTTGATATTTTAATAAAAATGAATTTACATTTATTTTTAATTAGTAATTGTATAAAACATATTTTAATATGATTTTATTTTTTTAAATGTTATTTTTCATAAAAATTACTTTATATATATATATATATATATATATATATATATATATATATATATATATTTATTTATATATATCGAAAATATAAAATAAAAAATGTACAAGATTATAAGATTAAAATAAAATATTGAGTAAACTTTTTTTAATACATTTTTTTTAAATTTTGCTTTATTATATTATGCTCACAATGAAGTAAATATTATATTACTTATTCCTTTATTATATTTATTACAGACCTTTGAATTTCAAATATTAATAAACTTCAGTTTACAATAAATGTGAATTATTAATACTTTTCAATTATTAATTATAAGAAAATTAACTGTTATAAAATAATTTTGCGCATTTTAAATTATATATATATATATATATACATGTATTTATATTAAATAATATTAAAAAAATATTAATATTTAAAATAAAAAATTAAAACATATACATTTAAACATAGATTATGAAATAGAAAATTATTACCAATTTCAATGTATTCACAGTTGAATATAGTGACTTTTTTCAAATTAGTTAAATTGAATAGAAAAAAAATTTTCAAATATTCAAAAATCAAATATTAGCTATATCTCTGTTAATTTGCATATTAAATTTTGTTAAAATTTTGATAATAAACCTATAATAAAATAAGAAATTAAAACTACTGTTAGAGTTATTTTTATAAATTGTTTAAAAATACGGTTCTATTATGTAATAATGAATATTTTTGTGTATGTAAAATATTTTGATAAAAAGAGTTACACTGAAAAAATGTTTTGATAAAAAGTAACTTCATCATTTTGTATTTAAACAAGCTGAGATAAATGTCCATATATATATATATATATATATATATATATATATATATATATATATATATATATATACATATACACGTACATCAAATAGAGGTGTTTTTTTTCCTTCAAACATTCCACTAAAAATGTTTTCCCTTTGCGGCAATATCAAGAGACACGGTATAAAATTGCCTGAGTGCGTACCATTTTCCGCCGACGGGACAAGAACAAAGGACACTATTACATATAAACGCACAAGACAGTCAGTCATGTGATATTTGTGAGTGTGGGCGACGGTTTAAGACATGAGCTATTCGTGAGATAGGGTTGATGATGGTAGTGTTGCAATGACGTATCCATTATTGTATTCCATGGGGGGTCGAGTGCAATTGGTCACTGCACGAACTTTAAACGTTATTTTCATGTTCTATACAAAATATAACAGTTATAAATGATTTTACAGTTTTACATATATTTTTATACATATATATATATATATATATATATATATATATATATATATATATATATATATAAAGTAAATATTGAAATTCTGTAAATTCACACTCGCCATTAAATTATTGTTTATTTTATTGTAAATCCGATTATCTCGTTTTTTAAAAATAAATACATATATATATATATATATATATATATATATATATATATATATATATATATAAACAGAAATAATATAGATTTTAATAAATAAATATTTTAATAAAATATTCATATTTTCTTTTGAAAATTTTAATTGTATCAAAATTTAAAAAAAGGAATTTCGTATAATAATTTTAATTGATTTTATAAAATGAAATATTTTTAAAATTGAATTCTTTTCTCAATTTATTAAATAATCTTCTTATTTAACTAAAAAAAATATTGTTGAAATGACTATAACATTTCATGGAAATATTAATATGATAAATATTTATTTAAAAAATATTATAAATAAATTTTAATTTGTACTTGATTCTATTTGTCATGTGTTTAAATTATTCTATTAAATTGAGTTTGTCTAGAAAGATTTTTTTAAATTTTAACTATTTTTAAAATACGTTTATTTTTTCATTTGTGATCTCATTTTTGTATTTCATTTTTTCGTTGGTTAGAATGAATTATTATATTTGTATTCCTTCACTGTTTTGAAAATATGTTTTATGAAATTGAAAATGGTTTTATTAATTATTAAAAAAATATTTATATAATAAGAATTGGTTTGTCTGTTTAAAAAAATGTTTGAAAAGTTATTCAACATTCATTTATATTCTTTTTGCTTAAAAATTGAACAGAGATTCATGAATTAAAATATGTCTTTCAAAAAAGAAAAATAAACATCGTTAATTATTTTAAATAAATTATTTATTTTTTCTTGTCGTTTTTTAGATAAAAAATTAATAAAGTTTTAAATTTATTTACATTAAAACTTAATATTATTTTTGTTTTAAATCGACAAAGAACCATTGATAAACTTAAAAAATATAATTTCAATTATTTGTCTTTTATAACTGTTCCGTTTTCTCTTATAAATGCAATATTTATTTTTAAAAAGTATCCACTCTTATTTGTTTAGTTATCTGCATAAGAACATTTAAAACAGTGTAAAATGATTGACAAATTAATCAAATATTAAATTATTTATTAATGAAATTATTTCAGTTGAAAGTCTGATATTATAGTTTAAGAAAATTAATGCTAAATTATTTTATAGATGGTTAATTTTCTATCGTTTATTTTGTTCAAATAATCCATCCATATAAAGTATATTAAATTAAAACATAAATTTATTAGCGTTCGATAAAAGAAGTTGTCGCATTCCTCTTGCATCTTCTTGATACACCCGCTTCTGACAATATTCCGTTAGTAGTTCTAGCTTGTGTGTGTGTGTTCAATATCCCGCGGGCTATACAATGCTCTTCTCACCCTTTGACTTGAATTCCGTACACACTTATTAAGCGCCGAATGCCTTCAGGGTATCGCTTTTGTCGACTTATATTTAGTATAGTAATAGCCGGATGACCGATTTGGTCTCTTAGATCGAGACTGTGGTCGCTTAGATGTCAGATGATGGTCGTATGTCGCGTTTAGTAATTTCCGAGCTCTTTGATGGTCAGATATAGCGGTTAGTTTTGAATTAGTTGAAATGAGTCAAGTATTCACTGTAGGGATCTTAAAGATAATAATCGTAGTGTTTGTCTTTTTCAATTAATAGGAAACCACTAAGATACGAAAATAGATATTTATCGATTGATTTGTATATTAAATTGGTATAAGTTGAAATAAAATATTTGAATAAAGATTATCAAGAAGATAATTTTATTGTAAACATATTTTTAGAATTAAAATTATCATTTGAGATGTTTAAGAGAAATAATCGATTACATATTATAGAAATGCATAAATTAATAGATGAGTTTTAACAGAAAAGTATTTGTGAATAAGTATAAATATTTCAGATTTTAACTATTTTTTTAATTTACTATTGATTTATTTTAAACGTTACTAACTGAGTTTACAAATTGTTAAATATATTTCAATGAGGTTTTATTTATATATTTACAATTGTTTGAATTTCAATTCAATGTTTTTTTTTTAATCTATAAAGGATTTTGTATGGAAAATAAAAAAACTATATACAAATAATGCAATTTTTAACATTAACTATTGGATTTTAATAATCGCTAACTAAATAAAATATTTAAAATTACTCTTTTATATGCGAAATAAATATTTAAAAAGTATTTAACTCAAACATTAATGCATGGTAATTTAATTGTGTATTAAATTAAAGTGGATTTTAATTACATAGTTTTTCTATATACCTAGAATAAAATTAAAAAAATAACTGATTATTTTACGATAGAGAGAATATTTTTATTACATGTTTTTTAAAAAAATAAAGCTATACTCAATAAATTTATTGTTTATTTGTAATTAAAATAAGTTTTGAGTTTACATTTCATTATTTTTCTTTTAAAAAACATCTTTTATGAATAATTTGTTTATATTTTTTATCTTATTTAGATATGAAATTCCTTCTTCACTTTTATTATTGTTTCCTCTTTTATTTACATGTTTCTATGGAATATTTATTTATTTACTTTGAAATTGATTAATTTAATCAGTGTATGTTTATATTTATAGATATTTTAATAAAATTCGTATCTCATAAAATTAAACAATATAACTAAATGCTCGCTTGTTCAGAAGTAGAAAAAATGTTAACCGACTCATAGTTTTCTGATTATTTTTATTTGAAATATTTCTATGTTTATAATATTTATTTTTTAAATGTTGTGTATGTAAACGTACATTTATTTTTTTCATATGTGTTTGGTACGTATGTAACGTTTGAAAAAGAACGTTTTCGGTTTTACTAACATCCACCTGACATTTATAAATAATTAGTGTAAGGTAATCCATAACGTGTCACTGACATTGGTTACACCTTTTAACACAGATGTTTCGTTGTAGGTACAGCAGGTCCTATCTGCAGTGCGGGATGCTGCTAGCCCACTCGCCCGTTTTATACGTTGGGATGCAGAAACGTTTAGATGACGGGGTTGGGCGGGTGTGTATGTTGCGGTGTCGGTGGTGTCGGTAAACCTACAGTATCCTGTCTAGAGGTCTACAGTACCACAACGCATACAAGCCATTCCGAATAGAAAGTAAGTCTTGTGTTTGAAAATCTTCGTATCCATTCTATTCAATTTACAATGATTTGCATTACAAATATCTTTTTGTTCGGTTTGTTTATTTCGAGCCAATGTAGACTCGCAGTTGTTGGTTCTCTGTTTATAAAATATAATTCTGCGTATATATATAACTGTTTATTTTAAATGGTACACTTGATATATATATATATATATATATATATATATAAATGTATTGTTTTTTAAAATGTTTTTTTATTTAATTTACATATTGGTTAAATTTATTTTTATATAAAGAAGAACTTTGTTAACGTTAACAAAAATAACGTTTCAAAATTTGTTTTATTGTAAAAATAATATCAGTTAAAAAATAAAACATTTTTGAGAAATATCTACTACTAAATACTGTTTATATATATATATATATATATATATATATATATATATATATATATATACGAATTAACAAAAGATACGTGGATTTGTTGAAGGAAATATATAAAACATCAGCGCAAATTAAAATACACGACCTATCAGACAAAATAAAAATAGAGAAAGGAGTCAGACAAGGAGACAGTTTATCACTAAAAATATTTAATGCAATTTTAGAACAGGTCATAAGAGACGCAAATTTTGAAAATAAAGGAATCAAAGTAAACGGAGAATATCTATCACATCTAAGATTTGCAGATGATATACTACTTATAAGTGAAAAACCGGAAGAATTACAAACATTACTCGAAACCCTCTTAGAAAAAAGCCGAAAAGTAGGGTTAAAAATAAATATGGGAAAAACCAAGGTCATGTTCAATAATTTCGCTGAAAGAAGTAAAATACAACTAGAGAATCAGTACCTGGAACAAGTGGACGAAATAAAATACCTAGGGAAAACTATAAGATACGATGGTGATTTATGGCCAGAAATCAAATCGAGAATCAAAGCCACATGGGCAACATTTGGGAGACTAAATAGTATAATGAAAAGCAATATACCAATCAGTTTAAAAAGTAAGGCATATAACCAATGTGTACTACCGGCTTGTACGTATGGAGCAGAAACTTGGACTCTAAACACAAGAATGAAACAGAAACTGTTAACTGCTCAGAGAAGTATGGAAAGAATAATGATAGGAATTTCCAAACTGGACCGAAAAACAAGTAAATGGATAAGGGAACAAACAAAAGTAATGGATATAATAGAGCAAGTTAAATAGTTGAAATGGACATGGGCAGGACATATAGCAGGAAGAGAGGACAACAGATGGACGAAGATTGTTACGGAATGGAGACCAAGAGATAAAAGGAGACTCAAAGAAAGACCACATCAAAGATGGAGAGATGAAATTGTGAAATATTGTGGAGGGCAAGGTTGGATGAGATTGGCCAGTGACAGGAAAGAATGGAAGAGGCTCGGAAAACTCTTCTTTTTTAATTATGACATTTGACGAGGCTTTCGTCCAGCAGTAGGTTGATGTGGGCTGGAGATGTTGATATATATATATACATATATATATATATATATATATATATATATATAAATATATATATATATATATATGTATATATAAATATAATAAAAAATACATATTTCAATTCTGATAATTTAAATGTCAATTTGCATTTATGAAATTATTTGTGAAAGGTTGTATATATTTTTATAGTCGCATACAATAGTACAAAGCTCTTTATCAGTTCAGTTTTGATTCAATACTGTTGGAAATGATTGATATCTCTGTTTAAACACATTGAATCATTTATTTAATGGGATGTTCGGTCCATTTAGCAAATTATACAAACATGGAGTTTATATTTACTTTAGTTTTGTACACAAATCAAATCAAGTATATTCATATAAATATAAACACATATTATATATATATATATATATATATATATATATATATATATACATATTTACAAAATAATTATTTGCTTGGATTTGGTTTTCGGACACTTAATTTTTTAAAATAATATATTTGTTTGTTCAGAATAAATTTATTAAACGATAGTGGTTCATTTTGAAATAAAGCTATTATTTTTTTCGAACAAATTAGTTCGGTAATAGAGGTTTATTTTGGAACAAAATTAATATATGTTGTTATCAATAAATATATATATATATATATATATATATATATATCTTTATCTTGCTTCATGAATTAATAACTACTCTTTCCTGGAATCTATCAATTTCAAAATTAAAAATTATAACATTATATCGATATTTTATTTAAAATGTTACTTTTTTCAAATTTTGTACATTTCAATTTTATATCAAATGGTTATTATCCTTCTTTTATGTTTTTTTTTTAAAAAAAGCTGATATGATTATATAAAACTGTAGAAATGATGTTCGTTTCAAATTTTCATATCTCTGTTAAAAATAGAACATTTGTCAATTCATCTTTTCAATTTTCTCTTTTTGAAATAATATTTTTGCCTGATGTACATATTCTGTTTAAATCTTTCACTGAAAGAAAAACAAAAAGGGATAATTCTTGAATGTAAAATTGTATTTTCGTTAAGATTTATACATCTCTACTGAAAATATATTTTACATTCTTCATTCACATATTTTTTTTCATTTTTTTACTAAACTGAATAATTTCCATTGCTTTTATCTAAGATCTATTGAATAATTAATCTTAGATGAAACTCTCCTCAAACTGAATATATTTTAATAGATATTTATATGTATAATATCCTGATATAAGCACATTTTTTATTTGATTGTCTACTTTTGTTATTAATGTCTTTTATAAATGCAATTTTTGTATTATTGCAATTATACAAATCAATAGATGTATTTTGCAAGTAAGAGTTCTAGCTTTTTAAATGTTTAATTTAAAATTGTATTGACGTAAAAGTGATTTTATTTTTTTCTTATCTCTCATTATATTAAAATAGTACTTAAGTAATATTGTAATATGAATATAAAACGTTTTTATATAAAACGATTTTTATACCAATTAACATTATTATTTTTAATAAAATTAAGAGCATGGAAATTTATTTTGTCATTTTTTTATTCATAATCATTTTGAATAAAAAAATATTTTTAATTAATTAAAATCTGAAATTAATTTTTATCTCACATGTTTTTATTTTGCTTATATTTATTAATTTTGATTATAATTTTTAAGTATAATTTCTGAATAACTATTTATTAATATTCAAAATGAGTGTTTAAATATTTTTTACTCTCGTTTTTTCTCCATTCAGTTCTTTCCATTAAAACATTACTGAACAATAACTTTTAGACTAAAATCATAGTTCAGTACAGTAAAAAAATATATAACTACTCACGAATATGTATAAATCCATATACATTGTTTATAAATATTTAAAACATTTCTTTCCCTTTACCTTATCACCACTGTTTACGAATGTTTGCTGAACAAAATACTATATTAAAATCTTACAGTATAAACTCTGAAATGAAATTTCGTATTTAGTATTATTTATGTGTAGGCTGGATTGCTTTTTATGACATCATAAAGAAAATGGTGGGTGCGGCGTATATTAATATGAATCTCTTCAAAGTGTGAACAGCACGTTGTATGGGTGTGAGTGAGACGCAGATACTTTACATGGATATATATCTGAGAGACAGATATTGAATTTTCTTGTTAGATTTCAGTCAGACAGTCAGTTGGTTGTTACTTTATACTAATGTTATATATATGTATATATATATATATATATATATATATATATATATATATATATATATATATATATTTGTGAATAATACTGAGGTGAAACTGTGAAAAATTCTAAAGCAAACGTAAGAAATGTAAAATTCGTTGAAATAAAAGACTAGTATACAATTTTAAATGTAGAATACAGTACCAAATGTGTCAGTTGGTACATTTTAACATATTATTTTCTCTCTCTCTCTCTGTTTATATATATATATATATATATATATATATATATATATATATATATATATATAATATGTAATAATTAATTCCTGGAATGCTGTTTGTAAGAAGAAACATAATAAACTATTTCTGTTATTCCATGTAAAACTCATAATATTTAATTTTTTTGATTTTATATAAAATATTTATTTATTTTATATAAATTTATTTGTATTTTTCTAGCAAAATATTTATTTATTACTGAAATTTTTCACTGATAAAATATGAAAAATACAAAATATATAATATACTTTTTTGAACGAATACAAATAAATAAAATTAAACAATATTTTAATAATTTTTCGTGATATTCGAATAACACTTCTATTTTATATAATTAAAATTTTAATATGTATGTTAAATTAGATGACAAGTAATATATGTTTCATTGATTAAAATTCACTGTTTTCAAAACTTTATTATTTAGTATCAGTTGTATATATTTCAGACAAATATCGAATTAATCTATTAAAAATTCAAACCATATAGTTATTAAAAGTATGACAACTTTAAATGTTAATTTATAAAATGAAAGTAAAAAAATTATTAAAAAATTCTCTTTCTCTCTCTCTCTCTCTCTCTATATATATATATATAATGCCAAGTGAGTAAATTTCAGATTTATGTAACTTTTATTGACCTTAACAGATTGGTCTTATGTACCTGTAATTTACAAGAATTGTTCTTTATTACCCATGACTCACCTCCATTAATTAAACACTAGTTATATTGTTCTTTTATAGAATTCACCTAGAATTCGTGTTATTTTCTCATAAAATCGTACGAATTTTGTTTAATTTCACTTTAAGTATTTATTATATTTTTCCTTTAGTTATTTAGAACAAATAATTTTACTTATAATTTTTAAATTATTTATTTTAATAATAAGTGTAATCAAATTTAAACCATTATTTTGCTTGTTATATTTTGAAAAGAATATGATTATAATATATTGAAAAATAAAGAGATTATAACTGAACTAAATATTAAAATAATTAAGTCAATTGAAAAGAAAAACATCTTATTGTAAATGTATATTAGATTTAATTTGAAAATTGACATCGTTTAACGATTTTCTTGGATATCGTCCAACTGAGTCTTAAATAATGACATGATTTATGAAACTTTGTTTAACTTATTGATTCATACTACTTATTTGAAAATATTTAAATTGTTCAGATGTTTCTTTAAGGCCCAGTTATTTTGCTTACATAAAAGAAACAATTTATTTCTTTAATAATTGACATTTATTCAATATTATTTTTTTATTATGTTTATTTGATTTAAATAAATCTCTTCTGTTATAATGAGTTATTATACAGTTTTTTTTATATAGACTTTAATTTGTAGATTGTATGGGATTTTAGTGTATATATATGAAATTATATTATTCATATTAGTAGTAAAATTAAAAAATGGTTTTTATTTGAAAATAATTTGTTAAAAGCTTTTTTTATAAATAAAAATCATTCTATACATATAAACTTAAATATATATATAATATAGAAGAAATTTCAAATTTTTTCCTGGAAAAAATCTCAGTTTATTTTCTGCGTATGAGAATAAAATTGACCTTAGCTTGTGTCAATATTATATTTTTAAATTTGTAGTTTAAATCATCCAAAAATCCTTTAATCTTAAACAGCGATTGAAACGCCGTTTGAACATTCACTTCATCTACAAAATGTTTTCATTTTCATGTCATACACGTTCAGCATCTAATTCTCATGCTGACCTCTCGAATATCTTTATAAATCCCATTCCGCTGATGTATCCTTACTTTACCTTTAAACCTTTTACCCTCCCTCGTTCAAAATTCACCATTAAACACTAGGTACAAGTAGTAAATCATCCATATGCATCACAGGCTTAATGTAACAAGTCTGCTTTTGAATATTTTATTAAATTTAAATCGTCATTTAACTAGTTTAAGTAGTACTCAATCTTCAGTGAAACGGTACGAGTTCATTGGCAATTAAGGTTTCTGTAGTTGAATAATATTAGATTAAAATATTACACGAATGTTTTCATATAAATAAATTTTGATATATTAATAAATATTAATATTTTAATGTGATTTAATCAGATAGATGGATTCTATTAAAGTTTGAAATATGTTTCCAAAAAAATATTTATTTTACTAATAGTAATTCATTTTAAAAATATCATTATAAAACTTATAAATGAATATAATTCTGTACTTAATTTTAATAATTAATTTATTTGTGATAAAAATCAGTATTATTTTCATATTGAGAAGATACATTTTTAAATGAATATTCAATTTTTATTTTAAATCAAAATAAGTTATTTTTTTAATATTTATAAATAGTAACATTTTATTATTAAATAGCAGTTTAAGAAGTGTTGATTTTATAATATCTTTTAAAAAATATTTTTATGAAACTGTGAAGAATTTTTGATGATTGTATATAAAAAAAAACATAAAATTTATACAAGGTATAAAATAGAATTTCGTTTTATTGAATAGAAATTAAGAAATATATATATATATATATATATATATATATATAAGGATCGTTTGATAAGTATGGTAAATTCATTTATTGTTTAATTTAATTAATTTTTTCAATTTAGTTTTTCTTACTTTTTACCATACTTATCAAATGACCCTCGTATGTATATATATATATATATATATATATATATATATATATATATAGAAAGAGAGAGAGAGAGAGAGAAAAAGTTACTTTTGATTATAAAATAATTTTTATTCGCAAATAAAATAATAAATTATACATTTCAAATTTTTATTATATCAACTTTTCAGTGATATATTTTTTTATATTACAATAATAATTTAATTATACATGATTCTGACAACAAATTCAGTTATGTAGATTTTATTAAGGAACAAAAATTGAATTTTTGTGATTTATTTAAATATAGTGCTTCTTGTTAATTTAATTTAATGTTTGTTTTGACAGATAATATATATTAGGAAGCTTATAATGAAAGTTTTCATACGATGAAATTCATTATATTGTATATTTTTTTAGATTTCTTGTTATTTTTATTATGTTTGATTTATTAACTCAGCACATTTTAATTTATATATTGTTTACTTGTCTTAGAGAACAAGAAAACGAAAAGTTCTTTGAACGTATTTTATTAATTGTTAGTAACTAAATTCGTTGTCGTTTAAGAAAAATAATTTCTAAATATAGAATTTATGATTCTATAAATTTTTAACTACTATTAATGAAAATCGAATTTAAATTATATATTCCATTTCCATATTCCTTTAAACTTTATATATTTCTAAAATCGAACAATAAATGTTCGTTTCTATAAAAATAGTTTCAGAAATATACAACTGGATTTCAATAAATAATAGTAAAATATTAATTCCAATTAATGAAACGAAATTCCTATCGAATTGAAACTGGTCTGACAAAATATCGTACAAAACAGAGAATGGTATTTGATGTCATTACAATTAAATCGCTGAAGGATATTAAAGTACGAAACCAAAGTTAAATTACATAAACTTGGCATCTAAATCAACACATATATTCGGAGTCAGAAGAGGAATTCAAATAGCTCGTTTTGCGTTGACATCACAAACCGCTACTAATTAATTTAAGAAACAAATATCTGGTGAACACACATCTGAACAAGGTTACTACGAAATAACAGACCGACCACATTATATAGCTAGAGGATACGTATAATAGCTAACAAATAGTACATTCTCACGAATATATATATATATATATATATATATATATATAAATAGTTTTGTTTATATCATAATTAAAAGAATAATATAGAAAGAGTAAAAGAAAATATCGAAACCTTAATTAAAACTTTCTTAACGGCACATACAGAATGCATTAATGAATTTTGAATGTTGTTATATTTAGAATTACAAATTGGAAATTTTAGACATTAAGTAATTAAATATTAATGCCAGAGATTAATTGGAAGTTTTATTTATTTATGCTTCCTGGTTTACTTTCTTTACTTTCAATTCGTTAATTGAAATCCATGTTATTTACTCACTGTAAATTATTTAAATTTTTAAGATTTTCTAAATGTCGATAGTTTAAAAAGAAATGATTATTCAATCAATACATAATCCCTTTATGTTCAATAATTATTTATAATATTTTTTTTTGTATTTTTATATAAATTTTCTAGTAATGTTAATGTATTTATAGAGAAGATCATTTTATAAAAAGTTAAGAAATCAATGATTTGAGAGTGAAAAAAGAGATTTATTATCAATTTTAAGAACGTTCAAAATACGAAATATTTTTATATCACCTTTGCTCATGTAAACAAACAGCACATATTTAATTTTTACATTTGTGTAAATGAACTAAATGTTAATATAATTATTTTAAGTTCGTATGCTGTTCGTTGCATTCGAATTACTGAACTGTATGTATGGAATTAAAATATGCATGTTAATGCTTACCGTTTTCCTACAGAACGTTAAGCTTTAGTTATGATATTGTACGCCTGCAATGTAAATTTATAATATATATATATATATATATATATATATATATATATATATATAAATGGTATATTCGAGAATATTATGTTGAATTACTTCTTTTATTTTAATGTTTTATGGGAGAAGTTTTATTAGGTGTTGATTAAAAATGTAAAGTTTTATAATTGTGTACATATTTGTATAAGCAGATGTGCTCGTTTATAGACAAGTGCACAAATTGGTTCCTGTATTTTCAATATACGTTAAAATGAATAAAACTCTGTTATGCAAATACATGTTTTATATTTTCTGTAATGATGTACGTGGAATATATTGTTTTAACTACACGAATGTAATATTAAGTTATTCTGAAAGTTCATGCAATCTTTTGATAAGGCAAATAAAATAGTACTATATAAATAGTCTGTTTTTAAATGAGATGGATTAGATAACGTGTACATATTTTTCTCTTATTTTAATGTTTTGGTAAAGTGTGAATTTGGTGTTTGGTCAAATTAGAAGAAATAAATTTGTATTCTAAATTTATTTTATTCTCTTTATGTATAGAATTCAGAAAGGATATAATATACTGTTATTTAAGACTAATTTATAAAATTATTCAGTAACGAAATGTATTTGATTTTTTTTAAAATTAATAAAAAATTAAAAATAAATAAACTTCGTAAGAGATTTATAAAAGTATTAAAAATATTATTCGTTTAGTATTATACTGATTTATCTATAACACAAATGAATTAATTATCAAAACAAGACAAAATTTTATAAAAAAATATTCAATAATCATTTATTGCTTAGGTAATTAGCTAATGAATGTTTCTTATAGCTGTGTTATTATTTAATCTCTTTTAAATTAGATTTTTCGATAAAATAGATATCTATTATATACCACTCAGTAAAACAAGGAGTAATTTATTAATAAAATACATTAATAAAATATTGATGATAAGGAGAAAGATTCATTTTTGTTGAAAAAATATTATTGATTAAAATTATTTATTTTTCAAATGGTTCAATTTTCTTGTGAATGATTGTTTGTTAAATAATAAAATTTATTTTCTGTAAGTTAGGAATATTTCAATGTATTGTATTTTTATTTATTTTATTTGTTGAAAATGTAACTATATATATATATATATATATATATATATATATATATATATATATATAAGAATGTATTTTTTAGTAAGAATTATGATGTTGGTATAATTTCTTTACTATGTATAAACTAAATGTGTATGTGTGTACAACTAGATTCAAATTCATAAATTCATTTGAACGGAAACAACAAACATTATAAAAACATCACCCAGTTCATTCAGTTTAAATAATTTTATAAATGATATCTGGCTGTCATAAAACAAACGATTTCGTTTTGATAGATGTTGGCAACTTCAAGACTTCTATAATTTATCTATTCTGCTTAAAACGTACAATGCACAATATAAAAAGTGTAATTTAATTCGTGGCAAATGTTGGGAACTCTTTCTTGTTCAGACATTTGTTTGAGTTGTCGCTCCGGGAGATAAATTTGTTTCATAGTTAAAGTTTAACACGAATCTCTGATAAATAACTTATTTTCAAAGTTTTACTGTTGCAGTCGAAATGATGTCACTACTGCTGTGAAGAATTAACAGCTATTAATTGTATGGTACATTTTAAATAGTGTCAAGTGTTATCAGTGTAATACGCTGATGAATGTAATGGGAGTGATTTATGTATCGAAATGGTAATGTCACTAAGTTATCTTATTAGAGAATTATCAAAAAAAATATTAATAATTTCTTAATATATTTTTACTATTTTTTTAAAAAATGGCAGAGTTTTCAAAATAATTTTATTTATTGTTTGATTACTTTAAATCAAATTGAAATATATGAATTTTTAGTTAGTTCATTTTCAATATATTAATATTGAGTACTAGAAAAAAAAATTTTTTTTATTAAAATATATGTGTTGGAAGTTTAGACTTGAACTATGACATATTAATCAGTAATATAACCTGCTAGCAATTGGGTACAAATATACTTCTTGTTTCATTGAAGGTCAATTAAATTTAATCGTAACTTTTTTTTTTTTAATTAATTATTTTCATTATTGCTTCCTTTAATTTAATAAAATTGTTTAAAATAATATATATATATATATATATATATATATAAAGAAAAAAATAAAAAATATATAATGTAGATCATTTTCAATAAATTGTTCTTATTGTCAAAGAAAGATTTTATATAAAAATGATTTTTATGAAAAGCAGATTGTTGCAAGCAAATGATTATTTTGAAAATATTTATAATTAAATATAAAATTTGATAAATTAATATTAATACAGAAATATTAAATTATTTTTTTTAAAAAAAATATAATAAGTCAGTCTTCAAAAATTATGGTTGACAAATTCACAGTAAAACTTGATGTTATAATTTGTCATTTGTAAACAACTTTAATCTAGACTATAATGTTTTTGTAAATTTATATATATATATATATATATATATATATATATATATGTGTGTGTGTGTGTGTGTAGTTTGTTCATAGTTTTAAATGTAAGTAAAGAAATAACATAAAAACTGTTCTCCCGTATAAAAGTATCCATAACAAACATAAATGTATATTTGCAAACGTTATGAAATAAGAAAGTAAATTGAAAAGTTACGCACTCAGTAAAATTGTATGTAGTTCCTTTTTTGTCTGAGAAGCAAAATTTTAAATTAAATTTACACAAGAAACATTATCTCGCCAGAATTACAAAAAAATATACTTTGTGAAAAATGTTATACTTCAGATGTAGCAACTTGTGGGTATATGGACATTCTAACTTCAAATTATGTTTATACACACACAATATTATTTATCTGTCTCTCTCTTTATATATATATGTAACATAATAATAATTAAAATAATAAAACTGTTTTTCTAAATTATTAAATAATTAAACATCAAGTGTTTAATAAAATTTGATAATGAAATACAGTTGAATTTAGCAATTAATTTTATAATTATCTGAAAAAAATTAAACACTGAATTTTTTTGTATATTCATGTTTTATAATTTAAGATTTGTTATTAATTAAATTTAAAAAAAATGAATATTTACTTTTATACCTACTTATTATTATTTTTTTTTTGAAAATAAATATAATGGAAAGAAAGTTAATGTCCTCTGAAAAATTTGATACTTCATTTAAAAATTAATAATTTTTTAAAAATATCTATCTTAAAAATGATTAAAACTATTAAGCTTGTTAATTTTACTGTTTTTTTTTTAAAAAAAAAATTAGATATGTATATTAAAAGTTATGAATTTTTATACAAAATATAGTAAACTGAAAAAATAACATTAGATTTGAAAATACATTTTTAATTTTTTTTAATTAAATTATAGTTGTTATTGATTACATGTAATTTTATTTGATGGATAAATCAATGTTGATGAATTAAATCGCTATTTTATTTTATATAATTCAATTAATCAAAATATACCATAATTGGTAAAGAAAATGATCTAACGTTGAAAGCTTTAATTTAATAATGTTGTTATGTAATATTAATTAATTATGAAAATATATATTTAACCTTAAGATTAATCGTGCTTTTGAAATGTAATTAACGTATTGATTTATTTTTAAAAATGAAAATACAAACTCTTTGTGAAAATGATCTTGATTATTTAATAGAGAAATAATATTATTAACACATTTAACAAATCAAATATTTGACATTTCAATAAAGAAAATTATGAAGCGATTGGTGTTTAAATTTAATTGGAGTAATATTAAATGTTGACATTAAATGATAACAAACAACGTATCTAAATTTTTGATTAATTGTACATTTTAATGCATAATTAATATATAATTATTTTATTTTTCAAAAATAGAATTATAAATTGTGTACTAGATTTGTTTAATCATTTAATAGGATTTATTGTATACATACACATATACAATATTTATATATATTTATGTTATATCTGTGTCTATAGGTTCTTCAATAAAAAATAATTCAAATTTCATTTATGAAATTTAATTTACAATCTCGTTTAATAACATACACAGAAATAAAGTAGATCAGATATAATTTCGACCATAAAATCCAATAAAATGTAAAACGTTTAATTTTCTAGCTCATTCAACAACTGATTTCTATTTATTAAAACACGTTTCGCATAAGGGACGGTCTCGAATCTTATGCTACTCGAATGAGATGCCAGGCAACACGTAGTCCATATCCAAAGGATGGCGCGATGTTGAGATTTTCTTCGCAGGCACGTTTACATCTAATGACTGGAGTCTCTTCTCATGGAAAACTGTGCAACGACTGTGATGTCCCGAGGGATTCGACCAAACACTAGTGGTACCACCGCGCAATGTATAATTCAGTAATTCATTTACATTGCACCAATTCACACCGAACTTTCCATACATACTATTACTATTTTATGGGAGAACTCTATGTGAATTGGGTTTATATATATATATATATATATATATATATATATATATATATAATATTGATCTTATAGTTCAATCAAAAAGAACTTGTTGATTTATGGTCAAATCTCCAACTTAATATTACAACCGAATTATTTTATTAAAACAAACAATGCATATAAATCTAAATAAGAGAGAAATACTTCCAATTAATTGATTCGTTTATCTATTATTCATAGTTGCACGGATTGGAAATAAAAAATGTAAATACGAAAAACACAAAAACGAAATATTTAATAACACATACAATTTAGTCCATTTCTATTCTTTCATATTTAATAACGTATATATTTCTTTTATAATTTTATTGAAAAGAAGTGATTCGGTTTTATTAAAATTTATACAGTACGTTGCTCTTTTAATATTAAGAAACTGTATTTTTTGCTCTTGAATCACAGCTAAAATATATTCGTTCACCTCACTATTTCACTTAAAGTACAGCTGTGAATTTACTATTACTTCTTAGAAATTCCTCAGAGATTCGGTATTGGAATAATTTTTGGCATGGGTTTGAAAAAAACTTATTTTCCAGCTTCAATCTGAATTGATGTTCTTAACAGACAGTTTGTTTAAATAAATTATCTGTTGAATTTATTGATTTTATTATAACATTTCTGTCGTATCAATACTTTATTATACACACACACAAACATATTTATAACTTTTAAATAATATATTTATAAATCAAATATTGATCAATATTCAGTTTCCAAAAAAATATTTCAATTGATATTATTCATTCATTTGTAATTGCTATATTTTTTTTATTTTATAAAAAATGTTAATATCACTATTTTGTATTATTTGGTGATTGATTTAGGAACTTAAAAAATACTATATGATAAGATATTGTATCATGTAACATTTTTCAGGTTGTTTAATAAAAAAACAATTATTTAAATTGTCTGTTGGAATATACAATAAAAATAGTAACTATAAAAACTTTTACAAACATTTTTATTCAATTTGGATATTATTTTTATTAATTGTAGATTTAAACTAAATATTTTCATTCTTATTCAATTTTTAATTTTTATTGAAATTAATTATTTTTTAATTGTCTATTTTAATGTTATAATAAATTGACTTTTATGCAATTTCACTTTCCAATTTAATATCATACACTTCTAAAAAGTGTTTAGTATTTAATTATTGTTTATTTTAATTGATTTGTATTAAATATTACATATATGTTGTTTGTTCATTTTAAACTTTTTGATCACCATGTAGTCAACGTTACATAGATTATTGTATTATAAAAGTTGATGAAATGAGTTGATCTGATGGGATTTTATCAATCATTTCTCTGATACTGCACAAAATGAGCATTGGTGAATAAAATGAATAAAAAAATATTACTGAAAACTTGCATAAAATTTTGTATTGTTCGGGTGAGTGATTATAAAAATTTAAATGATAAACTATTATATATTTTGATTAAATCGTAGAATTAATTTCTAAAGCTAATTAAAATTCACAACTCATTATCAACCAGAAACATAATTTAAATATTAAATATTTGAACTAATTGAGATTATTTTATTTGTGTACACAATTTACATTTTGTAAAATTACTAAAAAAAGGCATCCACTCTTTTGAATTATAAATGATAATTTTCTTACCGCATAGAGATGTGGAAACGAAACAGCACTTCGTATTGTGTTGGGCATTGTAGTTAGGGGCAACGCTGTGTACGTCGGCGTCGCGGACGTCGGCATCGTTCCACCGTGCGGACATGTCGTCCTAGGTCTTTGATAATGATCCCGTAGTCCCATTCCTCCGTCGAGTCCGGCAGCCCATAGACTTTCTAACGGCATCTCGTTGGTAGGAGATCCGCCTCTAGCGCCAGCCCGTGTCGTTCCCTCACCAGTGCCGGGGCCCGAACCCGCGGCAACCGACTGCAAGCACCCTATGTTGGTAGTTGTGTTTATGACCGAAAATTAATGTATGTAACGATTTTATGTGTTTATCGTTTATATAGTCACACGGAACAGCATTTTCACTTTAACGTTTTGTTTGCATTTTCGAAATTATTTTAATAAGAGTTAATTCGATTACGAGAAAGCACTGATTATCTTAACTCTAACGACTAATTTAATCAATTTATTGAATTTGTTAATCTTAAAATAACGAACAACTCGAATTTAATATCGATTTTTGTACGTAACAGTTCAATATCATTAAACTTTGTCACTTTAGAAATAGTTTATAATTTCTATATAAATCCATTGTTATAGTCACACGTACAAAATATTTTTAAAAAATATGAACACAAACAACAATATTGTAATATTATTTCTTACTAAAACATAGATATAAATTGCATTTTATGAAAACTTATACATTCTTCGAAACTCTAATTATTTTCTAAAAAAAAATCTATTCAACAAAACCGTTTTCTTTTCTTTGTACAAAATTCGAGTGCAGTAATTTAAATAAATAACAATTTAATCTGCAATGCAAATTTAAACGAACATTTCAGAAAACAAAAATCTTACTCGATATGAAAAAAAGAATTTGAAATTTTATTGCGAGTACGCTTTAATTTTTTTCCACTACGAAAATTACTATGAATGTTTTAAGCTGTGATAGGACGCTTATTTAATTCCGGAGTACAAGCTTAGTTAATGATCTCGTTACACGACTAGATTCACTTTATCTTGGTTATTTATTTACGTCTTCTTTTTTGTTTAAAAATAACACTGGCCTTGTCCTCTAAAGTACTAACGAGTTATTGTGTACTCTTTTATACTTGCGGTCACGGAAAAATTAAGCTGGTTTGATATCTTCTTCTTATATATTCCTAATATTTTCAAAAGAATAAAGATATATATATATATATATATATATATATATATTAAATAATACGAGATTATAAACTCACCAAGCTAATTTCAAACTGCATTTCTAGTTTAACCCAAAATAAACTTAATACTAAAAACAAAAAGTTAACACTTAAGAGTTAGTAGTTGTAATGTTATTTTATTGAAAATCTTATACAGGATATACAACTATTTCCTGTTTGAAAATGAGAACGTACAAACAGGAAGCTAATACTTTAGATATTTAATACAAAATCAACGTTCTGTTACGTTAACGTTGTGCTAAAGTTTATAAAGTTCATTTTGGAAACTTTTGTGAACAGAAGCTGTACGAAAATCGTAGAAGTTACATTGTGTAAAACAATACTGACTAAAGTAGATAGTTACGAAATAAAAAATTGGTAAAAATAGAAAGTGATTAAGGTAAAAAGTAGATTAAAATGGATGTAAGAAATAAGTGAATTGGATTGGTGTTGCTAAAATAAACATTGAAAGTAAAATGAAATTCCTTTTATTTCTTTTTGTAATTAATAATGTTTTTATTTTAATGACATTTAAAAACTATTTTCGAAATGTTTAATATAAACAGGATAAATCAATCTAATAGTAAAAAAAATTATATTATTTTTAGGTATTTTACATATAATTTACTAAAATAATTTCAAATTTTATGTCTATATACATAAAACATATGATATTGATTAAAAAAAAATTAGGAAAAATAAAAAAAGATTTAAAATGACTATAGAAGAGAATAAGAATAGTTTCATAAATAAAATATTTAATTAATAAAAAAAATAATTTATAAAAGAATCATAGACTGAAAATAATTCATATTAATGTAAATGGAATGAAAATAAAAATATCTAGAAATAAATTTAGTAATTATATATATATATATATATATATATATATATATATATATATATATATATATATCATGTTTATATAAGTATATTTATGAGGGACACTAGTATGTTCGTGTAAATTTTAACCTGTAAGTGATACAAACTATAATATAATTCAATTATGTTAATTAAAATGAAATTATATATGCGTGTTTAATAGTATTCTTTAGAAAACATATTTTTTATATTCGTTATATTTTTAGAATAAAAAAATGAATAGTTTAGTTGTGAAAAAGTGATGTATATATTCATGTATATATGTAGATTTACTTAATTAAATATAAATTATATCTCAGGTTATAATTATTAAATTAAACTATTTAAAATCTTAAATACAAAATTAAAAAATTATAAAACAATCAAAAATACTTTTTATTTTCAAAAATATTGTTGTTATATTAGGTTAAACAATATTGTAGTACAGAGTTTTATTGAAAAGGATGAACAGTCACTAGAATATTGATTTTTATAATAATTATTTTTCTTTAAATACACATTATTAAGAATTAATTTATTAATTCACTCTTTAACTAATTTTCAAATTATCAGTGTTTTATAAAAAAAATCAAAAATGGAATAGTGATAATTTACAATTCAATTTAAATGATTTGATTTGAGTTTAATGAACATAAATAGATTCTTATCAAACATTAAAAGTAAAAAAATAACAATTACAAAAATCTTAATTTTGAAAATGAATTTATTTATGTGTATAACTAAATTTATGTGTATTTAATACTATGTAAGTTTTATGTAAAAAATTAGATTAATTTTTGTATTTGTACAGATTTAACGAGTAAAATTATAAATCTAGGAAAAAATCTCTTAAGAATACTAATAATAATTTTTCTTATATTTATATATATATATATATATATATATATATATATATATATATATATAATACTTGTATGTCAGTGTAAATTTAAATTTATGAAATTTGATATAATACAATACTAACGACCCTGACTCTGCTGTGACATATTTTGTTCACAAAAAATATTTGGGACCAAATTAAGAGTCCAGACTTTAATTTAAATTACCCTCATCATTCCTTTTTGAGGATAATAGACGCTATTAATTACACGCTTTGGTTATTACGAGAGAAGCAAACGTAGCACGCACAAAAAATATATTCAATTAAGGTTGCTCTTTCATAAATGATTCAAACGTACAGAATCAATTAATATATAAAAATTTTAATTAAATCTTGCATTCATTAACAAGAACTATATGTCATTCTTTAAATTTCAATCAAACATATTTATTCCTACCATTTTTCATTTCTTCATGCATATATATATATATATATATATATATATATATATATATATATATATATATATATTTAAATATATTTTTGCTTGTGATTTTGAATTAAAGCTTACAAAGTTATCAGGAGATAGAGATTGGAAGAAAATATCTTGTAGTTGAATATAATATTATAATTTGCAATTTGTTAACCTGAATCTAACTCATAATAAAATTCCCATTAGCGCAATTAATTCCAACGAGGTAAATTTGTATTATATTGCAAATAAACTATTTTTATTCGTGAAACAGTGAAGTTGTGTGTATATATATCTAAAAAGAACTATTTTCAATATTCACATAATACATCTATTCATATATATATATATATATATATATATATATATATATATATATATATATATATATATATATTGTATGATCTGTAAGCTGATACATACTATATTTTTCGGGTTATGTGTGATATATTTGAATTCTGTAAAGTGTTTGATTCAGGACAATGTTTTTTTGAAATATTGGAAAAATATGTTTGAAGTATATACAGATTTAAGGCTCTTCGCAAAAGAGCTATTTCTTAAAGTGTATGTATATATGAATATATATATATATATATATATATATATATATATATATATATATGTTTCTATGTATGTGTGAGTGTACACATAGATTGCAATATGTTGAAAAATATCAAAATATAAACGAATCAATAAAATATGAATTCTCTAAATCGGAATCAGACTAGTGTAATATTTAATTAAGTTTTTTTTATATATATGATGTGAAATTTTATTACATTTTTAAAAAAAGAAGAAAAAGAAAATATATTTTATATTAAATTTTATTGGATAGAGACAGATGAAAATTGAATTATTTTATTTCTGAACTAGTGTATCCATTTTACTTAATCTTTTTGAGGATTAAGAGTTTAAAGTAATCTGTGTGTTCCATTTGGTTCTCTGTTGTAATATCAAAGTTGTTTTATTATTAGTATTTTATAGTGTTGTTATTAGTTTCAATATTTATGGTACTCTTAAGTATGTTCTTAATAGTGGTGTAAGTAATTAAAAAAAATAATTCCTTTTAAAAATATTGATATTGAAAATAGGTTTCTAAAGAGATGTAGAATATAATATATTCTCAAAAAAAATGTTTAATTTAATTTGAATCTTTTTAAATGATTTTTTTAAATATATTTTTTTATATTTTTAATTTTAAAAAGAAACTAATTTAACATAATAGTAAAATTATGTACCAGGAGATAAAAAAAACATGTTTTATTATTAAAGTCTAAAGTTTAATTTTTTATGAGCAGTTTAATTATTTAAATGTGTTGTTTGTTTATGTTTTTACATTTTGATAAGTATTTTGTTTATCCTAAATTCTATTTAAAAATTTACATACACACACACATACATATATATATATATATATATATATATATGTGTATGTATGTATGTATGTATTAATGACAAAATCTAATATTAAGTATTTTATTAAACTTTTTGTAAAAGCATTAGAAATTGAATTTTTTATACACAGAATTGAACTCGTTAGTGTAGAATATTATTAATTCGTTATTATTTGGAATATTTTAATACTTTTGTCGTAAATTAACATATTTCAAACACACAACGTTTATATTTTTGTCCGTACGTTCGTGTATGTCAAATCCCTGTTTCATCTTGTCTCAAAGCTACTTCATTTGTAAAGGATTTTACTACACAAATATACGATGCCTTATTACACACACACACACATACTATCTGATATTTTGGCACCAATGTTCAACAAGTATATATGCTCTGTAACTCATAATATACGGATGTAACACACGTACATATGGTACTGTAAGTAAAGTCGTATACAGTGATGAGAAGCAAACAAAGCTAAACAAAATGTATAACGGCATGAACACAGAAATGTTATGGAATAAACCAAGATTAAACTGAACATATGACCCGTACTAAAAACAAGATTAATGATGCCGTGTGGGCGAAGGAAGGCGTAAGAAACATAACGTAACAAAACAATACAATGAGAACTGATGTGCTTTGCAATTATCGTATGGATCTCTTTTCGGTCGTCTTCTTACGATCATATCTTTATTATTACTGTCACCGGAATGTATATTCTGTAAACCTATTAAGCCAATTAGAACAAAATAAATAAGTTATATAACGAACGTCTCCTATTTAAAACAAATAACGAGTCAACTTTTTATTTAATTAAAGTCAAAGCTGAATTATTTTCGTGTTTGAGTATTTATTTTAGTATTATTAATGCTATTTAATTTATATATATATATATATATATATATATATATATAAACTCATCACTAACAAAAAAAGTTAACAGGAAACTAAAACAGATTTACTGTTATTTTAAAATACATAATCGATTATTATCAACAACATAAATTACATATATTTGTTTGAAACAAGTAGAAAAGATGCTATGTAATTATATTTTCTTATTTTTAATTCAAAAATAAATTGGTAGAAAAAAAAATTAATAATTGCAATATGAAAAATACATAACATTCTTTTTGCAAAAAATTAACAGTATATTTTAAAATAAATAACTGTTCGTAGAGATGAATATATAATTTTTAATAAACAGGTTTGTTTATTTACAAACCAATTACTTAACAGTAAGAAAATATAATACGTTTCTTCTTTATTTATATTTAGTCTCAGATGAAATCAGATACGAATATCAAAATATTTCGAATCTTTTATTTCTATATTTTTTAAATTTTGTTATGTATTTTTTTTATTTGTACATTTTTAAAACCTTTTAAAATTTTAAAAAAACTTTGTTTATATGGAAGGTTTTTACTTTAAAAACCTTTCTTTTATTATATTTTTTAGAGGTAATAAAATGTGTATTTATATATATATATATATATATATAAGTATGCATGTTAATTTGTACTAGATGTTATAAACATCTTTTATAAACCAAATAAAAAAATGTAGAATAATTAACATACTAAGTTCAATAAACTGTACTCATCGGTCACAAACTGTCTGTTAGATTACTATGATTAATATATTTTGTAATAACGTTTTTTATACAACAATGATATATAAATAGATGCAATCGATTGAGTTATATGTTAACATAAATTTTACTAATAACACGAAAAAATAGTTCATTAAAACTGCATTAATGTTTTATTTATTATAATTCATTCATTCACTGAAAATATTAAAAAAAACTAATACTTAACGGAATAAAATAATATTACTAAAATATCTCAAAAATGTTATGAATTTTAATATAAAATTTGTTGTTGCTTCGATACATTTTTGAAGAAATATTCAATTTTGTTTCTATTTATAAGCTTAATTTCTAGTAAACTTATTTCAAGTATACAGTTATTATTCTTAAATAATTTTTATAATTGCGATATTTGTATTAAGTTGTTTCATATTGACTTTTATAATAAAATAATTATTTGGCAATATACATATATATATATATATATATATATATATAGAGAGAGAGAGAGAGAGAGAGAGATTTTTATAATAAAATAAGAATTGGCAAAAAAAAATAAAAAATATTTTTTTTATTTTTCATAAACGAAAAATCAAATATTTGTTTAAAAATTGTTCTAGTTTTAAGAATTCAATATATATATTTTATATATTCTATATATATATATATATATATATATATATATATATATATATATATATATATATATATAATTAAGTACAAGTTAACAAATGACACCTATTTACTCAAACATAAATGTCCAAATATACACATGCACATACATACACACATACTCATATATATATATATATATATATATATATATATATATCCAGTTGTGTAGGTAAGTCTGTGGATATGTGTAAATTTGTGGAAATGTTGAGTATAAGTTAATAAATGAGGCAAATTTACAAAGTTCAAATATCTTTCCTAGTTTTCAATTAAATTATATTTTCTCTCCTAACTTCTATGGAAAGATTGGTAATCTTCTTGATCGTCAGATTTGTGAAAGAAATAAACTATGAAATCAGAAATATAAATTTATATTTAATTTCATAAATCAAAGTATAAATATGTATAATTTTATAATCGTTTAAGTTTTTTAATTTACAATAAAATTTGTATTTTTTTCAGATTTCTAAAAGTGAATTGATGTTTAGTGTGTATATATTTATATATGTATTCATGTCAAGTTGATTCATATAAAATATATAATTACAAGTATTAGATTTTCAATATTTTTTTGTATTTTTAAAATCGTCAAGAAGTCAGATATAGAGTTTTTAAGTTGATATCTAGTATACATTTTCAAAGAACTTTTTGAAATCGACATTTAAATATTTGTTGATGCAATAAAAGATCTCAAAATTGATAATTGTAGAAAAATGTAATATTTTTTTTGGAAAAAATCTTATGAAATAATAAAAAAGTAGTATAGACTTAAAATTTTTATTTAAAAATTAAAAAAGAAATATTTTCACTTTATGAAAAAATAAAATGTGTATATATATATATATATATATATATATATATAAATGTATGTATATTTAAAAATAATTCCTTGCAAGTAACAATATTTATTTAGAACTAAAAATATAAAAAAATATTTTACGAATGTATAGAAAAATGCATTGTTGCCTAAATAGAAACGACTTTTCCTATTTTGATATATTTTCAATGACCGAATCTAATTAAGTTCGATAACGAGTAATGAAAGAATGTTTGTACCGAAAAACGAACACTCACTAAAAAAAGTTCGTCCTATCACATAAAATCAAATGAAAAAAAGTCCTATTAATGTTCCGTATTTATTAAAAATGCTTCACATCAGACGCGCACGCTGACTGTTAACACCTCAAAGTCAGAAAATATCTGTACGTTCCGTTTATTCATAAGTACATAAATTCATATTTATACGTTCGAATAGAAACCGACGTTGACATATGTCACGTATACGGTGGGCGTATTATTTGTATCGTCGTGGGTTCGATGTCGCGGATATGACAGTTCGGCACGCGCGCGTCTCTCAAACTGCAAGATAATTGCACAAACATGCCGATCCAGACGCCCGAGACGCTGCCAAAAGCTCGTCGTTATGGTAACGCGACGGCATCTCCGGGACGCTATGTGCGCAGGACTCGAACTTGTGATCCGCGGAAAAATGTATGTGCGATCGGGCGCACGTGTACATTATTTACGGTTTGGTGAATGGAAACGAGCCGTATTTGCGTGCACAGGTTCACAGAGATTCGATACCAGGATCGCATTTCGAATACGACGATTATAGATTTGAAGGCACGCCCATTGTTGTTGATTGTTGTATATTTATAGTCGTATTATTGTGTACATAGTACGTGCGAGTATATATATATATATATATATATGTAAATAAAAGATAAAAAAGTTAATAAATGTTTTCAGTTTAAAAATCCCAAAAATAATATTTTAAATAATTATAACAAATGTTATTTAAACACTCTTTTTAGTTAGGATTCTTTTATGAAATAAACTTATCTAGTTTCTTTTTTTAATTAAACCTGATACTGTAACTAAATTCATTAAACACACTTAGTATAAATATATTAAATTTATTTTTTTCGGAACTTTGACAATATCATTTCCATTAATATATTTATAAGAGAAAAAGTTAACAAAATTAATGTTCAGATTTTGTCTTGATCATCAAAACTTTTACTAATTTTTAAAATTATATTCTTATCTTGATTCTTTTAATAGAGTTTTTCAACTTAGTCATTATGTAGTGTTTATTTTTTTCTTTACTAGGTTTGAACTAATTTCTGTACGATTTTTATTACTAGAATTATTTCATTAAGTATTTTATTATTATATATTTTTCCAGTCAATAAGTATTTGTTTGTAGAAGGGATATTTAAGAACGTTACTGTATAAATGTCGTTAGAATCTCATTGTGACTACGAACATTGTTTCTCCACTTTGTGTGTATGTTTTAATGTCATGTGATACAACCAAGACATTTGAGTAGCTTGAGTTATCATTTCGTGGTTGGTACTCAAACCACGTTCAGTTTCAGTTGGAGGTTGATCTTACTATCTTGTATTTATTTTTTCTTTATTCGAGTTGCATACAGTATATTTTTCTTCAATATTTCTTTCATATAAATACATATATATATATATATATATATATATATATATATAAAGTAAAAACAAGTAGATTAAATTAGAATTCATTTTAAAAATACATAAAGAATAATAAAACCTATGATAGTGAATTGAAACAAAAATCTAATCGCCACAGTGAATAATAATAGTATATTTATCTTGATTAATAGTTATTGTACGTGTAATAAATGTGCCGAAAGTTCATTAAAACTTTACAAATAGGCATAAACAAGTAAGAATGTGTCGTGTTAACTTCTCTCGTACACATTTCGAATGAAGAGAAACTTCGCGTACCATTTCTTAGTAACAAAGTTCTATAACTACGACTTAAACATTTTTCAAGGTATTTAAAATATGAACTTTGTAGACATTATTATTCAGTATAATCTTTACTTACTTAATTGCTGATCTTTTAGAATTTATTGTTTTAATCTCTTACGTTAATGTAATTCTTATTATACTCTTTATTTCGTCTCATATACATACATGCATATATATATATATATATATATATATATATATATATATATATTTAATCTAAAATAAAAAAATAATTAACAATTCAATTGATAGTTAAACATTGACTACAAATAACATTCAACAACTAATGATTTAAATTTAAGCAAATGTTTTATATGCATGTAAAACTATTTAATGCTAGTGATTATATCACTCGTTTGTGTTTGAATCGTCTAGGAACATTTTATAAAACAAGCAAAATGATTTCAATTCGTACTTAGGTATTGTCAGTTTGTTCTCTTTGCTTTCGTGTCATTATATTTGAACAAATGGTACATTTTCGATAAAAAGTGGTCTACGAACGATTATGTCATTTATTTTCATTTAAGTCAAATTATTTTAGAGAGATATAAATAGGAAATTATTTTCAAGTCTGTAAATACATACGAGGTTGTTTGATAAGTCCGTGTAAAAATAAAAACTGCTTCATTTTTTTGAATAAATCGTTTTTATTTTTCAACATAGTCTCCTTTTAGGCTTATACACTTCATCCAACGCTGCTCTAGTTTGTTGATCCCTTCCGAATAATAGGATTTGTCCAAGTCTGTAAAATAGTCATTCGTTCCTGCAATCACCTCCTCGTTCGAATAAAATCTTTTTCCCGCGAGCCATTTCTTCATATTAGGGAACAAATAATAGTCCGATGGAGCCAAGTCTGGAGAATAGGGGGGATGTGAAACGATTTGGAACCCTATTTCCATTAGTTTTGCGGCCACAACTGCTGAGGTGTGAGCTGGTGCGTTGTCGTGATGAAAGAGGACTTTTTGTGGGCTAATCGGGGACGTTTTTCTTGCAACTCGGTTTTCAAACGATCCAATAACAATGAATAATATGCACCTGTAATGGTTTTACCCTTTTTCAAATAGTCGATAAAGATTATTCCTTGCGAATCCCAAAAGACAGTCGCCATAACCTTCCCGGCCGAAGGAATTGTCTTCGCCTTTTTCGGAGCAGATTCCCCCTTGATAACCCATTGTTTAGACTGCTCTTTGGTCTCAGGAGTGTAGTTATATATTCATGTTTCATCTACAGTGATGAAACGACGCTTAAAATCCTGCGGATTTCGCTGAAACAGCTGCAAACCGTTCTTGCAACACTTCACACGACCTCGTTTTTGGTCGATCGCGGCACCCACCTGGCGGATAGCTTTTTCATGTCCAAATGTTGGTGTAAAATATTATGTACCCGTTCACACGAGATGCCTACAGCACTAGTAGTCTCACGCACTTTCACTCTTCGTCATCCATCACCATATCATGGATTTTATCAATGATTTCTGGAGTGGTGACCTCAACAGGGCGTCCAGAACGTTCAGCGTCTCTTGTGCTCATATGGCCACTCCGAAAATTTTGAAACCACTTATAAACCGCACTAATCGAAGGTGCAGAGTCACCATAATGTTTATCAAGCTTCTGTTTAGTCTCCTGAGGCGTTTTGCCTTTAATGAAGTAGTGTTTAATCAACACGCGAAATTCTTTTTCGTCCATTATTTGACAATCACTCGATTTCCTTGATTCCAACGATTGTCAAACACAAAGGAATAGACCGATATGGCTGAAACTTGATGTGTGTTCTTCCAAGAGGTGCTACTAATTAAAAATAACCTCGATATGCACCAGTGGTGCCATCTTTCGGAATTTACACGGACTTATCAAACGATCCTCGTACATAATTATATATATATTTTTTATATATCAATATTTGTTTTCTTATCGATCAGTTACAAATATAGATTCTCCCACATGAGAAGATTTGACAAAAAAAATTTAATAGCTATTTGTTTTAACCTGTTTGTTAATACATGTTCTAGAGATTTGAATAGAAGTTGAATAGAAAAAGTTGTATAGATTTTTAAAAAAATAAATTGGTTTCTATTAAGTTATAAACAATTATTATATTAATATGTTGAAATATGAACGAATAAAAGAAGAGAATTTTAAAAATCAAACAATTTTGTATCCAGAAATATATTTTTTATATTTTTAACATAACGGTTTTAATATATTTTATTTTCATAATGAAAAAAATCTTTTGATGTGTCATTAACAGTAAATTATCTCTTATAAATGTGAAGCAGTAATATCAGGAGAATATAATATATGATTTAATAAATCCTAATCTAGTTATAATAATTTTTTCTGAGAGGTAAAAAATAGGTTTCATATTATTGTAACAAAATATAATTCTTTTGTGATTTGCTAACCATAAAGTAAAAGTTATGTCACTAAAACTAGAGTACGATAATTTTCGAATACATACTAGCTTTAGGTTGCGATAGTATAGTCTCATCTTATTAATAATAAAAAATAAATATGTATGAAAAAATTATGAAATAAAAGAAAATAGTTGAATTGAGAGTTAATTTATTGATTATTGAATATAATATTAATTTAGAAATTTTATTAAATATAATATTTTTTAGATAAATAATCGTCCTTGACTCCACAAATATATTAAATAATTAAGTAAATGTTTTTATAGACATATAAATTTAGTTGATTGTTTATAAATATCTGTGATAATATAATTTGATTAAACAAATATTTCATAATTATTTTATTAAAAAAAAATGTAGATGAATTTTTATAGATACATAAAAATATATTACATAACATTGATTGTTTATAAATGAATATGTATTTAAACGAGGTTTTCTGCACTATTGATAACATTAGTGGGTTCTGTTAATGATTCAGGGAAAAATTCCACAATAACACTCAAAAAGTGAATTAGAGTTCCTAAAATATTCATTTTGCATTCTTCAAGCAATTTGTCCATACGGTTGAAAGCAGCTTTTGCGTTGTCATCGGCTGGTTGAGGACGATCTGATGCTTCTTCTGAGCTATCATCGTTTCTCCAAAAATAGTTAGGATCAACATCGTCCCATACTTCTGGATGATTTTCGATCTATAAACAAACAATTTAGGTTAAAGATATGGTTTTAATTTCATAAATGATGTATTATGAAGAAAATAGTATTGATTTCAATCTTGTATAAACATGTACTTAAATAAATAAAAGAGTAAGTCAATTTATATAGTAATTTTTTATAAATATTTTTTCATTCTGATATTTTAATTGCTTGAACTAATTAATATATGAAAATGATTTTATAATTGTGTAGTACAATAAAAAATATTAAAACGATAAAATTATTAAGAATAATAATGATTATAAAAAATAAAATTCTACAAAATATCAAAAAAATGACAATATTTTTTGATTTTATCTTTTATTCCAAATATAAAAACTAAGTCCAAACTTTTATCAGAAACAAAACTAGATATTATATTGACCTCAGTGACGAAATCTTGCAAACACTTGCAAATATGATTAATTCCTTCTTGAATAACTTCCAACAATGCTTTCTTCGCTTTTTCGTCAAGTGTAGTAGAACCCATGATTTCAGTTTTCACTAATTCGTAGAAGGTATCTTTATGTTTTGTTAATAAAATAGCAGCAACATATTCAGGATCATGATATTTTAGTTTACCAGTTTCTCTTGCCTGAAATAAAATATAAATGTTAACACTTTAGAATTAACTGTCATAAAAGAAAATTCAGGTTCGGTTTTCATTCGATTTTGTTTAGAATAATAGTACACGACTAGCTTATAACTCTTGATTAAATTTGTTGATTTGTGTATATAAGTCTATATCATTAACTATTTCGATATCATTTTCGTCTTTAAATTTATTTTTAAAATAATTCATTATTTATAATTTAATATGTATTATAATTTTTCAACAAGTTTTAAATAAAAAATATTTATATTTTATTTATAATGTTATATAATTTTGTGGACTTAAATAGTTATAAAATTCATATATAATAATTATGAGACATAAATTGAAAAAAATATTATATTTAATTGCTTTACCTTTTTCTCAACTTCTTCAAAATGAATCACCAATTCTTTAGTAACGTTTTGAACTAACTGTTCAAACACATCAGTCAATGGATCTAATTCAGCTGATGAAGTTTTATTCGAAACAGAATCTGCGTCAACATCGAGCATTTCTTTTTTGACGATATTTACTTTCTTCCACATTTCTTCAATTTCATTTTCCAAGTTTGGATTGACGATTGTGCCAGCCGAAACATCCTTTAAAATAAGGGTTTTGATATTGAATTTTAATTATAATTTATATATATATATATATATATATATATATGCGTGTGTGTGTGATTAAATGAATTAATAATTTAATAAAGAATTATAATAATTTTCGATAAAATTTCACAAAAAAAATATCTCAAAAGAAATACATTTTCTATAACTTGAATTTAATGTAAAAAGTTCAAAGATTTAATAACAAATATGAAAATATGAACAAATGAAAAAAAAATTCTACAATAACTTGTAGTTAGTTTTAATGAATGATAAAATTAAATTAAGTAGATATTTCTTACATTAAAATGTTAAGTTAAACATCAGACTTTAATAAAGAAATCAGAATGAGATTAATTTATTTACAAGTACTAATTTATTTTTATGATAAAAATTATCTTTGTGTTATGTTATTTAATTTGAGAAGAAAAATATAAATAATAAGTTATAATTGGTTTTGATTGTAGAAACAATTAAAATATTACTTATTTTCTCAATGAAATTAAAAAAAATCTTAAAGAATTAAGAAGGGATAGAAAGAAAACGATTATAAACATATTTTATGGTTAAGTTAGTAAATATAAAATGTAAAATAAATAAAAAATATATTTTATAATTTAAATAAAATTTGGAAAAGGATATATATGGGTCAATTATCGTATTTATTTTATATATCAATATAAAATTATGATTTTTTAATAAAATTACCTTAACAATCACAGCCATCAACAATGCAAATACACTTAACTTAGTAAACATATTGAATATGTTTAATTTGCTACACTAAATGAAACTAATGTGGAATTTTATTGAACAAATTAATTTATATGTATATTTATTTATATATATTTTCGACCGAGACCTTGAATTAATCAATTTGATAATTGTGTGTTTTTCAATCTATTATATGTTGTAAATAAATCTGTGTGCCACTATGTTAACCTAATTGATAATTATTCAGAAATTAATGACCCTAATTGATATCGGTGTCATTCTCGATGAACTAATGTTGGTCAATTTTTATACAAGCATTTGAGTTTTTTATGAAGATAAATCGCTTCTCATATTTTGAACGTTTCATTTAATTTTTTTTTATGAAAATCAGGAATAGAATCGTGTTTTCTTAATACATGTTTGATGTTTATCTTTGTAGGTTAATTTTTATATATCTAGTTGTGAAATTATTATTTTAAAGAAAGAAATAATTATGGAATCCAATAAAATATAGTAAATAAATATTGTGTAGATTTGTAAGTAAAAGAAATAAAACTGTTAAGTAGTTTTAAATAAAACTATATGTTACGAAAGTAGAAATATGAAAATTATATTTGAATTACTTCTTTAGAAAGTAATTTTACTGTATTTATAGAAATATAGAATAAAATATTAACTTATAGATTATAAATGTTATTCTTAAATGGAAAATATTATTAATGAAAACAGAAAGAAAATTAAAAATTTTGTAAACAATTTACATTTATTTTTTTAATTTGATTTTATTTTTTACATGGATTGTTACTTTCCTGAGAAATCGATCACTCATTCAAGTCTTTTTAAATATGATTACGAAAAAATTTCAAATATTTAATTTATGTTTATTTGATAATGATATAATATTTTTATATTTTGAAATAATATTTTTTTAGAATTCTTTTTAAAAATAATAAATATTCAAATTTTAACCAAGTTATAAAATGAAAGAAAATGTGAGATATGTTTTAGACCTAGAAATTATTGTTCTTTGTAGTGAACATGCATTTAATATTTTCGTTTAAATAGTTGTTCATTACTTAAAATAACTGACTATATTTTTTTATTTAAATATATTAGATAATATAGTTGTGCTATTTTAGACGATTACTTTTTTAGTTTCTGTGAAGGACGTTTTAGATATATCTTCAATTTTTATTGAAATTAACTGATATAAATATATTATTCAATATATTATTTAATAAACAAATTGTCTGCTTTTGAAAAAATATCTAATATATTTTTAAATATGAATATAAACATCTAATTTATAATCCAGATTAATCCAATAAATTTCTATACTAAGAAAGAGAATTACTAGAAATATATTTTTTAGATATTAAATATAAAATTTCAAATAATTGAAAATATTTTTTTCTGTTTATTTACACTATCTCGAAAAGTAAAATATACGATTTAATATGCAGTTTAAAAAATATAGATGTCATTATTTTTGATAATAAAAGGTTACTAGTATCTTATTTGTAACGTGTGTTTTTTATATTAAATTGTAAACATAATATGAATTATTTTATATATTTTTATTCAATTTTTGATTTTTATGCAACATTTTAAAATATTATGAAGTGAATAAAGAATTTAAAAAGTGTATCTCAAATATATATGGCATCATTATCAGTCTCTCTTTATTTATTGCTAGATTACAGAATTTTACATATTTTTTATCAAAAAATGTTTAGTTCTTATCAGCAAACAAATAAGGCTTTTAAAGAAATTGATATAAATATAAATTAGTTTTAGTATTTAAATTGGTTAATAAAAGTTAACTAGTAAATTTTAGTCAGGTTATTAAATTATATATTAATTATTTTTTATAAATTCTGAAAATATTGTAAAAAACTATATATATATATATATATATATATATATATATATATATATATTTATTAGCTTCTCCAAATTCATAGATGGATGAAGATCTATTCCAAAATTTTTCACTTTAACCGATCAATGTTTTTTTTTTTCAGTCTATCGTATTTCGATGAATTTCCTTATTTCTCTGTTCTATTTATCTATTTTTTTATGGGTCTTTTATATATATATATATATATATATATATATATATATATATATATATATATAGGTTGGCATATATATCCCTTCCGCCTTCTGGTCTTTTGATTTCGCATATATAACAATACTTTTCTTCACCAACCTGCCTGGTCAGTGTGGTGAATATGACCAAATACTAGTGAATGGTAGCATAAATTGGGGCTTTCGTCCAGTAGTGGACTGATATGGGTTTAATGATTATATATATATATATAACTTTATTGAAAAATAAGTTTTATTAATTTTTTAATGTTTAAAAAAGCCAAATTTAGGCATATAATTTTATTCATAAATTTATTAAAAATACCCAATAATGAAATGAATGTTAAAATCTTTTTAATTTAATTTGATATACTACAATAAATGGCTTAATGTTTCTATTCACTAGTATTTGTAGAAATTAAATAGTTTTCACTTAAAAATATACTATGATATTTTAACATACATTAATATTTTCTTTTTATTAAAATTACATAAGATATTTTTGATATATTTGTATTATTTTTGGATTTATTACAATTTACATGAAAATACAAAAATTAAATACAGTAGATTTGAATGTAAGAAAATACATTGTACATAAAAATATTATTTAGTTTGAAAATATTTTTAATATGCTTTAAAAATAATAAGAAAAATATATTTAACACCGTTAATTTAAAATCTGTAAAAGAAAAATTAGTCCAGTGAGTGAATAATATGTAAAAATGTGTTTGAAATATATTTATATTTGTATGAATTCAAATTAGATAGCATATCGGTATGTAATTCTTTTTATATATGAGGGAATTAATGAACAAACGTATATTGATAATTGTAATTATATATTAAATTAAGTAACATAGATTTATGTTTTCTTATTTGATTGTTCAACATAATCAGAATAAATTTTATCGAATTTTTGACCGAGCTGATCGAGTATCAACATATGTTCTCTATTCATTAATATAACACGATCAATAGCATCATTAGTCTTTTTATCAAACTGGTGATTCGGTGGCGTTTTCGTTAAAAATTTTAAGAACAGTACATTATTTATTTTATCCCAAACGTCTGCATGCCCCTCAATCTATAATATATTGAAAAAAATGTTATATAATAAATTGAAAAATTCATTGTATTAACATTACGTACTTCTTGTAAATACTTCGTGCAGAAATCACCATTTTCTTCCTTGATTTGTTCAGTAACAGCAAAAAGTTTATCCCACGTTTGTTTGTCACATTTGATATCATGCATTACTTTTTGTGTAAATATTCGTGAAAAATCATTATTCAAGTCGCATAATTTTCTCAATGCAACCATATTTGGTCTTTCATATTGTACGACACCTGAATTTTTTGCCTGAATGATACACATATAATTATACATACATATAATTACACAAGAAAAAAATATATAGAGAGAGAGATAGTTGGATAGATAGATAAAATTATCTTACCTCTTTTTGTACGGAATTATAATAACTATCTAATTCATCTATGACAGCTTGTTGAAGTTCCATGTATCGTTGACAGTATGGATACTCGAGACTTTTGTTAGTTTCGATTTGAAATTCTCTAAATTCTTCTTTCACTCTATTTACTTTTTCCCACATCCTTTCCAAATTCTTATCTATCTCTGGATTTTGAACAACACCAGCACTGGAATTCTTTTAAATTTGAATTTAATGCAAAATTATTTATATTTGTGTGAAATATTGTACTAAATAAAAGTTTAAATTATTTTTAAAATATTTCGAAATTCAAATGAAATATGTTTGCTGATTAATTTATTTTAACATTTAATAAAATTGGTCATTCAAATAATATTTAAATAATAAATAATATTATTATTACCTGTACTAGTATTCCAAATAAAATAAAACCCAAAAATAATTTCACATACATTTTTAACGAATATATTTCTAAGAATTCTTACAACTGTATTGCATTTACTTAATAATTCTAAAAAGAATTAATTAATATGGAATTATATCTCATAAAATTTTATAGGTTATCTCTTTAACCTTTTTATATCTCTAGTTTATTATTTACCATCAATATATATATTGCAACACTAATTTCAGAAAATAAATATTTTACCAGCATAAACAACAATAATAAAGCAAATTTTTATTTAATTAATTTTGAACGATGATGAAAAAATAATATGTATTAAGACAAAATTATAAATAAAAATATTTTTCAATTTTAGTATTAATATATATATATATATATATATATATATATATATATATATATATATATATATATATATATATTTAATTTGGTAATAAATGAATTGAAAAATTAAAAAAAATAATAAAGCAGAAAATAATAAATTTGAAATTAGGTCCAAAACTAAAATATGAATGGAATTTTCATATTGAAATCAAGTAGAGAAATAAATTAGTTCAAATAAATTTTTAGCAGAAAAGTTTATTTTTATTTCAAATAAAATATTTAAACTGTCACTTTATCTCAATAACAAATATTAAACTGAAAGTAAACACTTTTTTTGTATAAAAATTAACTTTAAAAATATTTCCTTGTTGTTTTAAATAAATTGCAATATATTATACATATATTTTCTATTAAAAATGAATTAGTTTTCATATATGAATCATTATTGATTCATATATAAAAAAATATTTACATTTTATCATTAATGTATTGTAATTTAGTGAACAATATATGTTTTTAGTATAATAATTTATTTTTTCTTTTACAGGTATGGTACTTCAGTAAAAATGTAAGTCAACAAAAATTTTCATTTTAATATATTTTATTGAAAAAGAAATAACATATATTAATCAATTGAAATGATTGTATGTATTGTATATGGTAATGTAGTCTTAATGATCTGGTTTAGGATGAGTTTTATAATAGGCATCCACAATAGAATTATATTCAGCAAATATGTCTGCCCGACCTTTTGTTGGACCTTCGTCGATTTTCTGTATCCTAATCAATGCTTCTTTCATTGGTTTGTCGTATTTGTTGGCGTCTATAGATCTCAAAATGTGTAAAAATATAACTGAATCAAAATTGTTCCATACATCAATATGAGTATTGAGCTAGAAAAGAAATTAGGAAAATTATAAAACAATTTAAATTTTATCAATAAATTATGATAGATTTTAAACTAATTAAGTGTATTAATAAATATTAATAAGCAACAAATTATCAACTTGAATAAACGTTTTTAAATAACAAATCTTTCTTTGAAATGAAATTACTAGATTTTTTTTAAAAAAATAAAGAAATAATTTATAATAATATATAATATTCTATTGTAAATAAATTTTAGATAATTTGAAATTATAGAGATACAATAATATAGATTTTTAAAATTAATGAATATTTTTTATCTGCTATTATTTTTTCTTGTTGTATTAAAAATAAATCATAATATTATAACAGTGTGGAATAATTAAAAACTTCTAGTACTAAACATTTCCATATATTTAAGAAATGTTTCTTTTATATATTTTTAAAGATTTAATTCATCATTTTCTTCAAAATTCACATTAAACATTTTAATAGTTTCAAAATATTTTTCATGTTTTCAATTGATAATCTTTTTTAAATACCTCATTTATATACTGAGAACACATTTCATCGCCAAATTGTTTCATTTTTGATAAAACTTCTTTGAGTTTTTCTTTTGTCGGTTCATCAACACTTTCTCCTGCAATTTTTTCTTCTAAAAAGATTGGAAAGGATATATCGTAATTTTTACAGGACACTTTCAGTATATAAATATCTGCTCTTTCGTGGTTAAGTACACCTTCTTCTCGTGCCTAAAATTATAATTATTAATTACAATTATTTGTTGATATTTTTTGTATTTCTTATGTAAAAATTGAGTTAGTGTTTTTATTGTGTTTTATCACAATCGATTTAGACACTTGAACTATCCAGATAAGGTGATAATAATCTAGTTTGGATAATCATGTAATTATTTAAGATACCTAACTATTAAGATTTGAAAATTGTACAACTGTCGAAACTATCTATTAGAAAATACAATTTTAGTTGTCAGGAAATATTTTGTGCAGAAAATTAAATATCATTAAGTTTGAACAAATACAACATTTTATTATAGTTAAACAATTAGTCATTTTAAAAATAAATTTAATAAAAGTTTGTAACAGTAATGTGTTTTTTAAATAAATTGTATTTAGCATACAGTAAATAAATCAGTTTGGTGTTTTATAATACTTTTGGATTTTAATTTTAATAATAATAGAAGTTGATAGAAATGTGGTTCAAAGAAAAAAATTAATAAAAAATATTAAAGTTATTTTATTTGATTATTATACTTTTGAAAATTACTTATTTAATAAGATTTTGGATTTTATTGCCATAAATATAATTTTATACTTTTTTTTTTTGAAATGTTTAAATATATAATATTTAGTTATCATAATTCAATTAACTTAATAGTCATTTATAATAAATTAAAATAGTAAAATTGAATACTTTTTAAAAAAAATATTCAGTGATTTTTAAAATGATAAATTTTAATTTTACTGATCCATGTATAAATATTTTTTTATAAACAAATTTAATGACTTTCAATATGAAAAATAATCTATGCAGACTTTGTTCTAATTTAAGAACTAAAAAATACAAATATAATTAATTTACTTTTTTTTCAACATCCGTGAAATGTTTTCTTATTTCATCGGCAAGATCGTCCATATTCTTAATGAACTTATCAGCAATTGTCATATTAAGATGTTGTTTTATGTTAGCCCTTCGTTTTTGCATTATTTCATCTATTGTGTTCACTCTCTCCCACATTTTATCAATATCTTTTTGTAAATTTGGTGAAATTGGATTGGAAGATACTTCATTCTGTAAAACAATAATTTAGATTTGAAAAATGATATTCAAATATATTTATATATATATATATATATATATATATATATATATATATATATTTATATAAAATTAAAGAGTAAATATAAATACCTGATTATACCACAACAAAACTACAGATAAAATAAAATATTGAACAATTGACATTGTGGACGATTTATTAGAATATTTTTTAAGAAATGAACTTGAGTTCAGAATTAAATATTTATATAGTACATCGATAACATGCAATAAAAACAAGTTAACTGAACATTTTAACGACCAAAACATAGGCGTAGTTACCCATATTTATATATATTTATAATATATATATATATATATATTAAATCAAAATTATTATTCAATTTTGAATATAAAATTTGATAAAAGAAAATGTCAAGAAATTGATTTTTTGATAAGAAATTAAGTAATAAAATAAATAAAGTAAAAATTCATTGAAATTACATATTTTATTTTGAAAATTGAATATAGGTTATAACAGTTGTTAAATTTTTATTTTCTTTATTAGTTAATTGTTATAAAAGCAACAAATTATTTATAGTAATTTATATGATGATAAGTGAAAACTTTTTTTGAACTTACGATTTGAGCTTATTATATCTGTTAAATAATTGTTCTTTCAACACTGAAACCTAATTGTATAAATTCGTGTATTGATTTAAATTTATAAATGTGGTTTGGTTTTATTAATATATGCTAATATTATAATTTGATTATATAATTATTCAATAAATAATTTATCCGATACGCTACTGGATAATTATTAAAATCTGTTTTTGAAGTGTTATTGAAATTCAAGGGGAAATTACAATTACCCACTTTGTATATAATCAATTATTAGTAAAAAACATTGTGCAAGAAAAATAATAATCATATTTATAGTTTTTTATGGAAAATAAACGAAAATATTTTTCTTATCAATAATATTCAATCAATATTTCTGTAAACTCTCATTCTATATACATTTTTCGTTTTTTTTTTGGAAAATGTATAGTTTATGTCTACTTGTATGTCAAAGAATTTTATATATTTACATTAAATTATGTTTGGAAGATAAATATTCTTTTAAATTTATATAGAGTTAAAAAAAATTATTAGTGTTCAGTTTATATATATATATATATATATATATATATATATATATATATATATGTATAAGTATATATATGTATAAGTATTTATATGTATATATATAAAGATTTTTTAAAATTAAATTAATAAAATATAGTCATATGATTTTTTAGTTTTTCGAAAAGAATTTTATGAATTGTATTTTTGAATATTGAAACCTTTATTTTTCTAATAAAAATATATTCTTAGAATTAATTAAAAAAAATAAACAAATTTAAAATCTTAATTATTTTGTTATCATTATCTATCGAATTTTTATTATAAATAGATCTATTAGAATTATTAGATCTATTAATTCAATTAAATAAATTTATTCGTCAATTAAAAAACTATTATTTTGAAATATGAAAATAAATAGAAGAAAAAAACGTCTTTACTTATTGAATATTAATAGTTAAAAATTATAATTCGATTTAAAAAATATTGTATTACTTTTCTTCAAAAATTAATGATCTAAATGAAAAAAATATAAATAGTTTTCCGTATTTGTATTTTTGATTACCAAAATTTTTCGAGTAAAATATTGTAAATTTAAAAAATGTGGTTCAGAAAAAATGTTTTTTATTCATAATAATTAAGAATAAATTATTTTATAAATTAGAGTTAAAAAATCATAAAGGGTAATGAAACAAGACCAAATATTATATTATTAATAATAATAATATATATATATATATATATATATATATATATATATATATATATATATATTTATATATAATATACAGTAAAGTCATTTGTATTTTTTTAAATAAATAAACAAATATATCATTATATGAATTGAAATAATAAAAATTGTATTTTGAGATAATATTTATCTCAAATTTTTATTTTATATAAACATGACAAGGTGACATTGCTATTATTAAATGACTTTTATATTTATTCTCATTTATTATTTTTAAAGTCCAATAAACTTTTAATAATTACAGTTGCTAGATTATGGGTATTGTTGTTGGGTATGAGATAATACAATTTTATTTGTGTTTTTTTTTTCAATATATAAATATATATATATATATATATATATATATATGTAATATAAATACTGTGTTAAATTATGTATACAGTATGTGATTCAATTAAGTTAAAAAATCTAATAATTAAACATTTATTTCTTATTAATATTTTTTTATTGAAAATAATTTTTTGTACAATATTAAGAAATATTATATGAATATAATAACATGAAAAACAGTAGGTTTTTAATTAAAAATGTGTTGAGTAATAAGCATCTGTAATAGATTTATATTCATCAAATATTTCCTTCTGACGTTTTGTTTGGTTTTCGTCAATTTTTTGTATTCTAATTAAAGCTTCTTGCATTGGTTTATCATATTTGTCCACTTGAACAGAATCTAACTTGTTTAAAAATATCACTTTATCAAAATTGTTCCACAAATCTATATGACTGTTAAGCTAAAAAATAATTTTATTAGTATATAAAAAATACTAATTATTTTAAAAATAAAAATATAAAAATATTACATCAGTTTTTTTTTAAATGTTATTTATTTATCAACAGTTTTATTAAACATACCTCGTTTATATAACTAGAGCACATTCCATCTCCCAATTTTTTCATATCTAATAAAACTTTCTTAAGTTTCTCTTTGGTTGGTTCATCAACATTTTCACCGCCTAATTTTTCTTCCATAAATATAGGAAAGAATGAATCATAAATGTTACAAAATTGTTTAACTAAATAAATATCAGCTCTTTCGTGATTGAGAACGCCTTCTTCTTTAGCCTAAAAATAAAAAAAAATAGACATTAAAAATTATATATATATTATTGTTATTCGATTTAAGCCTTAATAAAAAAATGTTTTATAGATTTTTTATATTGCCTGACTGTTGAACTATTTTTCTTTCAAATTATGAAAATTCAAATATTAAGCATAGAAAAATATTAAAATAAATTAATTACATTTTTCTCAGTATCCGTAAAATGTTTCGTTACTTCATCAATAAGGCTTTCAATTTTTTTCTCTGATTTTTCAGAGACTGTCATATTAGCATATTTTTTCATATGAATTTTTCTTGAAAGTATTGTATCTTTTACATCATTGAATCTCTCCCACATTTTATCTAAATCTTTTTGTAAATCAGAAGAAATGGCGTTGGAAGCCACTTCGGTCTGTAAAAAAATATTTTATTGTTGTAAATTGATTTTACATTAAATGATAAATAATTATTCTTATATATTAAATAATAAAATGTAATTTAATAAAAAAAAGTTATGTGAATATACCTGACTGTGCCATAATAAAATTACAAACAAGAATAAGTATTGAACTATTGCCATTGTTAATGATCTTAAGATAGTTTACAAGTATAAACTAAACAAGACTTCTGAAGTTGAATATTTATATACAGTACATACTAAGATATGACAAAAAATGTACTCAACAATTTAACGGTTACAGCATAGGCGTAGTAATAAATGATTTTATTTTTGCCTTCATGTATATATATAAATATAAATTTGTTAAAATTTAAATTTATTTTAAATTATTTTTTCGACATGAAAAAAATAACGATACAAATAAAAATGAAAATTATTAAATCATTTACAAAGAAATATTTAAAATTTGTGATTTTTTTATACTCAATTCTTATTTCTTGCATAAAATTCATTCTAATTTTTCGATATTTTGTAAAAAATAATATTGTAGTATAAAAATTTTTAATATTCTATTTAATATTATTTCAAGTTCTTTCATTACTTTAATCTTATATTATATATATATATATATATATATATATATATATATATATATATATATATATAATAAATACATGTTTTAAAATGTGTTAATATTTAAACTCAATTATATTGTTTTTTAAATAGACTACAACATTGATAATGGTAACGCCACTGTATAATTGTAAAAACCCGTTTTTGAAGTCCAATTTTAACTCAACGCGGGATTTACAACTATCTACCTTGTTTGTGTTTATTATTCAATGCATGAACAGTTATCTGTTGAATAATCGTGCTTAGAACAAATAAATAAATCATATATATAGATTTGTATAAAAAGAGTACAGATTAAAACGATTTTCTGTGAAATTATTATTTCTCTGAAGTCCCATTCTACACGATTGTTTTACGATTTCTTGGAAAACATATAATTTATATATACATTTATTGGAAATTTGTGTTTCTATATTAAATAATGTTTGAAAGATAAATATTTTCTCACGTTTCTCTACAGATGAGAAACATATTTAATTATAAATTTTGTTTACAATAATAAACAACAAATAATATATACTATTTTAATATTATATATATATATATATATATATATATATATTCAAAATAAAGACAATATATTATATATTTTAAACATCTAAAGATTTTGTATATTATGTTTATTTATTCTGAAATGAAAAATTAAATAGACTATAATAATATTAAATGCTTTATATAAATAAAATCTATTTATTTAACAATATATAAATAAATGTTTTAATTTTTTAAGGAAAAACTAAGCTATTTATTTTCATATTAAATTAAACTAAAAGAGAGCTTTTAATAATTTGCAACTGTTTGAATTTAAATTAATAGTGTTAATATATATTATCGTAATTATATCAGCTTATATTAGTTCATTGATGAGGGAAAACCTCAGTGAATATTATCATTCACTGGTACTTAGTTTTAATCACTACACTGACCAGGTTAGTTGGTAAAGATTTTTTTATTCAGGGTTTACTCTCTTCATCAAGTTACCTTCATTTGGACTAGAGTCTTGCCTAATATGTACACATACACACACACATTCATACATACATATATATATATATATATATATATATATGTATGTATATAAACAGAAAGTGAAATATTCCTTTTAATTTTTTATTATTATGTAAATTTGTTAAATCAGTAGTGCATAATTCATGTCCTTCATCATTGTTATGTTTTTTCTCAAGTACTTGAAGAGAAATTTGAATATCTAAATATATCCAATAGACTATGTGTCTTGAATAAATATTAATAAGAATTGTTTCTAAGAATTTTTGAAAAAATAAATGTTTATTTTAATTATTGTAGATTTTAATTTTGATAAAAGTTATTTTTGTTTTTAAGTATATATATATATATATATATATATGTGTGTGTGTGTGTGTGTGACTATGTGTTTGTTTATGAATATATATATATATATATATATATATATATATATATAAGTGACGTATTGTAATCATACTAACAAACTACTAGGAAATATTGGCATCTCACAATAAGTAAAATAAATTTGAAATTTAATGAAATAATGTTAATAAATATATAATTTAGAACTTTTCAAAAACCAATACATAATAATTATTTTGTGAAATTATTTTATTTACAATTACATTAGTCTTATTACAATTATTTTGACATTGTGTATAATTCATTTTTATATAAATGAATCACTTTTTTCAAAATCAAATGATTCTATATAAATAAAATATATTAAAATATTTTTCTAATATTTATAATATTGAACTTTAAAAATAATGGCTTAGATATATGAATCTGTATTAATCCAGGGAAATGAATAATGAAAGATTAAAACATTTTTGAAAAAAAATGTTTTATTAGGTCGTGTGTTTTTTTGTGTGGAAATTACTATTATAAATTTTTATCCTGTATACAAGTCGACAAATTAATTACAGTATTTTATATTTTTGTTTATTAATTTCTCAAGTTATCATATTATACATTCTATATATTGTTTCTTACAATAATTCTTACTAATTTACCTTTATCACATAAGTTAACAAATTAGTTTATTTAGAGAAAAGAAGTTAAAAAAAACGTTTATATTAAATAACTATACATAAATTCATTTTCTAATGGTTCGATCTAACTTTTTTAATGACATCAGCAGTTAAAATTGCTTGTATAATTTTTATTTTTTCATCATTCATTTTCTTGTGTTTATCAATTATTATTTTTGCACGACTAAAAGCTGCTAACGTTTCTTCATTGTATTTTGATGGATCTTTCTCTTCAGTGTAAAATGAAAGTTCAAATGGTACATCGACATTTCTCCATATATCTTGATGAGCATGTATCTAAAAAAAAATACTTGTTTAATATATTAAACGTTTGTTCAATATCTTTTAGTTGTTAAATGAAAAAAAATATCGTTAAAATTTAATTACAAATATGGATACTTAATATACAAATAAGTTACTAAATATATTTTTAATATTATCATTCACATTTTTCTATCAAATAAATGATAAAAGTAATAATGTAACTTTTCTTATAAAATATCTTACATCATATATATTAATTTTATTTTATTATGACAAACATTTAAGAAAAAAATTTAAAATAGAGATACGATTTCAATAAATAGATTTTTTTAAATAATTCCAAGTGATTTTAAAAATGATTTTTCCTTATTTTGTATATAAAATAATAATACTTACCTCGTCATATAAATCTTGCATATTATTTAGAGTTTCGTTTAACATTTGTGATGAAATTCTCTCAATATCTTGTTTTGTTTTCATTTCCAATGGATACGGTAATTTTTCAAAAGACGACATTAATACATTATGCACTTCTGGATATTTACTTATTACAATTCTTAATCCGACTATTTCCGGAATATCATATTGTAAATGTCCTGTTTTTCTAGCCTTAAATGTGATGAAATATATAAATTTCATTAATTGTTTATAGTATTTACTTTTCCATTGCATTATATTATTGTTCAGAAAAGATAAATTGTACTATTTTGGTTTATTTTTTTATAAAAAGTATATAACAAATAATTTTTGTTTAAAAATAATTTTGAATATATAAAAACAACCTTTAGAACAAGTCATATAGTCATGTTTAGTTTTTAAGTAGAAAAATATAAAAAAAAATATTTATGAGGCGATAGTAGAAAAGATATCTCAATATTAAAAAAATGTAGTTCAATATAAACCTCATTTATTTGAAATAATTATATTTTTTTGTTCAAGTGTGTAAAATTGGAAGTTAATTAATAATTATGACTTTATAAAATAAGGATCCTTACCTCTTTTTCAATATTTTGAAATTCTTGAGTAAATTGTTGTAAACAAGAATTTATTAACACATTAATCTGTTCAACTGATTCAGGACCCAATCTATTTGCTTTTCCAATTACTCGGGTTTTATGTTCTTCTAATTTGTTTTTGGTTTTATTTACTCTAGACCACATTGTGGCTAATTGTTCATCTAGAGTTTCATCGGTACTTCGTATTACTAGCGAGAAGATACTCTAAAAGAAAATATGTTAATAAAAATATATAAAATGATATATACAAACAACAATATTATTTCTGCACATGTCCCTGTTAAATAATGGGAGTGAGTAAATATCTATATGTATAAAATAAATTGTACGGTACCTCAAAACAAACAAATAAAATAAAAATGGTTATAAATTTAGAAATCATTTTATTTGTACGAAATATATTCGAATAGAACGACTAGAAAACTAAAACTGATACACACATACACACATTTAATTATTATTTACGAAATATTAATTATGAAAAAGAGTAAATGTTGATAAACTTTATCAATAATATTTCTGTAATGAAATCTTACATGTGCGTTCATAATGTGGAATTTGTGAGGAATTTATTTTATGTCTTTAATATACAATAATTTATAATGTAATTTCCAAAGAGTTTGAGTTTCAATCTCAAAATGTAATTAAGAATATAAATAGAAATATTTTTCGCATTACTAATTTTGTCAGAAAAATACGATGTTCATATATCATATTACTAGGACTGCATCGGTTTTAAATTGAAAAATTACACACTAAAATGAATTATATTTTATATATATATATATATATATATATATATATATATATATATATTATAGATTTTAATGTGTTAGAGCTTTAATACAATACTGAGAAAATAATTTTCAAAATATAATAGATTTATTGAAAATTAAAAAGAAAAATAATTGTTTTTTTTTAAATTTGGACTTTTCTCAGAATTTTTGTTGGTTGAATTATAGACCTTATATAGTTTAAATAATATCAACACATAATTTTTTTATTAGATTACTTAAACAATAAGAAATTATATTTTTTGTATAAATTAAATTTATCATTTCATTGAACAGATTTATTAAAACAAATTTAAAATATTGTGAAAGGAAAGATGATTTACTAAATTCATAATAAAAAAAATTCATCATTAAAAATCAGTCATTCTTTATATTATTTTTTTTACTATTATTTTAAAATTTATTACTTTTTAGTATATTCTTAAGAATATTTTTGTGCTGGTTAAGATATAAATATTTTTCTTACTTTTTAATCTCAAATCTGCACAACTTCTTTATTTGCAAAATAAGTACTTTTATATAAAAAAAATAATATTTATTGTGCATTAGAAGCTGGATTAAAAATATTGTTATTAAGTTTATATTTTTATTTTAAATATCAATCTGTAAAGGTAAAATTACTTAAAACTAACAAAATAAAAACATCTCATTTTTGAATTTATGAAATATTATTTTATTGTACAATACATTTTTAATTTATTTAAGAAAAAAAATTAAATTATGCATTAGTAGAACGTTGCATACTGTTCAGTCTCAGTTGTTGATTAAAAGGTTTTAACCAGTATTTTTATTCTGTTTAATTTAAACTGTAAAAGTTTTTTAATCGAAAATAAACTGAATGAACAGTTGACACCAATAACCCTTTTAATCGTATTTTTTATAGTTGTGATAACATATTTCCTCGTAAGTGACCAACATCAAAAACTAATACGCATTAAGCAATTCACTTTATTCTTTGAATTAATTTCTAGCTTCATACGAATCTATACGTTAAGTCATAAACAGCATTTGGTATATTTTGTAGAGAAATATTTTTATGATTTTGAAAAAAATACTTTTAAATTTCTAAAAATTCTTTATATCTTTATCATCTGTTTAACAGTATATTTATAATTGCTAGTGAATCTTTATCGATTATTAATATTTAAAAAATATTTATGATTTATATATATATATATATATATATATATATATATATATATATATATATATTATACCGGACGAAAGCCACAATGTTAAGTATTCAAATATTTTGTCTTTTATATATAATTCTCAATAATTTATCTTAATCACATATGCTAACATATGTAATTAAGATAAATACTCTTAAATATTCTATTAAGAAAATAGTAGTTAAAAAATAACTTTTAAAATTACTAAGCATATATTAATTTTTCTTTGTCAAAAAATTTTCCATGAGACCAGGAACTACAATTTCTAGAATTTTAATGAATGCTTCACTGTCCATTTTTATGTAATTTTTAATTATTATTTTTAGACGATTATAAGCTGCTGTCGTTTCTTCATTGTAATTCGATGGATCATTCCCTTCGATAATAAATTTATATACAAGATCTATATCAATATTTCTCCATATTTCTTGATGTGAGTGAATCTAAATATTAAATACATATATATATATATATATATATATATATATATATATATATAAATTTACTTTACCATCATTCTATTATTTGTCATGAAATATTGTTAGTGATGAATTAGTTATTACACTGAATTTAAATATGAAAACAATGAACATTAATATGTTTTGTTGTTTTATAACTGTGGCCGATTGACTTTACACAAATAAATTTTAACCCCAACACCATACGAGTTTAAAGTGTTCAATAATCACTTATTGAACACTTTAAACTATTGTGGTGTTGGAGTTACAATTCATTTGTGTAAATTAATATGTTAGTCACAAATGTAGTTAGTTAATATATAAATTAGTTTTACTTTATATATTTTTAATATTAAGATACACAATTTTGTATTCAATAAAAAATAAGAATAGTAGAGTTATATTTGTTATGAAAAAGTTTATACGATTTATATCAATTTTATTTTATTACACATAAACATTTAAAATAAATAAACGATTTTAAATATAAATGGAATTGTAAAATTATAAAATTATTATGGTAAATATATTTAATCGTTGGTAAATTGAGTAATATGTTGAAAATAGAAACAACGCTTTAAAATAATTTAAACTTATTTTAAATTAATGATTGTTGTTTATTTTGTACATATAATGATAATACTTACTTCTTCATATAAATCATCGAGAGTTTGTAACGATTCCTTTGATAGTTGCGTTAAAATCTTTTGGATATCTTGTTTCGCCTTTTTTTCTATTGGAAGTTCTAAATTCTCAAATACCGACATTATTTTCTCATTATATCTAGGATACTTGTTTTTAAAATTCTCATTAAGACTAATTCAGGAATATCATATTGTAAATGTCCTGTTTTTCTAGCCTTTAATGTAACAAAATATGTAAATTTCTTTAATAGTTCGTAAATTCGATAAAATTTATATAAATATTTGTACATAATAAAAATATTTAAAATAAATAAAAAGGATTATAATATATATGTACCAAACTAGAAGTTGTGTTTTTATATAAGGTGTGAAAAATTATTATTTATTTCAAATTATTTTTAACATTAAAATTTAAGAAAACATCATTTAAATCATGTCTAGTTATTAAGTTACATAAAGTTATTAAGTTAGATAAGTATTGATAAAGTAACAGTGGCAAAGTTATTGTAATATTATAAAATGCAGATAAATAAAAACAAATTTATTGAAAATTATTTTATATTGTTTTTCTTGGTTAGAGATAAAATATTAAAAATTAATTAACAAACTTGACTTTCAAAAATATATTTTCCTACCTCTTTTTCAATATTTTCAAATTCTTCAGTATATTGTTGTAGACAAGAATTTCGAAATTCATTTTCATGTTCAATTAAAGTAGAAAAAAGTTTTAAATCGTTACTATTTGTTTTTGGTTCTATTACTTTTTTGATTTTGTTTACTCTAGACCACATCGTGGTTAATTGTTTATCTAAAGTTTCATTGGTACTTCGTATTACTAGCGAGAAAATATTCTAAAAGAAAATTTTATATATATATATATATATATATATATATATATATATATATATATATATATATATATATATATATATATATATATATATATAACATTCAGTAAGTGCACATGTTCTGTTAAATAATAGGAATCAGAGAATATTTGTATGTAAAAAAATTGTACTATACCTCAAAACAAACAATTAAAATAAATATGGATATAAATTTAGAAATCATTTTATTTGTAAGAAATATGCTCGACTATAATGAATAGAAATCTTTAACTGACTAATGCATATAGCCATATTTAGTTATTATTCATGAAATATTATTTGTGAAAAGAGTGGATATTGATAAAATTTGTCAATAATATTTCTATAATGAAATCTTAAAACATGTGCGTTGACAATGTGAAATTTTTGAGGAAATATTTTTTTCAATATACAATTATTTATATTGTAATTTTAATGCAGTTTGAATTTTAATTTTTTTTAACTTAAATCAACAGAAAATCTTCATTTGTCATTAACACGTTAAGCGCGATGTCAGTCACCAGTGACTAACACCGAACTTTCCATTCAGTCACCGGTAACTGACGATATAAAATTAAAAAAATTACATTCTATTAATCAATTATAAATAATTTCGAGATCATATCACGAACGTATCTAAATGTTACTACTAAGAAAAATTTTATTGAGTTTTATTGAAACACGGTAAACATAAAAATGGTTGTCCTTTGCAGGTTGCACAAAATTTTACAACTTGTTTAGTAAACTTACTTTTTTTGGAGTCTGTGACGAGGTTTTTGTGATGTATTTACAGTACAGCTACATGGAATTTCTTCATCCCGTCAACTTGTAAGATGTATAGCTAATTTCTTCCGAAATTCAGTGATACACATATTCTTTTTGGTAATATTTTTATATAAAATATGAGTATTGAGAACAGCAGTATTTAGTAACAGCTCAAAGGCTAAGATACATAAAGTTGTTATCTAAATTCCTCTTTCTCTTCCATTGTACTAAAATAGTTATATTTTTAAATATATACATATTATAAGATTATTAGTATAATAAATTAAATAATGTAATATGAAAAATTACCTCTGCAATAATCGAGTCAGTAATATGTTCTAGAAATTCCTTTGTAAATAAAATCGAACAAAATACGTTTTTTAGTGTTTATGTATAGATTCTGGTGAATAATTTAGATAAAAATTTATATCATCAATTTTCTCGTCAAATAATTCTACTTTTGAAAATTTTATTTTCTTTAATTGTAGAAATTAATTAAATATTAATCGTATATTTTTAACAGAAAAAACACTTATTTCTGTTACAAATTTCTATATAAGAATGTTACATTTAAAATCAATTGATTTACGAATTCTTGAATTAAATAAGTTTGGAATGAAATATTTGTTTATAAAATTTCTATCATTGAAAAGAAAAGAAATAACGTTAAATTGACTTCTGTCCATATTATATTCTGTTTCTATGAAATTGTACATTTATTAACTATTTTTATTTCTAATTTAATAATGAGAATTTTTAAAAATAATAGCATGATCATATAAATCTATTTTAATAAAGAAAAATGAATAACAAAAGATTAATATATATTTATTAAAAAAAATAATAAGTTAGGTCTTGTTATTTGATTGCGTGCAAATTACTATTATTAGCTTTATCTTATATACAAACATGTCAAAAAATCAATTTTAACATTTTATATTTCTTTAATATATTTTTTAATGTTAGTCATTAAAATAACATAATTTATATAAATATATATATATATATATATATATATATATATAGTATCGTTAGGGTCTTCAAATCTTTTGTCTTTTACACATAATTCGTAATAATTCATCATAATCACATATGCTAACATACTATTTTAATTAGATAAAAATAATTTAAAAAAAACTTATAATTAGTAAGTATACAAGAATTTGTTCTCTATATGGCGTATATGTTTTGACTACGGAGATCAGCACGTATAATATTTATTATTTTTTTTGACATTTTATCTTCCGTTTCTATGTATTTTCCAATTATTATTATTGCACGATTAAAAGCTACTAATGTCTCTTTATTGTATTTCGATGGATTTCTCTGTTCGATAAAAAATGTATAGTTATATTCTATATCATTATTTCCCCATATTTCTTGATGTGAGTCAACCTAAATATTAAATTTATATATATATATATATATATATATATATATATATATATATATATATATATTTAAAATTACTTTACCATCATTCTATCGTTTATCATGAAATATTTTAAATTATTGTTAAAGTTAAACTAGGTATTATAATGAATTTGAATATGAAAACAATAAACATTAAGTTAGTCACAAATGTAGTTAGTTAATAAAAAAATAGTTTTATTAAATATACTTTTAGTATTAGGATACACAAATTTTATTGAATAAAAAATAAGAATTATAGAGTTACATTCGTTAAGAAAAATTTAAATGATTTATATTAATTTTATTTTACTACACATAAACTTTTTTAAATATAAATTGAATTGTGAAATTTTAAAATTATTATTTTAAATATATTTAATCGTTAATAAATTGAGTATTATGTTGAAAATGAAAATGTAGCTTTAAAATAATTCTTAGTGATTTTAAATTAATGATTGTTGTTAATTTTGTCTATAAAATGATAATACATACTTCATCATATAACTCTTGCAGAATTTGTTCAGTTTCATTTAACCATTGCTTTAAATTCCTTGCGACATCTTGTTTTGTCGTTTCCTCTAATGGATATGGTAAATTCTCAAATTTCGATACATATATCTCATGAAATTCAGGATACCTGTTTTTTATAATTCTCAGTAAGATCAATTCTGGAATGTCGTATTGTAAATGTCCTGTTTTTCTAGCCTTAAATGTGATGAAATATATAAATTTCTTTAATAGTTCATAATATGAATGTTATTCATTATAAATAATCATTTATTTAATATATTTATTTTAAGATTAATAAAAAAAGGTAATTTGTACGTTTGATAAAATTTTAATATATATATTTGTATACAATAAAAATATTTGAAATAAATAAAAAGGATCATAATATATATGTACACAAATTAAAGTTGGGTTTTTACAAAAAAAATGTGTAAAATTATTTTTAATTTGGATCATTTTTAATATATAAATGATGAATTAAAGAAATAGTAATTTAAATAATGTCTGGTTATTAGATTACATAAGTATTTATAAGGTAATAGTGAAAAAGTTGTTCTAATATTATCAAATGCAGACAGACACAATAATATTCGTGGAAAATAATTTTATATTATTTTTTTTATTCAAGTTAAAAATATTAAAAATTAATTAAGAAATATAATTTTCAAAAATATAGTTTCTTACCTCTTTTTCAATATTTTCGAATTCTTGAGTAAATTGTTGTAAACAAGAATCTTTGAAGTTTATTTTTTGTTTAATTACAGTAGAAACTGATTCTAAATCTTGAGTAGGTATTTGCTGTTCTAATTTTTCTTTGAATTTATTTACTTTAGACCACATTGTGGTTAATTGTGCATCTAGAGATTCATTGGTACTTCGTATTACTAGCGAGAAAATATTCTAAAAGAAAATATGTGATTAAATATGTAAAATTATATATATATATATATATACCTAAGTGCACATGTTCTTTCAAATAATAAGAATGAGAAAATATCTGAATGTATAAAATAAATTGTACTGTACCTCAAAACAAACAACTAAAATAAAAATGGATATAAATTTATAAATCATTTTAATTGAAAGAAATTTGCTCGACTATAACGATTAGAAAACTAAAACTAAATTAAATACATAATCACATTAAGTTATTATTTATCAAGTATTAATTGTAGAATGAGTAAATGTTGTTAAACGTTACTAAGAATATTTCTATAAAATAATCTTAAAACATATGCGTAAATAATATGAAACATTTGAGGAAATAATTTTATTTTTATATCATACAATCAATTATATTGTCATTTAAAAGTAGCTAGAGTTTTAATACTTTTTAATTTTAAATCTAGAGGAAATATTAAATTGCTATCAATTATTTGTCATATAGTACAAAAAGTTGAACTATATGACATTAATATTTATTTTTATATACAGAGATATACTTTCTTCGCTATTTAAAAGTATACAAGAACTATTTTATCTACTTCGTTATGAAATTACGAAAAGTTTTTTCAATAATATAATATACAGTTTCGTTATTTAATTGTTTACATATTAAGTACACAGCTAATATTTTTTTTAGGAATTGTTAAAATAAACTTAAAAAATATATAGATATCTTTCACTATCTTTGATAACCTTTCCCATATTTTTTATATAAATAAGTATTGAAATGTTTTTTATGTTTGTTTTTCTAAAGAAAAGATAAAATAAAAATATAATATAACTAATATTTTATATTTGAAATGTAAATGGTTTATATGTAAATCTTGTTTATATTTGTTAGAAAATATACAAAAATTATAAAGTTGTTTTCAAAATTGCTCTTTCTCTTCTATTCTACTAAAATAATTATATATATATATATATTATAAGATTATAAGTATAATAAATTAAATAATGTAAAATGAAAAATTACTCCTGCAGTAATTACCCCTACATAACTTCAGAATTCATTTTAATTGTAGAAATATGTGGATTATAACGACTAAAAATCTAAAACTGAATAATGCACAAAGTCACATTTTGTTACTATTTATAAAATATTAATTGTGATACAGTAAATGTTGATTAACTTTATGAATAATATTTTTATAATGAATTTCATTCGATTAGAAAAACTAAAATTTTACTAATATTTTTTATAATACAAATATTTGCAAATAATATTGAATTCTATTCATTAAATTTTCAGTTTTTTAACATGACATAATAGTTGTTCATATTATTCTGACTTTCAAGGCATTGACAAATATCTTATAATTTTTATTTTTTTTACAAAAAAAATTGATTTTTGTTAAAGATATCTTTAAAAAAATATGAAATAAGAAATACATGGTATAATATTAACTTTTCTTGATTTTGTGTATGTAAACAATAATATACAAAAATATTTTTATAATATAAATGCTGTAGTTGTTCTTGAAATTGTTATTAATTATTATTGGAATACTTTATCAGGGAAAGTCACAAGTAATGATTTTATCTTTTAATAAAAGTTTAAATTTATTCAAACATCAATATTATTTTTGTATAAGTACAATTTAACAATTTTATTTTATCTGCTTTTCTACAATTTGTACAATATCGAAAAATTAATTATAGCATTTTATATTTCCTTAATATATTTTTTAGTGTGTCATTAAATTAAAGTTTTATATATATATATATATATATATATATATATATATATATATATATATATATATATATAATATTATATATATATATATATATATATATATATATATATAATATTGTTAAGGAATCAAATATTTTGTCTTTTATATATAATTCGCAATAATTTATCTTAATCACATATGCTAACATATGTGATTAAGATAAATATTCTTAAATATTCTATTAAGAAAATAATAGCTAAAAATAACTTTTAAAATTAGTTAGTATATATTGATTTGTTTTATTTTTCAAATAATTTTTCACTGAGATGAGCAGTCATCATTTCTACCAGTTTAATGAATATTTCAGTCTGTATTTTTAAGTATTTTTCTATTATTATTTTTACACGATTAAAAGTTGCTATCGTTTCTTCATTGTATTTCGATAGATCATTCTCTTTGATAATAAATGTATATACATGTTCTATATCATTATTTCTCCATATTTCTTGATGTGAGTGAATCTAAATATTAAATACATACATACATATATATATATATATATATATATATATATATATATATAAATTTACTTTACCATCATTATATCATTTGTTATGAAATATTTGAAATATTGTTAGTGATGAACTAGTTATTACACTGAATTTAAATATGAAAACAATGAAAATTATTGTATTTTGTTGTTTTGGAACTGTGGCCGATTGTCTTTACACAAATAAATTTTAACCCCAACACCACATTAGTTTAAAATGTTCAATAATGACTTATTGAACACTTTAAACTATTGTGGTGTTGAAGTTAAAATTCATTTGTGTAAATTAAATGTTAGTCACAAAGGTAGTTAGTTAAAATATAAATTAGTTTTATTTTATATATTTTTAATATTCAATAAAAAATAAAAATAGTAGAGTTACATTTGTTATGAAAAATTTTATACGATTTATATCAATTTTATTTTATTACACATGAACATTCAAAATAAATAAACGATTTATATATAAATAGAATTAAATATAAATGGAACTGTAAAATTATAAAATTGTTATGGTAAATATATTTAATCGTTGGTAAATTGAGTAATATATTGAAAATAGAAACGATGCTTTAAAATAATTTAAAGTTATTTTAAATTAATGATTGGTGTTTATTTTGTACATATAATGATAATACTTACTTCTTCATATAAATCATCGAGAGTTTGTAACGATTCCTTTGATACTTGCGTTAAAATCCTTCGGAAATCTTGTTTTGTCTTATTGTCCAGTGAAAGTTCTAAATTCTCAAATTTCGATATATATATCTCATAATATCTAGGATACTTGTTTTTTAAAATTCTCATTAAGACTAATTCAGGAATATCGTATTGTAAATGTCCTGTTTTTCTAGCCTTTAATGTAACAAAATATGTAAATTTCTTTAATAGTTCGTAAATTCGATAAAATTTATATAAATGTTTGTACATAGAAAAAATATTTAAAATAAATAAAAAGGATTATAATATATATCTACCAAATTTGAAGTTGTGTTTTTATAAAAAGTGTGAAAAATTATTATTTATTTCAAATTATTTTTAATATTAAAATTTTAGAAAACATCATTTAAATCATGTCTAGTTATTAAGTTACATAAAGTTATTAAGTTAGATAAGTATTTATAAGGTAACAATGGCAAAGTTATTGTAATATTATAAAATGCAGATAAATAAAAACAAATTTATTGAAAATTAGTTTATATTGTTTTTCTTGGTTAGAGATAAAATATTAAAAATTAATTAACAAATTTGACTTTCAAAAATATATTTTCCTACCTCTTTTTCAATATTTTCAAATTCTTCAGTATATTGTTGTAGACAAGAATTTCGAAATTCATTTTCATGTTCAATTAAAGTAGAAAAAAGTTTTAAATCGTCACTATTTGTTTTTGGTTCTATTACTTTTTTGATTTTATTTACTCTAGACCACATCGTGGTTAATTGTTTATCTAAAGTTTCATTGGTACTTCGTATTACTAGCGAGAAAATATTCTAAAAGAAAATTTTATATATATATATATATATATATATATATATATATATATATAACATTCAGTATGTGCACATGTTCTGTTAAATAATAGGAATCAGAGAATATTTGTATGTAAAAATTGTACTATACCTCAAAACATGCAACTAAAATAAATATGGATATAAATTTAGAAATCATTTTATTTGTAAGAAATATGCTCGACTATAATGAATAGAAATCTTTAACTGACTAATGCATACAGCCATATTTAGTTATTATTCATGAAATATTGTTTGTGAAAAGAGTGAATGTTGATAAAATTTATCAATAATATTTCTATAATGAAATCTTAAAACATGTGCGTTAACAATATGAAACTTTTGAGGAAAAAAATTTTTTTATTCAATATACAATTATTTATATTTTAATTTTAATGCACTTTGAGTTTTAATATTTTTTAACTTAAATCAACAGAAAGTCTTCATTTGTCGTTAACTATTATCAAAAGTTCAAATATATGACATTATAATTTATTTTTATATATTTAAAAGTTCTTTTTTTTGCTATTTAAAAGTTCACAAGAATTATTTTCTCTACTTCATTATGTAACTACGAAAAGTGCATTTAATAATATAATATACAGTTTCGTAATTCAATTATTTATATATTGAGTACAGAGCTAATAGTTTTTATTTTTTTAAGGAATTGTTAAAATAAATTTGAAAAATATGTAGATATCTTTCACTATCTTTAATAACCTTTCCCATATTTTTTATATAAATAAGTAATAAAATGTTTTTTATGTTTGTTTTTCTAAAGAAAAGATAAAATAAAAATGTAATATAACTAATATTTTATATTTGAAATGTAAATGGTTTATATGTAAATCTTATTTATATTTGTTAGAAAATATACAAGAATATAAAGTTGTTATCTAAATTCGTCTTTGTCTTCTATTCTACTAAAATAATTATATATATATATATATATATATATATATATATATGTACTCGTATATATATATATATATATATTATAAGATTATTAGTATAATAAATTAAATAACATAAAATGAAAAATTACCCCTGCAGTAATCGTTTATTAATGTGTCATAGAAATTCATTTGTAAATAAAATCGAACAAAATACGTTTTTTAGTGTTTATGTATAGATTCTTTAAAAGATTCTGGTAAATAATTTAGATAAAAGTGTACCTAATTATTTATTTCTTCAAATAATTTTTCATTTAAAAATTTTACTTCTTTCGATTGTAGAAATGAATTAAAAATTAAATAAATGTTTTTAATAGAAAACAACACCTATTTCTGATACAAACTTCCTATAGAAGAATGTTACATTGACAATCAATTGATTAACCAATTCTTGAAATAAATCAATTTGGGATAAAATATTTGTTTATAACATATTCAGGATTGAAACTTAAAATAAAGTAACGTTTCATTGACTTCTGTCCACATTATATTTAGTTTCTATGAAATTATACAGTAATCAAATATTTTTATTTCTAACTTAATGTATTTTGTAAAAAATAATAGCATCATCATATAAATCTGTTTTAGTAAAATAAAATGAATAATAAAAGTTTAATATATATTTATTAAAAAAATAAGACATTACATTTTATTATCTGAGTGTGTGCAAATTATTATTATTTGTTCCTATCTTATATACATACATGTCGAAAAATTAATTGTAGCATTTTATATTTCTTTAATATATTTTCAGTGTTAGTCATTAAATTAACATAAGTTTTATATATATATATATATATATATATATATGTGTGTGTGTGTGTGTGTGTGTGTGTGTGTTTATGTGTGTGTATACATGTAATATTGTTAAGGTCTTAAAATCTTTTGTCTTGTACATATAATTCGTAATAATTTATCTTAATCACATATACTAACACATTATTTTATAAAGGTAAAAATATTTAAAAAAATACTTTCATAATTAGTAAGTGTACATGGATTTGTTCTTCATTTGACGAATTATTTTTAATTAAAGCCATCATCAGCTAAAATTCTTAGTATTTTTTTCGAATCTTTATATATCAAATCTATGTATTTTAGAACTATTATTCTTACACGAAAGAAAGATTCTATCGTTTCTTTATTGTATTTCGATTGATTTTCTTCGTTGATGCCAAATATATCTTGAAATTCTAGATCTTTATTTCCCCATACTTCTTGATGTGAGTCAACCTAAATAATTAATATATCTAAATATTATATATATATATATATATAAATTTACTTCACTATCATTCTATCGTTCATCATGAAATATTTTAAATTTTTTTTAGGGATGTATTAATAATTTACTGAGTTTAAATATGAAAACATAAAACATTAATATGTCAGTCACAAATGTAATTAGTTAAAAAATTTAATTTTATTGAATATACTTTTAATAGATACATATTTTTTATTCAATAAAAAATAAGAATAGTAGAGTTACATTTGTTATGAAAAAGTTTAATATGATTTATATTAATTTTATTTCACAACACATTAACATTTAAAATAAATAAACGATTTTAAATATAAAAAAATGGTGAAATTTTAAAATTTTTATCTTAAATATATTTAATGTTGGTAAATTAAGTAATACGTTAAAAATGAAAACGATGGTTTAAAATAATTCAAAGTGATTTTAAATTAATGATTTTTGTTTATTTTGTACATAAAATAATAATACTCACTTCGTCATACAAATCTTGCAGAGTTTTTAAACCATCATTTATTCTTTGCATTGATATATTTTCTTTATCTTGTTTTGCCTTTCTTGTCAGTGTCACTGGTATATTTTCAAACATCGACATATATATCTGATTGAATTCTGGATATCTGTTTTTTAACATTCTCAGTAAGACCAATTCTGGCATATCATATTTTAATTGTCCTGTTTTTCTAGCCTTAAATGTGACAAAATATGTCAATTTCGTTAATAATTCGTAATTGGATTGTTATTAAATATAAGTGATACATTATTCGTTATATTTATTTTAAGATTAATTAAAAAAAGATAATTTGTAAGTTTGGTAAAATTTAAATATATATTTGTTCCAAATAAAAATATTTAAAAGAAATAAAAATGATCATAATATATATGTACAAAATTTAAAGTTTGGTTTTTATAAAATAATATGAGAAATGATTTTTATTTCAAATCATTTTTAATATAAAAATAATAAATTTAATAAAAGGTCATTTAAATCATGTCCTGTTATTAAATTACATAAGTATTTATAAGGTTATATTAAAAAAAATATTCTAAAACGCAGATAGATATAAAAACATTTATTGAAAAGGATTTTATATGTTTTTTTTTATTAGAGATAAAATATTAAAAATTCATTTACAAATATGACTTTAAAAAATATAGTTCCTTACCTCTTTTTCAATATTTTCGAATACTTGAGTTAATTGTTGTAAACAAGAATCTTGGAAGTCATTTTGTTTCATAGTTACACAATCTTTAGTATCGGGATTACCTGCTTGCTTGTGTATTTTTTCTTTGAGACTATTTACTTTAGACCACATTGTGGTTATTTGTTCATCTAGAGTTTTATCGGTACTTCGTATTTCTAGCGAGAAAATATTCTAAAAGAAAATATGTTAATAAATATGTGAAATTATATATATATATATATATATATATATATATATATATATATGCCAAAGTAAGTATACATGTTCTGTTATATAATGAGAATATCTGTATGTAAAAAATAAATTGTACTGTACCTCAAAACAAACAACTAAAATAAAAATGGATATAATTTTAGAATTCATTTTAATTGTAAGAAATATGCTCTACTATAACGACCAAAAATCTAAAACTGAATAATACACAAAGTCACATTTTGTTACTATTTATAAAATATTAATTGTGATAGAGTAAATGTTGATTAACTTTATGAATAACATTTCTATAATGAAATTATATCTTATCTACATATGTGGTAATAATGTGAAACTTTTGAAGAAATAATGTTATTTTTTTAATATGTAATCCTTTATATTATAATTTTAAAGCAGCTGAAGTTTTAATACTTTTTAATCTTAAATATATAGAAGATCGTTATTTGCATAATAAGTATTTTTTATATAAAAATATTTATTGTAAATTAGAAGACGAAGTAAAATACATTATTTTTAAGTTTATATTTTTTATTTTAAAATCAATTTGTTAAAGCAAAATAATTCAATATCAAAAAAACATATACTTAAATGATATATTTTTAATCTATTTGAAAAAAATAAAATTGCGCATTAGCAAAACAGTACATAATGTAGTCTCTTGTTGATGAAAATATTTTATACATTATTTATAATCTGTTTAATTTTACCTGTGAGTTTTTTAATCAAATATTAACTGTATTAAGAGTTGACATTACTAACTGTTTTAATTGTTTTTTTTATACAGTGGGTCAAAGTGAAACTCATACAGAGTTATGTTTCCAATAATTTTACGCATATATTTTAATATAATAACAATTTTCTTTTTTTGCTTAATTTGTTTATTAAGGTTATTTTTATTATATTTGAAAATTTCAATTGTAAATTAATACTTTTACTCCAGAAAAAGTAACAATTTCTGAAAAATGAACAACTCATTGAACAATTCACTTTGACCCACTGTAGATGTAATAACGTATGATTTTGAAAATATGTTCCTTTTTTTAATTTTTAAAAATCTCTATCTTTTTCATCAGTTGTTTAATAGTAAATTTATAATTGCCAGTCATTTTTATTGATTATTAATAACAATTGTTAAAAAAATTTATAATTTTTTTCTTAGACAATGGAAAATAAGGCATTTAAACAAACATGAACATCTATACGAGTACAGTGAAAGAAAAATGTGATTCATAAGTAAAATATTTATAATTTATGTTCTTGTGGTTTTGATTTATTTCTAATTATTTTCCTGTAATATTTACGAAACTATGTATGATAACAGGTATCATTATGTAAAACTATAAATATATCGATTTTGTATTTCATTATATTAGGAAAACTATAATTTCTCAAACTTTTTTGCAATACAAGTATTTTTAAATAATGTTCAACTCTATTATTATAATTTTCAGTTTCTGAACAAGGCTTAATCGTTCTCTATATTATTATTTTTTTTGATGAATTAAAAAATCACATAATTTTCATGTTTATACAAAGAATATTCCTTTTTGTTGAGAATATATTTTAAAAATATGAAAAAAGAAATACATGATATAATATTAACTTTTATTAATTTTATGAACAGAAACAATAATTATACAAAAATATTTTCTGTAATTATATTAAGAATGATAGTATAAATTCTTGAAATTGTTAGTAATTATTATTGGGAATATTTTTCAAGAAGAGCCATAGGTAATGTTTTTGTCCTAGAACACAATTTAAAATTGATTCAAACAAAAATATTTTTTTGTATAAGTGTAATTTAATGATTTGATTTTATCTACTCTTCTAGAATTTTTATAATATTTATAAAGTTCTTTCCTAATTATCAGATATGTTTACTATTATATTATATTAAATTTTATATATATATATATATATATATATATATATATATATTAGGTATATATATAATTTCGCGGCTATAGTTAACTAAATTAAAGAACTAAATAAACACTTTTTTATACTTTTACATTTTGATATAGATTTGAAAACTATTCTATTTATAACTATAAAAAAAGATTAAATTTAATAGAAAAAATGCATAATATAAACTTGTTTAATGTAATTCAATATATGTCTTATATAGTTTCATCTATTCCTTCTTATTTAATTTAGTTCGTTCAATATCCTGAAATTTGTTTATGTTATTTTTTATTCTAGTACAAGCTTCATTAAGATCTTTATCTAATTCGTGAATTCTCATACGTTTTTCCTTTAAAAGCAATGAAAGTACAAAATTATCTTTCCAAATTTGTGGATTTGATTCAATCTGAAAATAATTCTTGTTCATTATACTAACACACACACACACACACACACATATATATATATATATATATATATATATAATATTATTGTTATATTAAATAAATTATAATATAAAAACTTACTTCAGAAATAATCATGTCAACAATATTTTCTATGGATTCTTTTGTAATTAAAATTGAACAAAATACTTTATTGAAGTCTTCAATTACAGTTTCGTTAAATAATTCGTGTACCATTTTTAAACAACAATGTACTTTATCAATTTCTTCATATAATTCATCTTTCGAAGATCTTGCTTCTTTAAGAATAACTAACACCAATGGATCATAGTTTAATTCTCCTTTAATTTTTGCCTAAAAAAGAATTAGTACACTAATTATCTTGTTCTCTTTCCCATTCTCTCTCTCTCTATGTATATATATATATATATATATATATATATATATACATACATACATATACATACATACATATACATATACATATATACCGACTGGGTAGTATAGTGGTTAGGATCACCGCGTGTCATGCGGGAGATTGCGTTCGATTCCCAGTCGGAGAGTCCCTCGTTTTCAAGTCGAGGGTTGAGCATGAAGGCCGACAACCTCATCTTGTAAAAAATAACTGTCGAGAAGGGAGTAAACCCCGAATAAAAAAATCTTCACCAATCCGCCTGGTCAGCGTGGTGAATATGACCAAATACCAATGAATGGTAGCATTCATTGTGGCTTTCGTCCAGTAGTGGACTGATGTGGGCGTTATGATGATGATGATATATATATATAACTTTTTCATAAAAACTTTTAATTCCACTTAATAAAATAAATGAATAGAAAAATATGCTATTTTAGTAAAAAAAATATTTACCTCAGATTCAAACTCTGTATATACGTTTGTTACATTTAATATAAATTGATTTAGCACTTTTTGCATTAATTCAGTTTCACTTGAATTATCTGTACGTAATATTTTCATCATTGAAACATTAAATAAACTTAACAATTCATCAACTTCAGTCCACATTATATTTAATTCTGTTTGTAATTCATTGGTCGTGTTTTCAGTAGCACTGCAGAACTGAATAGGATATTTATATATATATATATATATATATATATATATAATCGTATTTGATTTCAATAAGATTTAGAAATTTATTAGAATAATCGTGCGCCAAAAATTTTTTTTTATTAAATAAATATTATGAATTTAATAATTAATACTCATTAAATTTTAAATGATTTAATTATTTATCTACACAATATTTTTTATAAATACTAAAAAGTATTCGTTGTTGATAAAAATTAAATACTTTTATTGAATTTCTACTTAATAATTACATATATATATATATATATATATATATATATATATATATATATATATAAATACAAATACACGATTTAAAATGAAGTATTCTTTAGTAAGTTAAATTAGAATTTAACAAATTAATTAGAAACTAAAAGATATAAACCTGTAAGCAAACGACCAAAAACAACACACTTATTCGTGACATTTTGTAAGTGAAATTGATGAAAATATACGAAACAATAACTAACTTTAAGTGACCCATAATCTATTTATAGGTTTTTATATGAAAAATATATGCATTTTTTCAATTATTATCGAAAAGTTCACATATAAATATGACATTAATATAAATTTATTTTTATATACAGAGATATACTTTTTTGATATTTGAAAATACACAAGAATTATATTATCTCTTTTATTGCGTACAAAATGTGCATTTAATAATATAATGTACAGTTTGGTTATTTATAATTATTATCCAGAAATTTATCATAAATTTATTATTATTTTAAAAAATTAAAAAAAAAATAAACTTATAAAAATATTATACTTTTTCATAATCTTTTGGATATCTTTTATATAAATACATCTTAACTTTTTATTTTATTAACATTTCATCAATTTCAGTTCACATTATATTTAATTTTGTCTGTAATTCATTGGTCGTGTTTTCAGTAGCACTGCAGAACTGAATAGGATATATATATATATATATATATATATATATATATATATATATATATATATATATAATCGTATTTGATTTCAATAAGATTTAGAAATTTATTAGAATAATCGTGCGTCAAAAAATTTTTTTTATTAAATAAATATTATGAATTTAATCATTAATACTCATTAAATTTTAAATTATTTAATTATTAATCTACACAATATTTTTTATAAATACTAAAAACTATTCGTTGTTGATATAAATTAAATACTTTTATTGAATTTCTACTTAGTAATTACATATATATATATATATATATATATATATATATATATATATATATATATATATATATACAAATACACGATTTAAAATGAAGTATTCTTTAGTAAGTTAAATTAGAATTTAACAAATTAATTAGAAACTAAAAGATATAAACCTGTAAGCAAACAATGAAAAACAACAAACTTATTGGTGACATTTTGTAACTGAAATTGATGAAAATATACCAAACAGTAACTAACTTTAAATGACCCATAATCTATTTTTAGGTTTTTATATGAAAAATATATGCATTTTTTCAATTATTATCGAAAAGTTCACATATAAATATGACATTAATATAATATTTATTTTTATATATAGAGATATACTTTTTGTGCTATTTGAAAATACACAAGAATTATTTTATCTCTTTTATCACGTACAAAAAGTGCTCTTAATAGTATAATATATAGTTTTGTTATTTATAATTATTATCCAGAAATTTATCATAGATTTAATGTTATTTTAAAATTTTAAGAATTTTTTTAAAAAAATTAAACTTATAAAAATATAATACTTTTTCATATCTTTGATAATCTTTTGGATATCTTTTTTATAAATACATCCTAACTTTTTATTATATTTGTTTTTCTAAAGAACAAAATTTTTATATAAATAAATATTATATATTTGTAATATCAGTGAATTATATGTAAATCTTGTTCATATTTGTTTGAAAATATACAAGACTAAATTCATCTTTCTTTGCTATTCCACTAAAATATATATATATATATATATATATATATATATATATATATATATATACAATTTTAATTTCTTTTCAGTAAATTTAAAAACGATTGTAACAACAGTTAAAAATTAAAAAAAAACGTATTGAAAAGTTGAAATAGTATATTATATATTTTAATAGAACTTAGTTTATAACTCAGTTATATGTTTTATTTGCCCGTCTTGAGTATTTTTTTCAAAATTATAATTGATTAATATTTAATGAAACAAACATAATATTTTTTTACATAATTATAATATATGCCTTACATATTTTTCTTTATAACTCATAAATTATATTATACGAGGTCAGACAATTAAGTAATGCGACCGAATTTTTTTCTCGGCCTGTGGTAACACTGCGAATCTGTAACTCTGCCACCGTAATAGCAGATCCCTACTCTCTCGATTGAGACCTTGACCACCCTCGTACGATTATTTCTTCGCCAGCTGTTTAGTGTTTTGTAACAACGCGCGAGTAGTGCATGTCACGAAAATGGAACAGAGAAATTGAATTACTGGATTATTACTGGTGATGAAAGTGATCCTACTCTTCTCGATCGAGTTATTACTGGTGATGAAAGTTGGTTCTTTCAATATGACCCCGAAACTAAATGACAAAGCCAACAGTGGCTGTCCCCTGGAGCACCAAGGCCAAAGAAGGCGAGAATGAGCAAGTCCAAAGTGAAAACCATGTTGATTTGCTTCTTCGACAGCAAAGGGGTGGTTCACAAAGAGTTCTTACCACCTGGACAAACCGTAAATCAAGTATTCTACCGCAATGTGCTCGAAAAATTACGAAAAAGGGTGCTCAGAGTGCGTCCAGAGATCGCGAAGACTTGGGTTCTGCATCACGACAATGCTCCCTGTCACAGTGCGTTCAGTGTCTCTCAGTTTTTGGCGTCTAAAGGCATCGAAACGTTACCACAACCGCCCTATTCACCGGACATATCACCCTGCGACTTTTTCCTATTACCCCATATGAAAAAATTCGTCAAAGGTCGACATTTTGACTCCGTTGAAGATATCCAAGAATCTGTGACGAGGGTACTCGGAGAGGTCCCACAAGAAGTGTTCCAGAATTGTTACGAAAACTGGAAAACTCGCTGGAATAAGTGTATAGATGCGGGAGGGGACTACTTTGAAGGAGATCGCAGCGATGTACCTTAATTTTTAAATGTACTCGATTTTTGAATTTTGTCACATTACTTAATTGTCTGACCTCGTAATTAATAACTGTGTTGCATGAAAATATAAAACTTGAATTCAAAGAAAATTGCTCGTTTTTTATTCTTTTTATATTTTCTCCAATTTTTTATTGCTATATTTCTTATATATATATTTCTTTGACTATGTAATAAACATAGAAAAGATATAAACTATTTCAAATAAAATATTTACATATGTTTTTATTGATTATAACTAATAATAGACAAAGGATATAAATGAAAGTACCTAATTTATAATTTCAATCTACTTTAGAATCTATAATCGTTACATCTTTTATCAATAAGTATTTTCTGAATAATATTCATTTATCAAATTGTAAAAAAAGTTAAAAACTTGTTGGTAAGTAACGATTGATAAATATTTCTTATTAAAAACTTCGAATGTCAAAAACTAAGAAATTTAAAATTGGAAATATTTTTTTATTTTTTGAAAATGAAATGTTCTTAAAAATTATACAAATGAAATAAAGACAAAAAAGCAGATAGTTAAATAAGTGCATAAGTAAATTGATATTATAAAAACGTTCAAAGATTTTACATATTTTTATTATTTTTCTCTACACTTATTACTTTTTTCTAGATTTGTAATCCATTATTTATATCCTTAAAATATTTTTTCTAATAATAGTTATTTGAATATTTTTACAATACTTAGAGTATAATTAGTAAATAAAAAATATTTTTCTTGTATTTAATGTATTGAAAAATAGAATGAAAATCTATTAAAGTTGTAAAAATGTTGTAATTATAAAATTTATCATTTTTTTTATCTAGGATATTAAAAATTCTCTTAATTGAATAATATCAGTTCCTTCATCAAAAATATTTTGAATTAAATATATTTTAAAAATAATTAATCAATGAAAGTCAGATTTTTTTAAAAATGTATAATTTAGTGATTCAATCATTTATATTTTTATTTGTATAATAAACTCTATTGCTAAAAAATTTATTCTTACTATCTTTTTCATTATTTGTTTAATAGTAAATTTATAATTATTAATAAATTATTCTCTTATTAATATATAAAAAATATTTTTAATTCATTTTTTAGATGATGAGAAAACAAGAAATTCTTCTTATTCATTATAAGTTTATGAAGATACTTTTTATATGGCCATCAGAAGAAAGTAGTTTTATATCAATATTAAAATCTTATTTCTTCTGTTTATTTATTCTATTACCTCTCAGTTATCCTGTTCTATTAAATGGCTTTTATCTTTTGACGAACAATGGTGAAATCGTAGAAATAATTGAGGTATTCGTTACTGGATTGGCAATGTGTGGAAATATATACATGACGACTTGTTGCAATATCAACAGACGTTTAATATTAGACGTACTAAATAGAATCGTCGATTTTAAAATATTTCGTCATAATGGACGTCTCTCTGAAAATACTGAAAGGAATGCGAGATTCATTAGTAAAATGTTCATAATTTATGTAAATGCAGCTTCTCTTGTTTACAATGTTTTCCCCATGATATTTACGGGACAATGTGAACGAGAACAGGAGTTATTACATCAAACTAGAAACATAACTAGAGCTGTAGATTTGTTACCGTGTGGAGTACCAATTTCTTCACGATTCCCGTTCGATATCGACCATACAATTTACAAACCATTATTTATCATTTCTCAATGTTTCGTTGTACATGGTACCGTTACTATTATTGCACTCTATACTACTTTTCTATCGTCGTTTTTAATTTATATTGTTGATGAATTGAAATATTTGCAAATTTATTTTAAAACAATTTTTGATGATAATCTACATGAGACAGATATTTTAATTAATAAACTAAAAATTGGTATTAAACATCATAATGCAATAATTGAGTAAGTAGTTTTATATTTAAAAATCATTATATTATATATATATATATATATATATATATATATATATATATATATATATATATATATATATATAAAATTATGCAACTGAAGGAAAAAAATCACAATTTTTTAAAAGAAAATTACCAATGTTGTCTGAAACTCAAAAATTAATGATACAATTTAATTATTTTTGTTCAAATACAATTTCTTGATTAAATACATTATTTAATTTATATCAAAATAATTTATATGCTATATTTTTAAATTTAATTACAAATTATAGAAATTAAGAACATTATTTAGAAAACATAAATAATTTTATTCCTTCAATAAATTATTATCATTAGAATAATAATAAATGAATTATTATTTTAGGTGTGCTTTCATAATCCAGAAAGCTTTTAGTGCTATGATGATGTTTCATATTTGTGCGACTGGATTTGTAATTAGTGTTATAGGATTTGAAACTATTTTGGTAATTAATAAACATTTTTGTATACAATTCGATGTTTATAGATTATTTTATAAACAATCATTGCATTTAAAAATACAAGTCATTTTTAGACACTGATCTATCTTTTAAAAAACTAAGGTGTTTACTTATGTTAAGTATAGTTTATGTTTCTGAAATGTTATCATTATTTTGAATATATATATATATATATATATATATATATATATATATATATATATATATATATATATATATATATTGTGTGTGTGTTTATATTAAACAGGTATCATCAATAGAAAAGTCAATCAAATTTATGGTTCATTTATTGGGATGGGTTTTAGTATTAATGATTTCGACAGCTTATCCACAGAAATTAATTGATGAGGTCTGTATTTAATTTTTCTATGAAATTTGTATATTGTTCACTTGATTAAATATATATGTATGTATTTACATTTTAGAGTGAACGAGTAAAATATGCAATATATGATAGTAAATGGTATAATGTATCAGTAAAGATACAAAAATATGTGATAATTATCATGATGAGGTCGGATAAATGTTTGTGTATTACAGCTTCTGCTTTTGCTGTGATTAATCATTTAACTTTTACAAACGTATGTAATAATTTTCCTATAAGAAATATTAGAATTTTTTATTTATTAAATGACAAATGTTTGTATCTAAATCCAAAATAATAATCCGATTATTTTTTAAATGTAAATTATTCATATTATTGCAAAATAATTTATTAATAAGTTTATATATATATATATATATATATATATATATATATATATATATATATATATATATATATATAAAGATATATATAGATATAAGAAAATCTAGAGATATATATTCACTAGTAATAGAAATAAAAAAAATAATTAGCAATAAACATTAATTAAAATTTTTGTGAATGTTAGAGTTTTCGCCTGAGTGATTAATTTATATTAGAGTGAATATCCTACCATATTAAAAAAGTGATACTTTATTATACTAAAAACATGAATTTTTACTAATATCTCTTTACAATACATTCATTTTTAAATAATGGTTAATTATATTAATTGTATTTCCAGGTTTTAAAAATGGCATATTCGTTCTTCACATTATTTCTTCAATCAGTGAATTAAAAAAACTCATTATGCTTATATATGTTTTTTAAATGATTTTTTTATGTATGTTTTTTTATTTTCTGTCTAAAAAATATTAAAAAGATATAAATTAAGTAATATTAACTTTTTTTTTATTTTAGACCATAATATATAATACTATTCTATTTTATTAAATAATTTTTGTTGTAACAAAATATAAAAAAAAATATAGAAATTTTTTCTGGATAATTATTAGGTATTAATTTTTTGAAACAAAATATAAAGAAATTGTTACATTTAAACAAAAATAATATTAACAAATAAGCTTTAGGATATATTTTATTAAGTTTTGAAGCAGTTTTGAGGTAAAGATTTGGGCCAAGTTTTCACTTTTCCCCCAAATTTGGGGCAAACTTTACCTCAAATTTGGGGCAAACTTTTTCCCCCAAATTTGGGGCAAACTTTTTGCCCCAAATTTGGAGCAAACTTTTCCCCCAAATTTGGGGCAAACTTTTACCCCCAAATTTGGGGCAAACATTTTTTAATAATAAATTTGGGGCAATACATTCTAAATTTGGGGCAAACTTTTTCCCCCAAATTTGGGGCATACTTTTTCTTCCAAATTTGGGGCAAACTTTTCCCCCAAATTTGGGGCAAACTTTTTTTTAAATGATTGGGGCAAACTTTTTTTTTCAAATTTGGGGCAAACTTTTTAAAAAATTTGGGGCAAACTAATATTAAATTTGGGGCAAATTTTTCACCAAATTTGGGGCAAACTTTCTATTTTATTTGGGGCAATTTTTGTTGTAACAAAATTTGGGGCAAATTTTCAGAAATTTTTTTGGATAAATTTGGGGTATTAATTTTTGAAACAAAATTAAAGAAATTGTTACAAATTTGGGGCAAAAATTATTAACAAATTTGGGGGATATATTTGGGGCAACTTTTTAATTTTGGGCAAATTTTTTTGAAATTTGGGGCAAACTTTTTGCTCCAATTTTTGTGCAAACTTTTTGCCCCAAATTTGGGGCAACCTTTACCTCAAATTTGGGGCAAACATTTTGCCCCAAATTTGGGGCAAACTTTTTCCCCAAATTTGGGGCAAACTTTTTGCCCCAAATTTAATCACCTAATTTTTACAACCGTATGTAATAATTTTCCTAGAAGAAATATTAGAATTTTTTATTTACTAAACGACAATTGACAATTTGTACCCAAATCCAAAATAATAATTCGATTATTTTTAAATGTAAATTATTTATATTATGACAAAATTATTTATAAATAATTATTTATATAATTATTTATAAATAATGAATTATATAAGAAAATCTAGAGATTTGTATTCACTAGTAATAAAAAAAATAATTAGGAATAAAAATTAATTAAAACTTTTGTAAATATTAGAGTTTTGGCCTGAGTGATTGATTTATATTAGAGTGAATTTCCTATAATATTAAAAAAGTGATATTTATTATATTAAAAAACTAAATTTTTGTTAGGTTTTAAAACTGGAAAATTCGTTCATCACATTATGTCTTCAATCAATGAATTAAAAAAACTCATTATGCTTATGTATGTTTTTTTAAATGATTTATTTTTCTTATGAATATCTGAAGAAATATTAAAAAGATATAAATGAAGTAATATTAACCTTTTTCAATTTTAAACTATAATATATAATACTATTCTATTTTAGTAAATAATTTTTATTTTAACAAAATATAAGAAATAATATAGAAATTTTCTTTGGATAATTATTTACATATTTATTTTTTGACACAAAATATAAAATAGTTGTTACATTTTAACAAAAATAATATTAACAAATAAGCTTTAGAATATATTTTAATTATTAAAACTATTATATTTTTTATTTAAAAAAGAATTTTTTTAGAATTGATAACTCAGAAATATACATATATACATACATATGTATATATATATATATGTATATATATATATATATATATATATATATATATATATATATATATATATATATATAAATATATATATATATATATATATATATGCAGTAGATATTTATTTACTAAAAACATTAATATTTTGTCAAATACTTATATATTTCAGATTAATTACTTAATCAATATAAAAATATTAGTATAATTAATATTCATGTATTAATTAAACTAATTGTATTTATTCATTTTTTTGAAAATAAACTTAGTTATTTAGAAAAATGTATAAATTTATTTATTTGAATAAAAAAATTCAACAACACAAAATACGTTCTTCTTAACTTAAACTATGTATTATATTCAAGAAAATAGAGTATTAATCAAATTTTTATTAGTAAGTTAAAATATAATAATTCATATCATTCAATGTTTACTTCTTACATGAAAAACTATGACCTATATTTTTATTTTTATGAAAAAATAAAATTGTGATCTAAATTTGTATTTATATATATGTATATATTTAATATGTCGAAGATCCTTCTGCGTATATTGAGTTAAGTTGTCTTACATATCCTTGGATTTGTCTATCTGTATTAAAATACATATTTTTCACTCTATCCATTGTAGCTTTTTCTTCATTCGAATATTCACACATTTCCTGGGTCGGTGTTAATGTGTTAAAGAAACGTATAGCTCCAATATTATCCCAAGCTACTGGTGCAGTGTCCATCTAAAAAAATAATTAAACATTTTAAAATTATTATCATTGTTTAAAAATTTTTTGTGGGATATTTATTTTACACATACATACAATTATTTATATATATATATATATATATATATATATATATATATATATATATATATATATACATCTCTCTAATATAAGATATATTAAATGATTACAAATTTTACTATAAAAGACGTTTGTAAAATGTTTCTAATTAAAATACAAATAGTCGTACTTCTCTCAAATAATTTTTATAAAAGACCAGAGCTAATTGGAATATTTGACGAATTGGTTCCATCGCTTTACGTCTGGTGTATGGATTGATATAAGTACCACCTTTACTTATCATTACTGCTTCATATATTTCGTTTACAGTTGGTTGAAGATCCAATGCTTTACGCATTACAAATATTTGCGGTGGTTCATAATTCAGTTCATTAGTAGCTTTGGCCTTAAAATAATTACAAATTACAATTGAATTATACAAATATTAATTTAATACAATGGATGAAGAATCGTTTTTAGTTTAATATATTATAAAAGTGTCAATAATAGTTTATTGATCGCTATTTACTTATACAAAGTTTGATATTTATGTTATTGGTTATTAAAACACTTGTAAGAAAAAAGTGAACAATTAATGACTATTGAACAAATTTATAAGATTACATAGTATATTTACATACTGTAATTTTTTTTTATTTTCCATAGCTGAAATTAATTTTTATTTCAACATTTATTAAAGTAAACATTTTAAGAAAGATATAATATTGAAAATTATAACATTTTGAAATATATTTACCTTAAATTCGATATTTCTATATGTATACGTCAATTCATCAGTCAAATTTTTATATACAGTATCTAAAAGATTCACGTAGTATTCTGACAGATCTTGATGGAATTGTGAAGTCTCTTTTGTTTTGGTAATTTCATCTTTAGCACGATTGACTTTTGCCCACATTACGTCTAAACGTTTTTGGAAACGAGCCTTGTAATATCTTTCTCGATATGAATCTCTACTTGTATCTCTGTGCACATCTCTACTGTCGTATGTATCGTCACGTCTATCTCCATAAGGATCTGTAGGTGTATATCCACGTCTATCTCCATAAGGATCTGTAGGTGTATATCCACGTCTATCTCCAGGCGTTGCACCAGGTGTGCCCCTATCTGTACCACTGCGCCGGTCACCGTCTGTATCATCATACCTATCTACGTGTGTACTTTCAGGTGTATGATCATCTCTACCTCTTGGTGTAACATCATATCTATCTCTATCTGGATCACCATATGTATCTCTGTGTGTATCACCACGTCTACCTCCAGGCGTTTCACCATGTGTGCCTCTATCTACGTCACTGCGCCGGTCACCGTCTGTATCATCATACCTATCTACGTGTGTACTTTCAGGTGTATGATCATCTCTACCTCTTGGTGTAACATCATATCTATCTCTATCTGGATCACCATATGTATCTCTATGTGTATCACCACGTCTATCTTCAGGCGTTGCACCATGTGAGCCTCTATCTGTGTCACTGCGTCGGTCACCGTGTGTATCATCATACCTATCTAAGTATGTACTTTCAGGTGTATGATCATCTCTACCTCTTGGTGTAACATCATATCTATCTCTATCTGGATCACCATATATATCTCTGTGTGCATTATCACGTCTATCTTCAGGCGTTGCACTATGTGAGCCTCTATCTGTGTCACTGCGCCGGTCACCGTGTGTATCATCATACCTATCTAAATATGTACTTTCAGGTGTATGATCATCTCTACCTCTTGGTGTAACATCATATCTATCTCTATCTGGATCACCATATATATCTCTGTGTGTATCATCACGTCTATCTTCAGGAGTTTCACCATGTGTGCCCCTATCTATGTCACTGCGCCGGTCATCATGTGTATCATCATATCTATCTAAGTACGTATTTTCAGGTGTATGATCATCTCTGCCTCTAGGTGTAACATCATATCTATCTCTACGTGGATCACCATATATATCTCTATGTGTATCATCACGTCTATCTCCAGACGTATCACCATGTGTGCCCCTATCTGTGTCACTACGTCGGTCACCGTGTGTATCGTCATATCTATCTAAGTATGTATTTTCAGGTGTACGATCTCTGGGTGTACCACCATATCTATCTTCTCCTGTATCACCATGTGTATCTCTATGTGTACTCCCATATCGATCATCATATGCACTATGGTGTCTGTCGTCACGTGTATCGTCATATCGATCTCTATGTGGATCACTATGTGCATCTACATGTGTATCTCTATTTCCATATCGATCGTCATGTGTATCCCCATGTCCATTGCCATATGTATCACCGTATCTGCTTTCATGTGTATTTCTATCCGAGTCGTCATATCTGTTATCATGTGTATCGCCATGACCATTTCCATATCTATCGCTATATCTATCTATATACGTATTTCTAGGTGTATCATCATGTCTTTCGCCATGAGTATCACTATGTGTATCCCCATGTGTACTGGAATATGGATCCCTATTTGTATCCGAAATTACATTCTAAAATTTAAATTTTATATATATATATATATATATATATATATATATATATATATCACATTAAATGGACCAGTAAAATAGAAATAAAAATCATAAAATTTATATAATTATCATCATTCAAATTGATTAATTTTTTACATATTTTTGTATGATGATTTATATAAAATAAATAACAGATATTTTTTTTACTATTATGATAAAGTTACTTCAATGTAAATAATTCTTTCTCTCTAATATTAAACGAAAAGTATTCAGTAATCATTATAATATAATGCTCTGTCTATAATAGTAAGGTCATAAAATACATATCACTGATAAAATGAACAATATCTGAGTACTAAACATTTCAATAATTTGACTTTGTCTTTGTAGTGAGTGATTAATTTGTGTTAAACAAGATGTACTGAATTAATTATAAAAGTAAAAAAGTTTTAAATGAATTTCAAAGGATATTTTTAGAGAAAAAAATAAATAGATGATGGAAATTATTGACATAAAGCAATAAAGAGAAAATGGTAAAGAAAAATAAAAGTAATTAAAAAAATGACAATGAAAAGCGGGAAAAACATTCTCTTTTCCTATCTATATATACGAGGGTCGTTTAATAAGTATGGTAAATTTATTAATTGTTTAATTTAATTAATTAATTAAATCAAATTTTTCAATTTAGTTTTTCTTACTTTTTTACCATAGTTATCAAACGACCCTCGTACATATATATGTATATATATATATATATATATATATATATATATATATATATATAATTGTTATAGAAAACCCAAAAAATATATATAAAAGTAAATTTATATAAAATTCCCTAATCATTCATATCAGAAAAAACAAAGAAAAATTGTAATTTATTTAGAATTTCAAATGAATCGTAATTATTGTCCAGAAATGTTTGCTTTATCTATTCAATAATATTTTCTTTTTTAACTATTGATTTCATGTTAGTTGATGTTAATGACTATAAATTAACTGTTATGATTATAATAAATAATTTAATAAAAATCGTACCTGTAAACACAGTGAAAATAATATAACACAAAGTAATTTTAAATTCATTATAAAATAATTATATTACATTAGAATCGAAACTGATGAAATAATATAATGTAGGAAATTGGAGTTATTTGTCTCTAATATTATGTTTTACATATAATTTTTTTTATTTGTTTATAAATTATGTATAACCAAGGTCTAAAAGAAACTGATTACTGAAATAATTTGTCACACACACACACATATGTATGTATATATATATATATATATATATATATATATATATATATATATATATATATGTATATTAAAAAATGAACAAATAATGTTTAAAACGTAATAAAAAATTAATGAAATATTAGTTAAAAATAATAAAAAAAATTAATATTCAGTGAATAATTAGTAATTGTATAAAATAAATTAATATTTTGTAAATGACCATATATTGAAAAAAATGTAGTTTTATATAATCTCGAAAATTTTAGTATCATATTTAAAAGTAGTTAAAATTAATGCTTTTATATATTAGAATTTATTTTTAATGAAAATAGCAAGTGTATGTAAGAAATTTTAATATTAGTAAAATTAATTATATATTTACATGTTTACTAATACTGCGTTTGCATAATAAAAATTGAAAATTAATTTTTGCTTATTTTGTCAGATTTTATGAATATTATATATATATATATATATATATATATATATATATATTAAAAAGAATTTAAAAGGCTTTGGTACCATTTTTATATCAAATTATCAATATATATTTCATTGATAAATTAGGTCAAGAAATAAGTTATCACATGATAGTCAAGAAGAAAGATTTATGTTTTTGTTGTAATTAAGAAAATGATATTAATAAATAGCATATAATAATTACATATGAATATTTATCACTTTATATATATATATATATATATATATATATGTTTGTGTGTGTGTGTGTGAGTGTACATTATAAATAATTTGAACTGTAGAAAATATATCAAAATATATAGACTTCTTTGAAAAGTTATATTTTGTTATATAAAATAAAAATATTAAAATTATAAATCTATTTTTTAAAATATATTTTAATTATTTATAAAAGTTATTGATTATAACTGAACTAGGACAAATTTTTAAAATATTTCTGGAGTAAAAAAAATGAGGAAATATATTAAAAAACTATAGTCGTTTTGAATTTAAGTTTGTACAAAAAATAATTCTGAAGAAAGCAAAAAAATATTTTTATCAAAAAGGACTTTTTTTATAAAATCAGTTTTTAAATTAAAATATATAAAGAACAATTATTTATTAAATAGTTACGAAAAAATATACTGATCTTATTTATTATTATTTGGTACTGTAGCTCAATTTTTTCGAAAATTATTTAATACGTTAAATGTAACATTTTTTTAAATAATTACCTTTTATTGAAATGTAATAACTATTTATTACTTATATTAATTATTTACCTCTCTTTAACTATAATTTCATTATATTATTAGAATAGGTGATAATAACTTTTGTGTATTTTTTAAACGTTTGATTAAGAAAAAATATATGTAATAAGAATTCAATCAATGAATAAAAAAATAATACAATTGGCATATATTAAATTTTATTAAAAAAATTAAATGTAATGTAATAAATATAACTTATATTTATGCTAAAATTAAATATTTCTATTTTAATTATCATTCGTTGGATAATATTATCATATTATATAAATTAAATAATATCATTTTCATATTCTATTCCACATTTCCGAATCTAAAGTTACTTCAGCCATATCAAATAATTTACTTCGATAATCAGCTAAAATTTTTGCAAATTCTGTTTGGTATTCCTTAAGTCGATTCTTACAATCATTCATAATATTTTGCATCCGTAATATAGCTTCTGTAGTTTTTTCGTCATAAACTTTCGATTCAGAAGTCATAAAAAATTTCCAATTGAGTACAGGATCTACTGAATCCCATTCTCTAGGATGAATGGTTATCTAAAATATTTTCAAAATTGATCAAAAATCAAATTATTCATCATCTTATATATATATATATATATATATATATATATATATATATATATATATATATTACACTGATATATTTTTTATTTTAGAATCATTAAATATTTTCTTACTTCCTTAATGTATTGACCGTAACAATCATTTGTCAAATTCATAATATTTTTTATAACTTCTGCAAGTAGAATTTTTGTTTCATTATCTGGTGTAGGATCTTCTAATAACGATGTATTAATTTTTTGTAAATACTCGTCTTTATGACTCAATATTAAAACTAATACTGATAATTCTGGTTGATTATGAAGAACTGTTCCATATTTTCTTGCCTGAAAAAATATAATTATTTATTAAAAAAAATTCTCCTCAACATTAGAAAATGATAAATTATATTTTCAAAAAAAATCTTTTTAAAAAAATTAATTTTGTTACATCAGCTATATTATTGATTACAAACTCTTCTTGGTATATTTAAAAATAATTTTATCTTTAAATAACTATTTTTTTACTCTGAAATTTATTTAGCTACAACAATTTATTTATTAGGACTATACAATAAATAATGTTAAAAGTATTGAAATGATTTTAATAAAATTCACGATTCAAAGATCTTTATGCAACTAATGAAATTAATCTAAAATAATGAAATATGTTAATATTTTTATAAAGTATTGTAATATTTTACCTCCCTTTCTTCATTAATATAGTGTGTTGTAAGTTCATCAGAAACATTTTTCAAAATTGAAACGATTGTATTTTTAAGTGTTGGCTGATTATCTGCTATAATTTTAAATCTATTCATAATAGTGCTTATGTCCGATTTGACAGACAATACTCGTACTCGCATGTGTTCAATTTTATGTTCAATATTTTTATCTTTTATAGGTGTTGTTCTCGCTAATGTTCCCTACAAAAAGGTTTAATTCCATTAAAAATATTTGTTATATACAAAGTTAATTAATAAATTGTAAATTTTGTAACATTGTTACAAATTGTTTCACTTATATCTTTATTTGAAAAAAATTAATTGCTTCAAATGTTATTTATTTAGATTTTTATACAAATTATATTGATATTTTATTTTTTCCAAATTAAAGTTATACATATATATATATATATATATATATATATAATAAGTTGAAAGTTGTTAAATACAAACAATGATAAATTACTAAATTTTAAAGCCATAGCTTTTTCTGAATAACTCAGATGTCGTAAATGGTTTCAAAATTTTTTTTAAAAATTCGTTGATAAAAATCAATTTTTCAATAACATGCATCAAAAATAACAATCGTATTTTCAAATCAGTCGATTAAATTTTTATCTAATTATTATTTTAATAAAACAGATTATATAAATATGAAAATGTGTCACTAATTATAAATAAATTTCATAAAAATATTTTTAATTTGTTATAAATTTAATTAAACTTTTTAGAGCTAGAAAAATTAACTACCAAAAAATATTTTCTAAAATAATAACATCTATGCATACACTTGACAACAGTAATTTATTTATTGAAAAATATAATTCGAACTACTATTAAAATTTAAACAATTTGTAAATATATTTTCTTTAAAAATTACACGATACCAATTCACTTACCGAAAAACATATAACGAAAATAATACAAAGTACAAGTACGTCTTTAGCCATTTTATCTATATTTTTCTAACACTGCTCTATAAATGTAACAATTTCACAGGACGTAGTTTTCACATGAACTGACATGTGGGGTCTGACCAAGACCTCGATATATTAGCTCATAAACGAATATAATCAATCATCGTTTCATTACATTCAACGTCATGTTAAGGATATTTTAAATATCAGAAATATTTTTATGATAAATAAAATTTAATCAATTCGCTTACACAAATAATTACAATTAGTAATACTAAGAACACAAATCTAATTAAAACTTGAAATTTTATGAATAATATCCTGTTTAATAATCATTTTCCTCTTAAACATATATTCGTACATTTATTATATATTTATATATAAGAAATACGCATGCGTATCAATAAATATGTCTGAATAGTGCCTTTTGTTACTAATTACCTTCAATTTATTTTACTTGACTTTTGAACTTAGGAGATAAGTGTGTATTGAACTATGAATCTTTTTAAGTAACCATACAGTGAATTTATTGTAAATTACATATTTATTTTAAATAATTATTAGACTATTAGGTTTTGAATAAAAAAATAATAATATAAATATTTTTTTATTTATGTTGCGTACAGCTATTGTATATAACTTTGATATAAAATGTTCATTTCAATGGAAATTAAATATAATAACATAACACGCCTATTATCATATTTCGTCAATATTTTGCTTTGTTATCTGCATACACATGTACACTATATATATGTATATCTGTATGTGTGTGTGTTATTTGGATATATCCCTTTTAGATAATTGGTAAAGTAATTAAACTCTTGATATTTTTAATAAATAATATTTACAAATATTTTTTCGTGAAATATCTTTAATATGAATTAAACAATTCTCTATTATTCGTTTATACTCGCTCTATTTGTAAAATGTTTATTTTCTCAAGTAGTCAGTAAACTGTAAAAGATGAAAAATATATAATATAAATGAAAAATATATAATATAGATGAAAAAAATATAATGTAAACTCTGATAGAAAAATATTTCTAAATTCAAAAAGTGAAATAAAACTTCATGTTCAATGAAATCATTCACCTTGACATCATAAAATTTTATAAAAATATTCAAATTTAACTTATTGTTTATTTTATCGACTAATGGGAATTTTTATTATCGTAGAAAAGCTGTATTCTAAATTTTATTATTATACTAGATAAGTTTAATATCTGGACTGGGAGTAGAAGTAGAGTAACTTTAATTAAAGCTGCTGTTCAAACATTTAAAATATCAAAATTAAAATCAAATCAAAAACATTAAAAATTAATAAATTACCTTTTTGTATAAATTTATTCAATTAACTATCTATAACATAAAAAAATTCTAATTATTTAAATTTTTTAAGATAATTTATTTACCTTAATATCGTACTGCCTAATTAAGTTGTCTCTGTTGTTAATTCCTGACAATTTTTGAATCAATACTAATGTTGAGATAATGAGGAAATATAAAAATTAATATTAGTGATATTAATATTTGAAAAACAATAAAATCAATATTTCTTTAAAACATATTAGTAATTATATAACTAAAGAGACGAAGTACTTTAAATTTAAAATGTACCATTTAAATATTTTTAGAAATGAAAAGTTTTAATATTTCAGTATATATATATATATATATATAAGGTGTCATTTTTTAAAATTTATTCGCGGTAATATTTGCTAGAATATTATTCAAACATATATTTTGGAGTACAAATTTATTATCAAAAGCATATATTATGAAAGCTTGTTATTGCGTATGTGTACAGAAGACAAATTCGGTAAAGTATTGTGCTTGATAACCTGAAAAACACCTGTACCTACCCATCTCAAGCACTAAATGGTTCGGAAGTAATTTAAAAGCCAATGTTTTAAATTAGTTTTATTGTATTTTATTTTATTTTTGAATAAACGAATGGTGTAGTCGAGTCTCGCTTGTATATTTCATGAGCTTAATATACTAACAATTGTACGACTGTTTGTTCAAATGTGTTTTTTTAATTTTTGAATATTAATATATATATATATATATATATATGTTCATACATGAATATATAATGTATGTAAATATAATATAAATAAATGAAGACAAAAGTAATTGAGATAAATTTTAGTATCATTCAAGATGAAAAATATTAACTTTTTAATATAAAATATATGTAGATGTGGTTATCGGAAACTTATTTTGAAAATTTTATTAAGGTTTCGTAAATAACAAATATTTTAGAAGATATTCTGTTAGATATAATATAAGGTTGAATTTGTTATTAAATATGAATCATTGCAGATTTTAGTACACTTAATTAAATATTATCAGTTGAAAAAAACCGCAATAATACGATTTTTATTATCTCTTCTATAATATTATATTGTAATTGTTTATTATTCCGAATAGATTATTACACAAAAAATTAATAAATAGTTAGTTATATACAGTATTGTTTAAAAATTGTTAACATTTGAGTTTTTTTTTGGAAAAATCAAAAGTTCGTTAAAAAAATGTTATTATAATAAAACTTTTGTAATCCATTTTAATTTAAATTATTTAATATTTCTATAACAATTGTAGTTTTTGTTAGTTTTATATAAATATATTTCAATAAGTCATTAAAGATTTATTACTGTTATATTGTCTTAACAGATTGGAAATTTTCGTGAAAAAATTAATGTTTTCTTCAAAGAATTTCTCTTGTACATATATATATATATATATATATATATATATATATGTATGTATGTACATATATATGTATAAATAGAATACTAATCGGATTAATAAATTATGTAGACAGGAACAGCTTATCCCGATTTACTGAAAATTAACTAAATGTTGTATAGGTCAGTGCGTTCTGATATATAAAAAAATATATCTTTTGCTTCAATACACATGTTTTATGTACTCGTTTTACCAGAAACGTGCAAAGAAAATATAACAAATAAATCGTATTTTGTTCACTGGCGCGCGAAAAACATCAGTTGTTATAAATAACTAAAAACAATACGAACTGAAATGAACACTTTCGCTCTCTCCAACATATTCGTTTCGTATGTGTGCGAGTGCATTAAACATATCTGTCGTTCGTGAAAACTGTTCCTTTTCTCTGTATTGTGCAAGACAAAATGGCCATTACTAACACCCTCCGCTCGTGCCATAACCGAAATTTATCTGTTTATATAAAAACATCTGTCCGCTGAAAATCGTGTTGTTCATTATAACGTATTGCAGATGAAACGGTTTAAAGGAAAACTGTTTCTATGAAATTGCATTCGCTTTTTCATTCTCAAACAACAATAGTGCTCGCATGGAAAATATATGTAAAAGAACCAATTATCTATATAGCAGAAAAAGAATATATATACAAATAGATATATATATATATATTAAAATTCCAAATTTTCTGAAAAATATTCATTTATAGTTTTTAAACAACAATAATTTATTATAAAATCGAAATTTAATATTATTTTCTTTGTAATTATCGTTTCTTTTGTCAAGAAAAATAATTACAAAGGACATAATATATAAATTTAAAAATAAAAAAAATATTATTATATAGTTTTTTACAAAAAAATTTATCAATTTTAAATTTTCACTTTCATACTAATAAATCCATATTTTATTTAAATGTGAATATAACATTTTCTAATATAATTTGTATAAAAATAATCACATATATATATATATATATATATATATATATATATATATATATATATATATATATATATAAAATAAGCGAAGAATAAATAATTAAAAAAATAATCATGAAAATTTGAAATTTTTAAGCTTGAATTTCTCCAGCTTGAATAAATAACATTAGTATCTTCTGAAATATATGAATGTTTTAATTGAGAATGAATTTTATTTTGAATTCTCTTGGAATAGAGCTCGAAATGTGTTTATTCCTGCATGAAATTTTATTTCAATATAATGAATTATATTATAACAATTATATATAAATATACATTGAAAAGGTCACAAGAAAATGAAACAACATTATACCACATACTTAAGAAAAATATTGAAAATATATTTAAATAATTTTAATAGCAAGCAATATTTTTTCTCTGAATTTTCAATGATTTTATAAAAGTATATCTTTTTCTGTAAAGAAAATGTTTTACAAATATAATCATCTTTATAATGAATTTATTTTTATTTAATAAGAAATTTATAAAATGCTGTTTTATAAGTGATTACTGGACATTTTCATCAAATGTTATGGTGATGGTGAGAGTAATTTTGTGTTAAAATCAGTGTTAAGAATTAATATTTAACTATTTTAATAAAAAACAACTATTTTTATTCTTTTAAAATAGTTAAATGCCTAATTTTAAATAAAAAAGAAATTATTTTTTTCTTGTAGTTGTAAATTAGTGAATCATTTTTATCAACTTATTCACTTATATCATGAAATAAAAATTATTTCGAAAATCCTTTAGTATTTCTTAAATAAAACAATATATGTATATATATTTATATGTGTGTGTGTATGTCTGTATATTAAATATATTGAATAATTATTGTAGGAAAAAATTGTTTATAAAACGATATTTATTTCGTCATTAATTACAATTACAAATAGCTACTAGTTTTCGAAATTAAAACATCTGTATCTTTGCGTGAATTTAAGTATAAAACATTTACACAGATAGATCGGCAAAATATTGAAAGATCTTCTTGTCTCAGAATATCTAAAGAATTGCTATAAGTCTTTTGAAAATCAGTATGATCTAATTCCATCGACGTTTCCATTTCTTCGGCTTTATTTTCAACAATTTTCCAATACTAAAATGAAATTTATTATCAGACTATTATATTTATTAGATATTAGGCGAAAATATATCATTTAAAAAATAATAAGTTGCAAAAAGTATAACATCAATTAATAGTTAGTAATATCTTTCTTCAAATTGTTAATTAATAGAAAGAATGTTTTAATCATTTGAAATTATTTTTAGTAAATATAAATATTTAAATTATAATAATTTAATAATTACTTAAGTAAAATCAAAAATTAAGTTTTGAAATTAAATAGTTCTATTATTAATATTGGTATATTATGATTTTAATTGTAAAAAAATCATAAAGAAAAAATACATTTTATATAACAAATATCAATATATTTTCACTATAAACTCGTAAAATACAAATTATTCCAGAGAAAAAATCCATACCTGCTTAAGTGGTATAGGTGCGATAAACTTGTACGTGCCTAGGTCACCACGAAAAAAGTAACCCCTTATACAATAACAAACACCATCTTGTATATCAATGCCACCAATAGGCCGATTGAAATGCCTGAACACGAATCGAGCTTTTAATAAACGATGAACAAGATCTTCAGCTTCTCTAGCTAAAGCGTCCGGTTCCATTGAATATTTGGTACTAAACGATGTATAAATACTTTCCATATCACCCATCTTATTTGATTCTTCTGATGTGTCAGATATTAGTTCTGGTAAAGAATCCGAATCTAAAAAAATATTTGATAATTTTAAAACATATTTATAAATTAATAATCATTGAAAAAAAATTCGCTGGAAAAATATTTTAGAAAACTGAAAATTATTAAATTAGTTGTTTGATGTTTTAAATGATTATTTAAATTTAAGTTATAAATTCATAAATATTTTCATATAATTCAACCATAAAAAAAGTGTTAATATCTACCTTCATGACTCTGATGTGATAAAGATTTCGTTTTATTTCTCATATTCCATGGAGATATAGATTCATTATCTGAAGAGTCAAAGTTTGTTGCTATACTCGTATGATAGACACTGAAAATATTGTCTTGGATATTAGGGAATTTGTATATTTTTGATTTAGGGGTAGAACAACTACATTCGTTAAAATTCACAACCGCATTTTCTTTTGGACTTTTGACATACTTATTTCCAAATACATCTTGTGACGATTTGGATGTTAGTCTCTATAGTAGATAGAATTTATTTCATTAATTAATAACGAACAAATTATTTACCTGTCATTTAAATTATTAAAAAAAATATAATAATAATTTTGGAGGATTATATTAAATATTTGTTTTAATAAATGCTTGAAAGAAAACTTAAAAAAAATTGTCTGTACTTATACATATATATATATATATATATATATATATATATATATATATATATATATAATTTATATTTGTATATGTTGAACTGTTTTTTTTGTATTGATTTTTATTATTCTAAACGGTAGATGCACATATATATGGGCCACTTTTGGCAGATAGCATAGTTCATATTTCAATCTTAAATCCTTGGATTGTAGCTACATTTGTCTATGTCAGATATAATAATACCAAGTGACAAACGAAATATTACATTACAACACAATGACATATACACACAATAATGTGATAAAACAGACGTTGTGCATTCCTCGTGGTCAAATGGCTATTTAAAATATTGATATATATATATTACTAGACATAAATTATAAATGTCATGTTTCTTCATATAGGGAAATTTTTACACCTTTTTATTATTTAATTTCATTATCTGTGAAGAATTATCTTTCCATTATTACTATTTGTAGTAAAATTGTTTTGTGCATATAAGGAAATTTGTAGAAATATAATGAAATATATTGTAATATTTTTTCAATTAGTTTAAATAAAAAAAATAATTTTAATTGTAATTTTTTATAAGAAAAATATTTAGTAAATTAAAATTTATTTATAAATATTGATAATGTACAAAAATACCATATATATATATATATATATATATATATATATATATATATATATATATATATATATATATTATTTCACCAACTCTTACAAGAACAATAAGTAAATAGAATAAAAAACATTTTTGTAAAAAATTGTAGTAAAAGATAAATTAGAGAAAAAAGATTTACGTTCCTTCAGTTTCAATAATATACATTTGATAGTACGAACCACTTTTTTAGTAAACTTCGACAAGTGAAAATGTACTTAAGAATTATTACATGTGAACAAAAACTGTACCGTCCTCTATATATATATAGAATAGTCATATTTTAATAATTTTGACGATTTATGCGAAAATCTTATGAATAAAACGAATGGAATAATATTAAATTTTGGAAGTTGGCCAATTGGTTTTATTGAAATAAAACTATTTTTATATAATTTATATACATGATTCTACTACGAATATGACACATGTATACATACATACAGACATATATATATATATATATATATATATATATATATATATATATATATATATATATATCAAAATAAGTACAGACATTCTACTAAAATTATATAAATATAATTCAATATATATGAACTGTAAGAATATTAACATTTTCATTTTTTTAAAACTATATATGGAATATAAAATTTAAATAAAATATTCTGTTTCTTAAGGCAATATATTTTTATAAAAATTTAAATTTTATAAAAAATTATTTAATTTAAATGAAATTGAGCTCTAATCATTTTCGGTGATTGTTTTGGTTGCCTATAGTGAATTTATTAACATTTATAAGAAGAATTTATTTAACTAAACCTTTTTAGTTTAATACGTTAGAAAATATTAAAATTTCGAAAATAATTTATGAAATTTTAAATTAAAAATTATAATTTCATATATATATTTATGAAATTATAATTATATAATTAATATTTGGGATTGAGAATTAATTTCATAAATTTGATTCATTAATATTTGCAATTTTTTGTATAGAGAAATAGTTTTTCTATATATATAATAAATTTAAAGTTGATGCTAATATTGCATTAATTTTTTTAATAAAAATAAATATAAGCTCTACAAAAAGCTAAGCGGTTACAACTAACTAAATTGTTTAAATACAAAAGTGATTCAGAATATACGAGTGTTATAGAGCTATTTCGTATGTAAATTTCGTACGAGTACGTCTCTGAAACGTCTCACTCCACCTCTAATATATTATTGTCTTTTGTAAGTACACACATAAACCATTGTATTATAAACAAGTCAAAAAAGAAAATGCGAACACATCTCATGCAATGTACTATATTATATATACGATAGACACGATGACGTTATTTATGAATTAAACCGAACGACATAACTTCCACGGGAATTATCTGATTATCTGCAGCGCGGTGTGGAGATTTGATTTATTGTCTCAACACGCCGGAAAATATCGTACATCACAGACCGTACGTGGGTAAAGATTTACGATCGGAGTCCAAGCCACCGGACTGATCCCGTCGGACTAGCCACTTTTTAGACTTATCTAGATATTAGACAGCTTGACCTTCACGACGGCGATCAAAATGTCCGATCGGTGTTAGGACAATGATAATGGATGCAGTTTTATGATTACTTTTGTTTCGAGAATTATTTTCGCCATTTTTTTTATTATACCAAGTTGTATATATGTATATATATATATATATATATATATATATATATATATATATATATATATATAGAGAGAGAGAGAGAGAGAGAGAGAGAGAGAAATAAAATCGATGAAAATGGGTATGAGCAGAAGATGTAGCAAAAAGAGAACATAATAGATAGACAAAAATCATTATAAAGTAGCGAACAAGAGATAAAAAGAAACCGAGAAAAAACCCTATCAAAGATGGAGGGATGATATTGTAAAGTATTGTGGAGGTAAGGGTTGGGTGAGATTAGAAGCGGATAAAAAGCAACGGAAGAATGTTAGAAAAACATATAAAAGGATATAATGAAATTCGGAATATGCTTTCGTCCAGCAATGAGTTAATATAGGCTTTTTTATGACAATGATGATTAATATATTTATATATATATATATATATATATATATATATATATATATATAGAGAGAGAGAGAGAGAGAGAGAGAGAGAGAATGAACAAAATATTATCACAATTAAAATTAACCAGTAAATATTTATTGTATTTTTAAAGAAGAATATTATATAAATATTATTTTATATTGAGAATTTTATTTTATAATTATATTTTTTTTCTGTATTTAGTGATATATCAATTATCAACAATTACAATTCAATAAATTAAAAAAAAATGTCATTAATTAAAACAAATCAATGTTGTATACAAAAAAGTATTAGTTAAATTTAGATTTAAATTAAAAAATAAAATATTTATGAAATATGAAAATTAATAAGCTGAAATACATAATAGCAGTAAAGTCACGGTATGAAATTGTATATCATTCGAAGGAAGTCATATTAATTAACAAATCTAAAGAATAAAATGATTGAAATGAATTTATAAAAAATGTTAAAAAATTCTACCCTGAAAATTATTTTTTCAGTTTAGTTAACGAAGTAAAAGTATTTATTTGTAGAAATTTATATTATGCTAATCCCATTATTTTTGTATACGAGATTACAGTCTAAATAAGATTGAAGGGTTTAGATATACATTTGAACCAATAATATATATATATATATATATATATATATATATATATATATATATATATATATATATACAGAAAATATGTTAATAATATATTAAAGAAAAAATGTAGTTAAAAGCGAATTTCATTTAAAAAACACTGATTAATTATTATATTATTATTTAAATATCAGAATTAACTTTTACTAAAATTATGGATATTTAAATATGAACAAAGAATATTTTATATAAACAATATCGTTGCAGTAATATTTACAATAATATTTTAAAGTAATGAATTAATTTTAAAGATTTGTTTTCTAATATAAATCAAAATATTATCTTTAATAATAATTTTTCGTATATTTTGATTTTTTCATTTTTCTTCAAATTATATTATTGTTAAATGATGAAAAATAATTATATGTGAATAATCATTTGAAGATAAAAATTCGTTATATTTATGATCATTTAATTAAATTTAAAATAAAAATAGAATAGAAATTTCTTTCACACTTTTTATACACTTAGAGTATATAAGAACTGATGGTAAAAATGATTTTTTTATAATTATTTTATATTATATATATATATATATATATATATATATATATATATATATGTGTGTGTGTGTGTGTGTATGCAATTATAATTAATATTTTAACATTTTTTAAAGAAAAAAACAATCAAATATACCATTTAGAATAAAACATTAGTAAAGTATATTAAGATATTGTATGAAGTCTGTTTATAGCATTTTTTTTAAAAAAATAATAATAATAAAAATGGTCATTATCAATAATTATATCTTTCTGTTTAAGTCAATAGTATATTTTAAGACTGCATATTTAATTAAAGTTAATACATATTAATTACATGTTACAATAAATGTTTGTTTTAATAATATGGAAGTCTGTTAATGTATAGAAGTCTGTGATTACAGACTTGATTAAATGACAGCCTTTGTGTTGTCCACACTGTTAGTATGTTTGATTGGTGTTAAAAGTTTGAAATAACATTAGAATTGTAAATAAATAATTATAGTATAAAAAAATGTCTTCGAGTGAAGATGATTTTTATTATGGCAATGCAGCAAAATTATTAAAAGTGAAGATGCATAATATAGATCTAGATAGTGAAGATTTAAATAATACTACTACGTTATCTAATTCACCAAAAGAAGATAATAGTTTATTAAAAAATAATAATAGTACGATATCTAATTTATCAAAACAAGATGATGTTGACATCAGTTCACCAAATACTAGTGAAATTATAGAAAAAAACCAACCTAATATTGAACCTAGACGAAAATCTAAAAGGATTCTAAAAAAATCAAAACAAAACACAGAAGTAAATAGTTCAGTCATAGATATAAGTGATGAAACTTCAGTCGATTCTCTTACATTAATACCATTGAACACTAGAAGAAAAATTAATAAACGTACACCGAACAAAAATAAAGATAGAAGTAGGAGTAAAGGTAGAAGAAAAAGGTCTCAGAGTAATCGTAGTAAAAAGACGAGTCAAAACAATGGATCTAAAGAAACGTGTACTACTAGAAGACAAACGAGAAACACTACGTCACGTTATAATAATAATTCAATAAGTCTATCCGATGAAGAGATAATAGAAATATTAGATTGTAAAGAAAATGAACCTATCGCTGCTTATCAACCTCCTGATCTTAAAGATATAGAAAATATAAATCCTGAAATATCCTTTAGAGTGTGGTGGCAATTTAGAGAATTGAAGGATTTTAAATTACGACAGTTTCAAAAACTTAAGCCTGTTTTTGAATTTTATTCGAAAAGAGAAAATATTCCACTCGAAAGATTGCATTTAATGATCGGTAACCAGGTTATCAGTCCGAACGACACACCGGATATTTTAAAATTGAATTCAGTAAGTGTTATCGAGGCAGGTTATTTACCAGAAAATAGAACGACGACAGTGAGCAGAAATAAAGCAAATGAACTTGAAAAGAACTCGATACAGTTAAAAATTCAGTATCAACAACATAAAAAACCATGGTTAATCGATATTAAGAAAACTGATTCTATTGGTATAATAATGGTGAAATATTCAGAAGAATTTGAACTTGATATCAATAGATTAAAGTTTTGTTTTGATGGTGAAGTTTTAAATTTTTCTGATACCCCTGAAACATTGGACTTGGAAGGGGGAGAATGTGTTGATGTGTTTTATAAATAATTATTATTTTTTTTATATATACCATAATTGTTATGTTTGTTTTTATTTTTATTAATTTTATATTTTTTAAAACTTTCATAAACACTTAAAAAGACACTGCTCTTATTTTCTTTTAAGTAATAAATTATTGTAATAAAATATAAATGCATTTATATATTTTTAATTTAAAGTAATGCATGTTTATGAAACTTATTAAAAAAATAAAATGTTTATAATACTGTGTACTTTTTTAACTTTTACTCTTATTTGTTTTATATATAATATAGGATCAACCAAATGTGATACTTAGATTTGTATTTTATTAAAAAGAAACGTGCATAGGGAAATGTGTATAGTTTATATATATATATATATATATATATATATATATATATATATATATATATATATATATATATATATATATATATACACATACACACATTTTTTTAGTATAAAAATATAATCAACAATTATAAAATATAGCATTTTTTAATAAATTTGTTTAAATGTAATTTGAATCATAATTTTTTTGAACCAAAGACTATATTACTCAAAACATTAAAACTAATAAAAAATAGTGTAATATATAAATATAGTCCTATTTATAGTAAAGATATATTGTTAAACATTGTGATATTTATGGTCATATTTAAAAAATAAACATTTAGTAATTAAAAACATTATGATATTTAATGTCTTATTTACATTCAAAAAATAATGAATGTAATTTATTAAAAAAAAGTTATAATAAATGAATTAATAAGTCATTTGTAATTAATAATTTGGAATGTTTCATGTTAATAATTGAATAAGATTTATATTTAAAAAAATTCGTATTTATAAGTAAAACATATTTTTTAAAATAATTTGATTAAAATTTTTCAGTTCGGTTATTTGGATAATAATTTCTAAAATATTAGAAATTTAAGTTTGAAATAAATAATTAACTGTACTAAAAGATTGACTGTTAATTATTGCAATGAATTTTCCTGTTATTTTAAATATGATTTAATTATACGAAATTGTTTACTATTGATAGACAAAAATGATTTTTATTAATTTTCTCACGTATATTGTTTCCTGGCTTTTTCTTAATTTATCGAGAACATATGCTGTATCTTTTACTTCATTTTCGCTATTAATTTCAGGTGAATTTTCTTCATCATCTTCACGTAATTCCTGATTATACTGGTTTAATCTTGATTGTGTAATTTTTTTCTTCAAATGTTGCCTATGAACAGCCTAAAGTAGATTTTTTAAATATTATATATATATATATATATATATATATATATATATATATATATATATATATATACACGCGCATACTATATGAAATCTTAAATGTATTGTTAAATAATATTTTTTACGTGCCACACTATTCTTATGTTTTCTAATTTTGTCAATATCAATTTTGTTGTCATTGTCATTATCATTATCATTGTCGGGTTTTGTTTGGCTACCGAAATTCATAGCTGGTATCGAATAATCTGTTTCAAATTCGTTCTCACAACATTTTGTTATACAATCACACAATAATAAAACTGGATAAATGAAGAAGAATAGTAAATTCAGGCAAAATATTGTGAAACTGAAAAAGTATATATTATATATATATAAAATAAAAATGCTTAAAATAATTGCAATGTAGTTATACCAATCCATATTTTCCATGAATTTTCTTCGTCTTTTCTTTACTTCTTCTGGGCATTTGCACGCTTTCGTACATAAAATTTCATTGTCGCCGAAAACGTCGGCTAGACAAATACATATACGTTCCATTCCAAAATATCTAACATATACCAGTTTAAGTCCAATTAAAGCTTTTAATAAACCTGTTAAGAGAGGATATAATTGAAATTATTTTTAGCGTATTTCTGAGAATGGTTAAAATGTATTTTTATAAAAACTTTGTATTTAGTAACGTGTTTTATAGATTTTAAAAAAATAATACAGTTTTTTAACAGTTTTTTTACTGTATTTTCTAAAAATAATTCGTTAAATTTGAATTTATAATATAGTAAGCATTAGATTTACAATTATGTAAAAAAAAAATTCTTACGAAAGTATGAAATCCAAAAAATTAAAACCTACAGAAAAATATTATTTCTTTATTAAAAATAACTTTTAAACAATAAAGAGAAGAATTGTCATAAATATCGTATCATTTATAATATCAAATAATAATTACCGAGAACATAATTTTAATATATATTGAAAATAAAATATTTTAGTTCTCATTTATAAAAAAGATAATTTCATGTAATGCAATTTAATACAAAAATGTATAAGAAATAAATTGTTTTTATGTTCAATTAAAAAGTAGTAATGTAAAATAATTTTAGAAGAGCATTAGAAAATATTCAATGTTTGTTAAAATCAAATAAACTATAAAAATATAATATTTTTTCTAAATAAAATCTTTGATTTATTCAAAGTTATTAATGATTATCGTGTGTAATTATTAATAGTTACTAATTAAAAAAGAGAGTATTAAAACTGATAGCTTGATGAAAAATATTTCTAAATCTTACCTAAGAGTAGTAACATCAATAAAAGTAATAAAATAAATAGTAAAATATTGATAAACCAATGATGTGACGATTTGTTTTCACCGATGGTCACATACATCGGTACTGGTGGAATACCCACAAAACCAGCTTCGTGATATTTTTCGGGATCCATTGGTGTACATTTAACTGTGTCGTACGATCCAGCACATAAACAATCACAGTGCATTAAACACATACAATGGTTTGCTCCTTCTGCAAGTAATGGTCTCCTCGCTAATAAAACCTTGTTGCTATTTACCACTCCAACTACAAAAAGAACATATTTTTTTATCAATCTGTTTCGATTTGTAGTTTAATATTTATATTTTATTTACAATATTTTCAAAAACGCTACTTCAAATATATGATGATAAAATATTATTTTATACTAGAACTAAAATCAATTTATTTTTGAAATGAATTATTTGTTGAGTACACTACTTTAATCAAATACTATGATATACCTTCACATTGGAATTCATTTAAAGGAACATTTCCATCTAAATCAAATTGAAATAAACCATGATGTTGCGAAGGTATTATTAAAGATTTACTTGTTTGATCGTTGCTCCATTTTATTTTACGTGGACAGTCCATAATATTGACAATGAACAAAGCAGCTCTTTCTCCAGTATTTTTAACATCAAATGTCATTATATATCTGTTTCTGTTTCTATTGTCCACATTTATATTACTTATCTGAGCCATTGTTCTAAAATTACGTATCCATACATAAGAACATATATAAAATATACAAATCAGTATAAAAGATTGATTGATATATCGTAATGTTTGCAGTAAATTGACATTTTTTTAGAATATTTTATATATTGTAGTAATATTGAAAATGTAGTAAATGTTCATATATATATATATATATATATATATATATATATATATATATATATATATATATATATATATATATATAATGAAGTAATATTTAATTACTAATTATAATAAATTATATACCCTTCAATTATAATATCATTTTCATCAGCATTTATTTCAATGTGTAAAAATGCAGACTGTTCTCCTATATACTTTAATGCAAGAAATTGTCGATTTTCAGTATCGCCAGTTCTTAACGGATTTGAAGAAACCTCGCCAAAATATTTAAGAAAATATTTGCCATGCTTTCCCTCTGATTCTGCTTTCTTAAAAGTCAATTTAGTTAAGAACTTGATAAATAAAAATATGTATCTATTTAACTATATATATATATTGAAAATAATTTTAAGAGTTTGGATTTAAAACATAAGTTATAAATATAAATTCAATTATTTAACAAAATGATTATCTTATTAAAAGAATGACCTTTTCATGTCTCCAAGTTCGTTCGGGTTGTATGTGATGAAAATGATTCTGAAAATATTTTCCATAATTGCTATCTTCTTTATTTGGTACTTTGGCTGATGGAACCACAAGAAATTCTTCAGCACCATCTTTATATAAAAATGATTTTTTTTAATAAATTGATCTATGTATAAATACAAATGGAATAGTTTACTTTCGAATAAAGAATTTTTCTCCAACACGTTATCATAGAGAGGTTCAGGAATTAATAGTTTAAAATTTTGGTAATCTATTGCATATTGCTGTATAGTATATTCTTCATTTGGATGATAATGTAGAGCTAATGTAGGAATCTCGGCATTTATATATCGTCTGTATAAAGTTCCCAATCTGTAAATAAACAAATATATTTTTTTAAAAATAGTTCTTTTTAATTTTACTAATATGAGTAATTAAATTACATGGTTTATTTTTTAATAATTAAATATGAAAATACATATCAATTATCTACTATCATTTAGTATTAGTTTATTTAAGACAATCTTTTCTTTTGAATTAAAAATTCAATTATCATGATACAGTAATATTTGAATAAATCATTAAATATGGTAAATATAGTGGAATGGAATGAAAAATTATAATTATCAATATTATTATTTGTTTTAGTGTTATGTCAAATTTATTTTGACACTTTACGGTCCGCAGTATTTCGCGCTAGACTTTTTCTAGAGTCCGGCGAATTTCACAAAAAAATACACAAAAATAACTTCTTTATAAAATCAATGTAATTCTTAAACCAATGAATATTTTGAAATGAAATTTCATATCTGCCTATAAAAGGATTCGATGCATAGATATATGTAAATATAATAGTGGGTTTCAATCTATAATGAGTGTACCAGCGTGTTAAAGTATAAAAAAGAGATGTTTTATAATAAACATAGTTTATTATAAAAAAATATTTTTTAGCGTAAAAAAATATCTAGAAGGAATAAAAATATGATAAATTATGCAAAGTATATATTTCATGTACAAAAGTTGTTAGATAAAAAATAAGAGAACCAATTTCGATTTTATTCCAAAAAACAGAACTTTGCTAGAGATAGATTACTTTATTTATAATATTTGAAATATTTTTCATAATTTTTATAATTTACCAATATTTGAATATATACACCACCATTTTTTGATGTAATTAGATAAAAATATAGCTTGTATATATATTTTTTGGCGTTAAAAGTTCATACAACGAAACACGCGTTAACGCGTGAACGGATTTATAGTAGTTCATTACGAAATACATATTTATGTGTGGCCGGGCGGTAATGTGTTAATACAAACTAATCATTCGGTCCAAGATAATTTATATATATATATATATATATATATATATATATATATATATATATTAAATTTTTAACTATACAATAGTGTTTATATAAACACAAGATGTTTACGTTTGAGTGGAAAACTCTATTTTGACTGTAGATGCTATATATATAGTTTATAAAACGTTATATTGCATGTTTAGCTTTTATATTATGGTTATGAAGGATATAAAATTATATTGCAAAATTTAAGTACAATCGTAAAATGTATATATATATATATATATATATATATATATATATATATATATATATGTATGTATGTATACAATATTTATAGATGTATGAATTGTATTCATGTATATATATAAGCAAAAGTTTGTACGTTACAAAATGGACGATTAACAGCACAAATATTTTGGAATTTCTGCATAACATAATTTGCATATTTCATTACAATAAAAATACGCCTATATTGTATTATAAAAGATATAAACTTGGATTATTTGGTTGAACTATACAATTTTATTATATTTATGTTAATTTAGATAATGTTTTTTTCCTTAATTATTAGATATAGTAATAAGATAGTTCAAATTTTTAATTGAATATAATTTGATAATTTGTAGTTTTTATTTATAAAATTTTAAAGTAAATAATTATATATATATATATATATATATATATATTCCTTACTTTATAGGATTGTCTTCAATATCTTTTGTTAAGTCTATCCATTTTCTAGTGCAATTGTCGTAATATTTATGTTCATATAATTGTAAGTTTAATGATTGTTCAATAAATGGTTTCACTAAACGATATACACCATACCTGCCAGTAAAATTATAATATATATATATAATGTATAAATCGAATTTTATATCTATTCATATTTACCAGACATCACTAAATCCTAAACAATGCATTTTATTATCTAGATTATATGCATAGTTACAGATATAATCTTTATAAGTTTGAAAATCTTCAAGGAAATCATTATGTACATATTTGGAATTAATACTATTCATTTTCTTATCATATTTATCAACATAATCCGAATCATCATAATCAATATAAAAAGATTTTTTCGATTTCCTCCTCTTCAGTAATTTTTTATGTTTTCCAAACAGTTTTTCTTTTAAATTAGACAGATTTAATCGCTTGAATCTTTTCAAAGATACCACATCAGTGTCGGTATCGTCGTGTTTATATTTCCGATTTAATTTCGAATTACGTACATGGTTCAAACATTGAATGTCTTTATGACTTTTACATTTCCGTTTATGTTTTATCTCAGCAGGAGTATGTTTGATTTGAAATCGTCTGTCGCTTGATGACTCGCCAGGAGACCGTACTTTACGAAAAACTAATTTATTTTCTTTTAGAGAAGGATTCAAATTAGAATCCCACATGTGATTCGGTTCGAATATTAAATTGTTCATATTATATTTATTTCGTTTCGTTTTCAAATGCTTCAATGACGATTCGTCAATGAAATATATCGGAATTACTTTTTCATCGAGTTTGAGTATATCGAACGAAATATTATCGTCATATTTATTTGGATTAATATTAATATCTTTATAATATAATTTAAGTTTTAAAGGAGTTTTAGTAGGTTTTTTGATCGTTTCTTTGAATTTATATTCATTGTTATTGAAGGTCAATCCTTCTCTCAATTTTTCTTTATTAATATTTTGAATAGCATTGTTGAAATTGCGGTTTGATATATAATACTTAATACATTGAGATTCAGTGTTACCAGAATTTGATTCAGAAATATTTTTTAAATTTTTATCTGAATTGGAAGTTGATTTATCTACAATTTTCAAATAGGTGAATATATATATATATATATATGTATATATGTATAAATATGTGTGTGTATGTTATTTTTTTTCTATATTTTAAATATAAAATCAGAACTATCAATTAAAATATTTAATTCTACAATCTGTTGGATGTTTTAAGTGAATATATTTTATAATTTTGTTGTCTTATAAGAGTAGACAAGTCGAGTTACTATAAAAATAAAATTTGTATTTGTAAAATTAATTAATTAGAGATTTTATGGTATAATATTTTCTTTTATTGCTTAATACTGGGTTCTCTATGACTGATATTAATTTTCAAGTTATCCTCAGATAGATAATAATTGAATATCCATTTGCCTAATGAAAATTTCAGAATTGGAATTTATTTTGGAGAAATATAATTCTTAGAAAGACATATTACAATAATTGATAGTTGTAAAAAAACCTGAATAATTTCAACAGTTACAGTATATTTTCTATATTTGATTTATATTGATTAATAATTACCATTTGAGTTCTTAAAACTGTTTACTTCTCTATAAGCTTCCGAAGATTGGTCAATTAAGTTCGCATTTAAGTTATTTCGACGTATATCACCAATGTTTCGTTCAGTGTTCATTTCATCACGATTGATTTCCTGCTTAAAATTTACATTTGTGCCAGAAGCGTTATCTGTTTGTAGTGAATGTTTTCCATTTCGTTCAATTTCTGGTCGAATATCGTCAGTGGGGTATTCGGCGTCATTGTCGGATATTTTTATCCGGTTCGAGTCATGCGACCGGATATTATCGACAAATGAGACATCTTCTGGAGGATATTCGTCATCTTCATATTTTTCTGTAGTTGACGTCAATCTATGTTTCTTGGGGTTGATTTTCGATAACTTGTTTTTCGTCAACATACGGTCATCAGTTAAATAATGTTGTTTAATGAACAATTTTCTATGTTTCGTGGCATTTAAAGGAATATTTCCCATATATTGTATAGTATCATTGATTTTATTTAATTCATTTCTCTGTATGATCTTTTGAATATCCGAGTTTGTATAAACATTCGGTTTTGTTAAATATAGTAAATTGTGAAGTCGAAGTTGATCTGCGATTGGATGTCTTTCTTCACATTCGTTAATTTTTTTTTTAGTAATTTCTTTTTTCGTATTAGGTTTTAGTTTCGAATTATGCAAAGATTTATGTTTCGAGTAAACTTCTTTATTTAATTGATTTGTGTCAGTACTTTTTTCAATATTAATATCGTCCATTGTATCTAAATTACTTAAACTGTGTGCATTTTCCAAAAGTGGCGTTTCTGTAAATGCCATTTTATTTTTTTCCACGTAATTTTCAGTAATCAAACTTGAATTATGAGTGAAAAGAAAATCATCCTCTAAACTATTTTCTGAATTTAACTTATTCGAATTATTATTATTCTCTATATTTCCATACAGATGTACAGTTGATATCAAATTTTCAGTTGACGGAGTAAAATGTGCATTTGTAAAGAAATTATTTAATGGATGTTTTGTTGATTCCAAAACATTATTATTTTTCAACTGATTTTTTTTACTCCATAATTTAAATAAAGGTGAAGTATAAGTATTTTTTTTGTTCGAAATTTTCCGAGATCTCTTTTTATATTTGTTAAATTTTTCGACCAAATTCGTCGGGTTTATTGAATTTGCTAACTTTTTAATTTCTAAATCAATTGATTCGTTTGATTGAGTTGGTTCTACGTACTTGGTTTCTTTATGAGAATCTTTTTCTAGATTATTTAAACTATTTACTATATTATTTACTTCTGAAGATATTTTATTGTCTTGGCTAGAACGTTCTCTTGTAGAAACAGTCTCGTCTTCATCACAGAAGAAACAGTAAGTCTAAAATATTATATATATATATATATAACAGTTTTAAGGTATTTTTTTCATTTTAAAAAATTAAGAAAAGTCATATGGATTAAGTTGATTAAATAAAGTGGATTTTTAAGTATAGTTGTCTTAATGAAATAGTAAATTTCAAGTTCAAAAATGTTTCAATAATATCTTATAAATTTAGATTTGAAATGAGTGAATATAATCGTGTTTTAAATGGTAAATTACCTGACTGCATGGTACAGATAAACCATTTTTTAAAATGTGTGTACATTCGTTATTTGATATTGCTCTTTTATTTGATTTTATATCTTTTATACGTTTTTCTTTAACCTCGCCGTTTATTATCTGCAATGAAAGTTTTTATTCACAAAAAATGAATTGGTTATTATTTTTAAATAATTCAATACTAAAAACTCTATTAAAGTGATTCGAAATTTATACATATTTTTAAGGACATTTATATAATCTTTTTATATAAAACTTTAAATTATTATATATATATATATATATATATATATATAACATACCTGTTCTAGTTCCATTCCATACATTTGAACAACTTCAACGTTTGATATTTTTATTGCATAGGGGTTAAGTAGTTTATATTCTTCTTTAGTTTCAAAATCTATTGCGGAGTTAACATAAAAATTTTGATACGTCTATTAAAAAGGATTTTTTATTAGTATTTTTATATAAAAGTATTTGTATTAATTAATGGAATAAAATTAAAAATAAATTATTAAAAATTATTTGAATTGTAAATTTGTAATTGATTTAAAGTTAATTACTATTTCAACAGTAAGTAAATCTATATATAGAAGAAGGTAGGATTTGTTTTGAAGAAGATTAAGTTGATTAAAGAGCTTTTTTAATAATTTTCTTGTTATGATGAAAAATCAATTGTTAGAAGTTATAAAAATGTTATCTCATTAATGTTTCTATCAAAATAAATATTTTTTAAAATAAAAAGTCTACTTTATGATAGCCTCATTTGTATTTGAATTTTTAATAATTTTTGATATGTTTATAATATGTAATATAATTAACTAAATAATGTTTACTTACTTTCTTAAAATTATCGATGGTAACCCTTAAGATTAATTTACGTTTACACTTATTCACATAATACTTATCGTTCGGCCTATGTTGCATGTTTTGAAATAAATCTGTCTCGGGTTCAGGACAGTTTTTAATAATCCCGATAACTTCTTTGGTCACTTCTTTCGTTTCGTCTTTCTCTTCCGAACTGCATGCCTCTTTTTTAATATTCTTATGTATGCTTTTTCGTTTTTTCGTCGACGATTTTTGACTAAGATTATTTTTAATATTCATATATTTGAATTTATCCTCTTTACTCGACGTTATTTCAATTAACTGTGATAAAAGTATTAAACTAGTATATAAAGTAAATATAAAAAATAATATTTTCATGTTCTAAATGACATAATTGATATTGAAATTTATTTGACATCTTTTACATGTTTCTATGCATACGTGTATTTTTTTGTTTGGGATTTAATTGTATACTGATGATGAAAGTATCTTAGATCGGTTTTATTTTTTTAAAATAAATAATAAAAATCAAATGTTGTACAATATATTTTAAGAAAAATTTAGAAATATTATTTTCATTTTTTTTAATTTACTAATTTCAGTCAATAATTTTTTATAATATTTTTAATCAGATTAGTATTTTTTTTAATTTAAGTTTTTGTAAAAAAATATGTATTAATTTAAAATGATTTTTTTATTTTCAAATGAAATAATTGTTTGGTATAACTGAAAATCAATAAATGGATTTATAGGAATTAATAAAACATTTAAATATTTTTAAAAAATGAAATTTATTCCAACAAACTCGCCTATCATTCTTATATATCACAGTATTATTCTTTTCTGGACATATTACAACATCTACATTTGCGTCTACAAAATTGTCTGGTACTAAACAAATAATTTATAAGCTAATGGCATACAAACACATCACAAATATGTACCTAAATATTTCAAAAATTATCTGTTGCTCATTTGTGTTCTTCAAATAAAATATAATCGTAAATTTATTTATGATTCCAATATACATTTTTTTTGATTTAGTAAAAAAATCTTACCGATTTAATTTCATTACGAATATTTATATATATTGAAATAAAAATATCAGCGTAATTAAATATTTATTATTGCTATAATTTTTTTTACAAACCTAACAACAAATATTATATTATAAATTACGAATTCGTTAATATGAAATAATAACTTCTTTTACAAATTTCCACTGTTTCTTCCATATTGTCATATATTTCATTTCTTATTTCCTACTTTTATTAGTAACGTACGTATCGTATGTTAAAAATTATTTAACAAGTATTGTTCAGAAAATAAATATTATTTTTATAAATTCAGAACTATATTAATACTAAAATTATTTAATAATCTGTACTGGTTGTTACGTTTAAGTTGACTTTGAAAAATTTTAATATATTAATTTTATCATAAAATAGTTATTTAAATTTTTGAATAATTTATGCAAACATTATTTAGAAATTATTTCAGAATTAAAATAGTTCTGTGTTAGAAACTTGAAATATTCCTTTATTACTTAAATTAATTACAATTTTTAATATTTTCGAAACAATGATCTGTTATGAGAATTATTGAATTTTATGTTGTTTTTTTTTGTAAAAAAATAGATTATAAAAACTTAAAAATATAATCTTGAATACACAAAAATATTTAATTTTTCAATCTATTCATTTTAAATTCAATTGATTTCGTTAATTTATTTCAAAACATAATATAAAAATATGTTTGATTCTGTTATTTCTACTGCAATAAAAATTAATTATAATTAAATATTTGAACACATTTTGTTAAGAAAGAAATATTCTAAAATATATTTTTAAAAAATAAAATTGTTAAAAACTATAAATAATATTAAATTATATGATTAAAAAATATGATTTTAATTATATTAAAATATACATATGAAGAATCATTCTTTCATTACTAAAAGTACATACATTTATGTAAAATATAAATATATTGTATATTATTAATATTTAATTCAAAAACTTTAAATTGACTTTCTATAATTGAGCTAATTACACAAAACCCAGTTTTCTGTCCATAACACAATTTGAATATACAATTATGATAACGAATTGTTTGATCGATTTTATACAAAAAATTGATTAAATTGTAGATAAAATATTTAACTGAAATTAGAAAATGTGTAATGAAGTACAAATCAGAATTATGGATAAATAATTATACCTCTTTCAAATGTTACTTTATGTAATCAATTATTAATATTATCATTTTCAAAGTTATTAATAATGTAGATTTATTATCAAATATCATTATTAAAATACTGGAATCGAAATTTAACAAATCGCAGAAAACTGGTTTCAATCACTAGTACACATCTTTTATACAATAAATACTAAAAAATATTCTATCACATCATATCAAAGCGCTTTATACAGCCACTTGAACACTGCGTTGAAATATAAATATTTAACGTATTTTTTTTAATATTTTAATTAATATTTTTTGTTAACAATTTAAGCATTCTGATCGAATATCATCCATGATATCAGCGTTACGTATCATATAAAAATGTTTTATAATGTAAATGTTTTTTAAAACGTTAAAATCGCAATTTTTTATAAATAGCTTTTATTTGATATTTTTTCAGTAGTCAATGAACGACTTTATTTAATTTTTAATTGTGTAAAAAATTTAATTATTTATTCAACAAATATATTTGTATTTGTTTTGACTTAATATTTATATCAAGTAATATTTTTTTCGAATACTAAACTCTATTCATTTTTAATTATTTTATAAATAGCAGTTATTTCTTACAGCAAAAACATTATCATTTTTAATTCCCATTTTTAATTATTCCTAAGTTTCAATGCTTATAAAATTTACAATCGATATATGTCTATTGGCCTTACATCAACATTTTTGTGCAATTTAATTATTTATCATAATAATATGTTTTAATATTCAAATTAACTGAAACAATTTTTATTTTTCATTGATATAATTCTAGATTTCATGCTCAAAAAATAAAATAAAATATTGTTTTGTTAATTATTTTACTGAATTTTTTATTTACAAAAATGTATTCAAAATTTTTGCACAAGATGATGTTTAAATCATTTAGTATTTTTTTCATTATTAAAAAATAAATTATTTGATTTAAATTATATTTAGGCCGAATAAATTTGTATACATTACTTTGGACTGTTGTAAAATGTAATACAAAATTGTATTTATTGACTTTGTTTCTCAGTTGAATCAAATATTAAACAATAAGAAATATATTTCATATTTTTAAAATTAGTTCTACTATTTTATATAAATGAAAATATTATTTAAGTAAATTATTTGTTAAAATTATAATGAATTAAAAAAATAATAAAGTCTCTAAATTAATATTTAAATTGAAATTAAAAAAAACAATTTGTAAAAAAATGATTTGTAAAAGATAAATATTTTACCTTCAAAGATATTTTTTTATCTACTCCATGAATTTTTATAATAATTCTTATACCTAAAATTAAAACAATATTTTATGAAAATATCTTAAAATAAACTTTGTTACATAAACTAACTACATTGAAAATATTATAATGAAATATTTAAATACTAAATAGAATAAATTAAAGTTTATTTGATTCAATCACAGTCATTGATAAAATAGTTTTTGTTCAAGATTGATGTTCCTTCAATTTTTTTTATTTTTTCGATATTAAACAACTAGTAATATAAAATATTTTGCATCTAGAAATGTCTTTAATAAATAATATAAGCGCTTTTGGTCCCTAAAACTATTTCGACCAAAGATAAACATAAATGAAATGAACATTGATTATTTACTAATTATTTGATTATATTCAATATTTGTTTAAATAGATATTTATTGATAATGAAAATTTTATTGGAAAAATGCTTCATAAAAATACTACAATTCAATAAATATCTTTTAAAGTTTATAATAGAAAAGCTTTTAATTAAATATGTAATTTTATTCTACATGTATTTATGTATTGAACAGAAAAATGGAAATTGAAGAATAACTAAAATTTATATCCACATAAAAAACAGAAAAATCTCAAGGGTGTGATAGCAGTGATTGGATTTTTTCAGAACAATAAATAACTTAAATATTTCATGTACGTTTTTATATTAAATACATTCTATATTAAAATATATTTAATTGCTGAATATTGACTTTCACCCCTGAAATTCACCAACGACAGAATACTAAATGATTTACGAATTTTTATTTAGCTATATTTGGTCTTGCTTTATTTTTCTATATATATATATATATATATAATTATGAGTTAGCAGAAAAAATAAATTTTTCTATTCAATATTTATTTAAAATTTATAAATAAAATATTAATTTTTAGTAGATATAAACTTGTTTAAATTAAGATAATTTTAAATTAATAATTTTATAAGTATATATATATATATATATATATATATATATATATATATACACAAATATAATTGTTATGTGCGTTTTTAACTCCATAAATAATTTACAAAAAAAAAAATAAAAGTGTTAGTGCAACGAAATATCTATCAGTGATACCGTTTAATAGAAAAAATATAATATATTAATTTATAAATAAAAATTATATATAAATATATATATTTTTTTAAAATAAATAAAATATCTATTTTATATTTAACTAAAAATTAAGTTTTAATTTTTTTGACTACAAGTCTGTCAAAAAATTTCTATATAATAATAAACGTTTGTACCACCAATGAATTCCTAATTTTGGTCAGAATTCGTGTAAAAATAATTCTCTTTTACGTATCAGTAATTATTATTACCATGTAGAGCATTTTTTTGCAGGATTCATTTTCGATCCCAATGGACAATTAAACGCTTCTGCAAAGCTTGGTGAATTCATCATAATTCCATTTACTCTAAAAAAAGGAAGGGTATTTTCACATATATGAATCAATCGCCTAAATTTAACAATATTTCATAAACGTATGTAATAATCATTTTAATCATTGGTAAATCTCAACCTCGTAAGGATTTGTTTATGGATTATTATTTATGTAGTGCTTATAGTACTCGAATGGTAATCGAAATTCAAATCAACGAATAAATTGAGCAATAAGTGATTCCTGAACACTTTAAAAATGTTATCATGTTAGAAAGAAAAAATTATTTAATTAAATGTAAATTTATAATAGAATCAAAAAGAAGAAATAACATTTCAGGAATATTAATTATTAATTTTTCCTTTAAATAATTATTATTTCATTTTTAATCACTTATTGTTTGTATGATTAATAATCCTTTACTTACATTTTATGATATTATTTAAAAAAAAATTAATTACAAACCGTTCAGGATGTGGCGAATGAAAATCCGTTTCCACAGACATAATATACATTTCTGCAGATAAAGGTGCACAATACATCTGTGCAGCAGTAACGAAGAATAGTTGTCTAGGTCCTAGTGTAACTCCTGGTAATCTTTGTTGTATTAAAGATGCACCGTCACTACCATCTGTGGTAATTCCAAGAGCTACACTTTTCCATGCATGGTACGCAGTTTGTAATCCTCCAATATCAGCCATGTTCTCATTTCTAGTTATATTCCAATCAAACTAAAAAAAATGCTGATGAAATCGTCTAAACTATAATATACAATAGTATTTTCAACATAAAAAATGGAAATGATAATTTATTTAAATTAACTTGAAGGAAGTATTTGATATCAGTTATATTTATGCAGTGATTAAATTTTCCTAACTAAAAACACCATATTTTTTATGAAAAATAATAAAAAAACTGAAATATATTTTCGTTATGAATTTTCTAATTTTTCTATAAAATGGTTACATTAAAAAAATTCATAATTAGTAATTGTTAAAGAAATATTTAGGAAAAAATAACAATTCTAATTGAATAATTTTATATTTTAATTAAATTTCCTAGAAAATTAAAATTAACTGATTTATTTATTTTAGAAAAACTTTTTAGACATTTTTGTACATAAATTAAACTTTTTATTTTTTTGAAAAAAATATAGTAGTTCAAAATAATCTACTAGAATGTTTATACTAACTTAAAGTTTTTTAAGTTCAGAAAATAATGAAAATTCTTTATCTATTATAATTAAGAAAATAATTTTTGTATGTAAAAAAATCCAATAGTTTCAAGTTATATATATATATATATATATATATATATAAAATGAAAATATATTTAACTTCAATAAATTAATTAAAAAAATATAATAAATTTACTACTGTATTTACTGATAAAATGTGTTAATTTAAAGCCAGTGACTATAAACACGGATTATTTGAAATATTTTTACAATTATTATATATTACATGCATCTATCAAAAAATATATTGTATTTCTAATTTACATTAAAATAAAACATACTTCTTCATTTAAAGAGTGGTTCAAGGATAATAAAGAATAGTAAATGATAGTAAGCAAGTAAATGTTTGTTTAAACCCTTCAGTCTCATTTCAGTTATGTTATATAAATTGTACAAATATAAATGATATTTATTTCCAGTTAAAATAGAATACATCAAAATACATTATACATGCATAAAATAGTCCTTTTCATAGTCAAACGCGGAGGAAAATATAAAAATTACGCCAATAAATATGTTACTGTTCGTTTTAAGTGAAGTAGTGCATGCACATATTTTTTGAAATTTATTATTTTAATTGTTTTTTCATTATTTTATTATATTAGTTTCAATACTATTATATAATTTAATGTGTCTATAAGTGAATATCAAGATCAGACTAGTGTTTTTGTTCTCAAGTAACATCTTTAAAGGTAAATGGAAATTTTTATTACATAGATAGCACATGTGAATATAGAATTGTGGTTAAATATTTTATATATATATATATATATATATATATATATATATATATAGAGAGAGAGAGAGAGAGAGAGAGAGAGAGAGAGAGAGCCTGAGAGATACTAAAGTAGTATTAGTACCTGTACATCTATATTTGAACCTTTGAAATGAACTCGTCGATGGAATGCTCGAGCATATTGTCGAGCTACACAATCTGCTCGGGCTTCTAAACCAAGTCGTGCAGTTGATGATAACCATGTTTCACCTCGAGTTACATCAAATGCATGTAATGCTTCATGAGCTGCAACATTTCCGACACTTGCATATGCAGCATATGAAGGGACGTCGTCACGAAAGTGAGGCTGAACTAGTAGTGCTAATGGAATTACTGAAATTTCGTTATAGATTTCAATACTAAAAAATAGATAAATTGAGATATTATGAAATAAATAAATGTAACTAATTTAATGATGTTGAGTGAATAGCATGGAAATAAAATTTCAAAAATATTGAATTTAGATAAATATTTTTTAATATGTATATTTAATTAAATTAACTTTATATATTTTAAATTTATTTATAAATTTAAATATTAACTGAAATTTTAAATAAACTCACCTATAACATTGTCCCGTGGTTCATAAAATGCGTTGACTATAAATGGAAAAGCCCATCTGAAATATCAAACATTTATAATTATTTTAATAAGTTATATAAATATTTATTAATAATTACACTTGTCTAATTTTCATTATTTTGTCAATTATTTTGTGATAATATTTTTTTTAGACTGCTGCTGATATTCCAGATTTTTTTTAAAAAAAAATACAAGAAATAAACTGTGAACTGTAAATGTTTTTTGTGTTAATTTCTATTAAATATTATCAAATGAAATAATTACAAAGTAATAAATAAAAATGTTATTAATACTTACGATTTATTTGAAAGTGTCATATCGTACGTATTTGGACTTATGGTCCTTATTTGTTTGAATCTTGAAATCGCATTATGGAAGAAATCATCGATATCAATTTCTACCTAGAGGAAAATATTTTGATTTCAATAAAAATTAATGTAATTTATATAATTTTGAACATTAACTTAATCTTTTTTAATTTATATAATCTAAAAATTAAACAAAATATTTTTACATGTTTATCTATTAATTATATTTGTTATATCATTTAATGATTACAAATTAACTAAATTTGTATTATTAATAAAATAGGAGTTCATTAATTAAAAGAATAATTTCTAATTTTATACATACTTTTTCTACTTTAAAACAAACATGCTATTATTTTGTTTAATATGTATATGAATATAAATTTTTAATTTTGGAACAAGTAATTATAAAATATACATAAATAATAAGTAAATAAATACAAATAATAATTGTTATTTTTTTAAAAAACATTTATTATTTTTTTTTTTTAATTTGAATAGCTAATTTAAATTGGAGAGGAAAAATTAGTTATGTAGGTTTATTTATGTATGTATGTGTGTTTATATGTATGAGTATTTGTAAAATTAAAATAGAAAGAATTGAATTAGTAAATCGTAGAAAATTAAATTGTGATCAACATAAATTAATTTATTGTTGCAAGTACAATTTTTATAAAAATTTTAATTAGATTTAGTGTCTTTTGAAGCAGTTCTTAGTATTAATTTATAAATCAGTTTAGAATTTAGTTTTAATGAATTAAAAAAATATATTATTTAAAATAAATTAAATATATATATATTTAAATATGTCTATATATGAACGATTACTAATTTTATTACATTAGCTACCCAATACATATTTTTCATCTATCTTTATATTTTTCATAAAATATTTCGATTATATACAGAAATAATATTGCAATTTTAATAAATATTCACAACGTCAAACACTACAAAAAATCTAATAACAGTGCAACATTCACGATCATCAAATAATAACACAATCTTCAAATAAAATCCATAAATAAGATTTAAAATTAAAATATTTATAATTTTCAAAATAAACTTTTTTTTGAGCCTTACCCATAGTCTTAAAAACAATTTTTAAACGACGTTTTAGTATTTTCTGTAACATTTTTGTTCTATTTGATGAATTGTTCGTTGTTAAGTAACACAAATGTCTATTGAAAAATGATAATAAATACCATGCACATGAAACGTACTAACATCCTTGAGGGTATCTGCAACGTACGTCATGTTGGAAAGTTGAGGCCACGTGACGAATTGACCTCGTATGTGAGCTAGTTTGAGTAAGGCAGCACTTTTGGTAGATTCATCTAGCCAAGCTGCAGCTCGGATACGACCAGCTATAGTACGTTTAAGAGTTTCCCATACTGCTGATATCTGAAATTTTTAAAAATATTTATTATTTTTTTAAAACAAAAAAAATTAAGTTTGTTGTACAAAATCATATATATATAAAATTTGGAATTTGGGTAAATATAATTATTTAATTATTCCAAGTTATTTATATGATTCAAATACTAAAACGTCAATTTTTTCAAATAAATCACTTAAAATATCAAATTTTCAAATATATTTTTATTAATTTTTTTTAAAGAAGAAAAAATCATGTTTTGATTTTTGAGGATGGTTTTAATTTTTTTTTTTAAAATAATGAGAATTAAATTTACATTTTTATGGAATATATCGAATGAATTTATATTCATTTATGTATCTTATAAATTTATTTTTAGAAATGTTCACTTCTATCTCTTTAAATTTTGTAATTAAAGGTATTCTAATTTCTTACATTAATAAAATAAAATTTGGTCTTATTAATCATTTATAAAATAATGGACTGTAATGGAAACCATGACAGATCTTTTGAATAGAAATAAGTAATATATATATATATATATATATATATATATATATATATATATAGTTAATTGCATTTATATTTATATACTATAGAATTTACCTCTTCTGTGAGATGTTTAAGATAATAAGAAGGGTATTGTTTGACGTATAATGCTCCGACGGCTTGACTAAAAGCTCCTATAACCAATCGCGTGCAAAATACTGGCCATTCTGTGCTCGAACGCATTGTCGTGTTTACTAAATCCATTAACGTATCTCGAGCGAATATAAGTAACAATGCATTGTGTATAACCCTACAATTGAATAGATAATGAATAATAATTTATCAGTATTTCATAAATTAATATTTGATCTAATAGATTTATAGGAAATATTAATTAAAAACCTAAATATAATATTCTAGATCTGTGATTTAATTTTTTAAAATCTATGTTAGTATTTTTCTACATTTTATTTTTATACATAGAAAAATACTAACATATTTTTAAAAAAATTAAATCACAAAACTAAAAATACATAGAAAAATATTAACATATTTTTTATAATATTCTAGAATTAAAAAAAATAATAATTACTTTCTAAATAAAAATTCTTATACTGTTTTTTGTAAAATTTTTGATATGATTTATTATTTTAGAAAATGTAATAGATAATTTTGAGAAAAATAAAGTTTTCTTTCAAATATAAAAACTTTATTTATATATATATATATATATATATATATATATAATTAAATATATTTTATTATTAATATTAGTTTTTGATTAATAAAATATGAACCTCTTTTGAAATTTCGTTATCATTTCATCTAAACTTGTCAGATACGTTGACGACATGACATATACATTCTGTTCAGTCGTGTTCCATGCTAGTACATCACTCAGCAATCGTTCCCAGTTAATCTAAACGAACAAAATCACAAGTAAATTATAAATTAGATAAGGCGGCGAAATGTAATTAAATAAGAAACACGAGAGCAATCGACTCACGAATGTGAATTCCGTTTGTAATTTCGAGACGTTGTATAACTGATATGAATCTTTCTTCTGAAACTGAAAGACCACTTCTTTGGTACGCGGATAAAGCTATAGGAAAATGTACATGAGTTATTATGTTATGTTTTGTTCTCTTTATACATTTTCTTTTTGCATATCTGTACTTACTTTTGTAAGTATGTTTGCGAAAAGGAGAATGTTTTGTGATTCTTTTGCACGTTGCTGTGGTACCATTTTCATTGGCAAAAATCCTTGAAGTATTTTTTCTAATTGCAGTAGTCGTTTCTCTTCCACACTCTCCTAAAGAAATTGATATACTTATCAGATTATATTTAATATTTCATGCATGTTGTAACTAAAAAAATTATCGTGTAATTTATTATAAATTAAAAATAAATTGCGCATAGTTCTTACATCATATTGTATATACGCATTTGTATCGTATATATATATATATATATATATATATATATATATATATATATATATATATATATATATAAAATGTAAAACGTGTCTGAATTCTATAAAACTAAATAATCAATATAAAATGTATGTGAATTATTTGTCAGAATTTTTTTCCTATTATTCTCTGTACGTATTTTTTAAATAGAAGATATTTTTCAATTTGTTAGAAAAGCAGTATTCTTAAATTTCAACACTTGTATTTTTCAAAACACTGAATTGTTCATCGTTAAAACGATTTAAATAATTTTCTCAGGCTTAACAATATTCGAGCTTAAATTCAGTTAATAATTATAGAAATAATTTCTATGATTTAAATGAAAATATACAGTTCAAATCTGTTTTGAAAATATCTACAGCTAATTGTAATTTACAATTTATATAATACAATACAAACTGAAACAGAAAATATAATTGTTTTGTGTATTAAGTTCATAGTAATGCTAAATAAGTTTTATATTAAAGAAAATGATTGGAATTTTACAAAAACAATTTTATTGTAAATATATTATATATATAGTTATTTTAAAAATTGTATTTATCTATCTATCTATCTGTATATATATAATTTAAATGGCTTCCAATTTTTTTTCTGACGATATTCTTAAGAAATCCTCTTTCTGTTATTAAATATATCAATAAAAAAATTAATCAATAAATTTCAAACATGATGTATTTTAATTGTCATAAATTTAATAAAGTTACTGGAAATATTTATATATATACGAGGGTCATTTGATAAGTTTGGTAAATTTATTTATTGTTTAATTTAATTAAATTTTTCAATTTAGTTCTTAATTTTTTACTATACTTATCAAACGACTCTCGTATATATATATATATATATATATATATATATATATATATATATAAAGATTTGATATTGATTTTATAATATGAATAAAACTTTCTTTATATATATATATATATATATATATATATATATATATATATATATATATATATATATATATATATATACATATATGTATGTAATGTATATATTAAATTGGCTTATTCCCAAAATACAAGACCTTGTAGATAAAAAAATGTTCGAAAAATTTGAATTTATATAGAAGATGAAATATTGTTGAATAAAATGAGAGAATTAGCAAAGTAATGAACTGTAAATCAAGTAGAAAGTTTATTGTTTAATTTCAATTCAATGAAAAGAATTGAGAGACAAGCAATTCCTAATTTATGCGACTGAGATATTTTTTTGGCAGTGTGTCAATGTACTGTTATGTAATATCAGAAACTTGTAAAATAACATTGATTTATAATAATAATAGAAAGTTAAATTAAACGAAATATGACCTACTTTTTTAAAAAAATATATTCTGTTTAAATATAAATGATATGAAAAATCAGTTTTGAAAGTTTAAATTTAAAAGCATAGATTAAAAATTTATTTAATAAAAATAAAAAAATTCTAATATACATATGTTTTGATATTTGTTTATTAATTCCTACCTTCATATAAATATAAGCTTTACTTGCTTCTTGAGGTGATTGACGTTTTGTACGAACCGAATAGAAAAAAGGCTGAAATGAGTAAATTCAAGTATATGTAATAATTTAAAAAAAATATGTAAATATAATTAAATTCGTAATATAAGTTTATAACTTTAGATCGAATGGAAAAATAAATAAACGTTATTTTTTTATATTATGAAAAATTGTTATTAAAATTCCTTGAAATTTAATATATTATTTATATATATATATATATATATATATATATATATATATATATATATAAAAGTATATAGATATATAAGTGTATAAAATTTATCATCTTTTTGTAATTTATTATTGAAATATGAAACAGATACTCAAATTCATACGTGTATCAAAAAAAAAACAAGTAAGAAAAAAGTATCCGATTTTTCGGCAAGAACGAGACGTATTAATGGAAAGTAAATGATTATAGTCAACTTCTTTGTGTTCCGGTCTTTTGGCATCTGTATTTCATGAGTAAACAAGCAAAACACACATTATATGAATCCGGAAATTTTGATAAATAATGGCTGGTAGTAAAACTTTTCCCAACTTAGCTTTGGCTATGACAGCTTCTATAAATATTCTTTTATAGGCATTGGAAACATTTCTTTAAATGTCTTATTTTCGTGTACTTGTACCTAAGTACCTATTATATCTTCACTGTAAATTAACAGTCATATTTTATTTTAAATTCTTTTCAAGATTTATTACACTCTTGGTTTGGAAATTCAATCTAACATTTATTCTTTATTTACATAAAATTATATTCGTTTCATATATTTTCTACTCAATTATTCATTATTTATAATTTAAATATGTAATTTAATACGATAATAATTTATTAATATATGTAAATAACTATTTTATACCTTGTTTGTTTAATTATCTATCCCACTATATGCATATTAAATATCAGCTTTTTAAAATTAAAATAAATGAGATAATAAACATTATATATCTCGATGTATGCATATAAAATTTAATAATATGTATATTTACCTCCCATATTTGCGGAAATTCAAGAAGAAGTGGAAAAGCTCCCTTCGGTTTCGGTATGTCAATAAATACAGCAGCTCTAGAATTATCTTCTAAATCACGATCCACATACACGTCAATTAGTGGTGCCCCATTCAAACGTAACAGTCGTCCAATTAATGGCGTTAGATCTGCTGGTCCTAATGATCCAGGTGGCAAATAGCCACCAAGCTCGTCCAATAATGAATACACTGTAAATATATATATACATATGTGGAATTAAATAGATTTCAATCAATATTTATATCTGCTAACTTTCCTTATCATTTCGGAATAAAAACGATTTTTTAAAGACTAGTCATTAGACCGTCATTCATTTACATATAATGTTTTATTTATGTGTGTGTTCACCTACTATTCTCTTTAAATATTATTTAATTCAATTCGTGTTGAACTACTGTTATTCTTTTTGAAATTATTTTTACTTAATCTGATTTTCTCTTTGTATATCATATTTTTAAAAAGTCCTTTAATAATATTTACATTACAAATATTTAGGATCATCCAAATGTGACGCCTAGATTTTATTAAAAAGAAATTATACATATTTCCCTACACACCACCATATACACATTTTTTTATTAAAATACAAATTTAGACTTGACATTGAGATGACCCTATACATTACGTTAATTTGTAAATATAAAACTTTAATTATAACTAATTACTTAGTCTTAACAACGAAAATGTTTAATTTTAAGGTAAAAATACATACACATCACGTTTTTTAAATTATCATACTTTATAATTTCACTATCTAATATAAAAGACACACGTTTTACATATGTTTCATAGAATAATCGATACAGATAATTAAATGACAAGTTTTTTAGAACAAAAGTAATTACTGTAAAACACTATAAAAATAGAATCAACACTAATTGAATACGTGTAGTACCATTTTAAGATAGAAGAATAACACGCACACACACACACACACACACACACACACACACACACACACACACACACACATATATATATATATATGCGTGTGTGTGTGTATATATATATATAAATATGTATATCATCATCATCATAACGCCCACATCATATATGGATATATATATATATATATATATATATATATATATATTCATATGACCAGGCGGATTGGTGTGTGTGTTTTTATATATATTTACTCCTTCTATATAGTTATATATATATATGAGGTTGTGTATATATGCTAACCCTCGACTTGATAACGATATATACTGGGATATCGAACGCAATCTCCCGCATGACATGCGGT